>SJYX01018168.1:310353-396164 GCA_006410675.1 Oreotragus oreotragus | reverse complement strand
CCTCTCCCCCTCAACCCCTCGCCCATCCACCTGCTTCAGGAAACCAGATGGGATGCCCACTGAGACAGGGAACAGTGGGCCTTGGGGGAGGGGGCCCTGCCGTGCTCATCTCGATGTAGGTGCAATATTCCACAGCAGCTCAGCATGGCGCTGGGGGTTCCACTCCATTACCCTCCCTCCCGCCTCCTGCTGATGGGGGAGGGCAGCTGGGCTCCTAACAGAATGACGACAGGACCCCAATCCACAGATAAGTAGGATCCAGATTCCCTCGGGGGGAGCGAGGACAGCTGCCAAGTGAGTTGCTGAAGCCTTTAGAAATATCCTAGCCTGACTCCGGCTTTTAGGAATTGCCTGGAAAGTTGTGTGCTCGACTTTTTTCTCCTTTGCTCTCCCACACCTACCCGTCTGCTGGCAAACAAACCGGTCCATTCTTTAGGGGCTGGCCAAAGGACAATTGGCCAGAGTCCCAGACAGCTCTTGACCCAGACTACAAGTTGACCACTGGCACCCAAATGGTGCCTTTCTCTAGAAAGCCGTGGGGCAGCAGCCTCCAGACCAGGGCTGGAACTGGCCTCCCCAAGACCAGGAGAAGGATGGTCGGCAGGCAACAGAAGAGAGGCACGAAATTCCACAAAGCTGGACCCCTGGGATCCAGGCATCCCAGTAGCAAACCCACCAAGCTGAAGATATGCACTCGCCCTTGTGAGCACATCTGCTCACTGAACACAGCGTAGAGTGGTCCCCAGGGAACCTGTGGACGAGGCTCCTCAACATTGGGACTACCTTTAGTGAACACAGAGTGGCTAAGACTGACCCATGCATGTGATTCCAGGCAGACCAAGGCCCAGAAACAAGACCAAGAAAGGCAGGAACCCTGAGCACAGAGCATCAGCTTCTATGAGAGGGTCCATGAATGGCAACCCTCTCTGGGGCAAAAGTCACTTCCAAGGCAAAGCCCAAGATGGCCAGGTGTGGTCTACCCATACAGTGAAATAGAATTAAGGCACGGGAACAAAGCACTGAGAAACACCACAACTGCAGATGAACCCTGAAGATGCTGCTAGGTGAAAGAAGCCAGACAGGAAAGGACAGGTCATACAATGCCATTTCCACAGAATGTCCAGAACAGGCAAATCCAGAGGCAGAAAACAGACCGGTGACTGCCAGAGGCTGGGGATGGGGCAGTGGGGAGTGACTGCTACTGAGGACAGGGCTTCTTCTTAGGGTGATGAAACCCCTTTGCATTACAAGTGATGGCTGTGCAACACTGGCACATGCTAACCGCCACTGAATCGCGCACTTTGTCTGTGTGGATTACATCTCCACTAAAAGGGAGGAGAAACATTCGAGTAACTTAAGAATGGAGAAGTAGGCCTTTTGTGTCCTGGTTTCCCATTCTCAGAGCTATCTCAAATGCCTGGGGACACTGGGTCAGTTTCGGGCATGGAAGGGACAGTGATTTTCAGAGGAAATTTGTGGAATGGGAACAGAGTGGAGGACCCAGGTCAGGTGTCTGAGGCTTGGACTCTGCTCCTGGGGTGCGAAGTAGGGGAGACTTTGTGTCAAGAAGACAAGGGACCCCCCCCAACAGCAGCAAGCAGACACTGAGATGGAGCTCAGGGACAGTCCCCCAGCAGACTCACAGATCAATACTGGCTTCCTCAGGGTCCCCCCATGGTCAAGATCTGAGTTACTTCCCAAGATCCCAACCCCGCTCCAAACTACCAGCACAACCATGAACCACCAACTCCCCCACCCCCGCCCCACTCCCTCATATCCCTTTACACACATGGGAAGAAGGAAGAGCCAGAGTTCCTGACATCTTACGGAGCTTTCTCAACAGATACTTCCTCTTCAGCAAGGGGGTTTTGGGTGCCACGGGTCTGGAGGTGAACAGAAACACCCGGGGCTCTGAGTGGAGGCTCTCGTGGGCACCCCCTGCCCCAGGGAACTAGGACCAAGACCTGCTCGAGGCAGGGAATTCAGGAGGGACAAGGAGCCAGGAAGGACTTTGGAAGGACCGCCCCGTGTGCCCCGAAGGACCAGGAAGAGCTCAGGGGCTGGCACGGTCACGAGAAGAAAAGGAAGCCGCCTCACCCGCGTTCTGTCCTCGATCTCGTAGATCCGCAGCTGCATGGGCACGTTGAAGCTGTGCAGGATGTTCCCACCGAACACCAGAGAGTCTACGGGAGTGTAGACTGCATGGATCCAGCCTGGGGTGGGGAAGGGCATGGAAAGAAAGGGTCAGCAGCTGGCCCTGTGGTAATGCCCCACTAGGCCCACAAGTAAGATCGCGTGGAAGGCCTGGGTGAGCACCCAAGGATGCTCAGGCTATGTGATGCAGATAGCTGAGCTCCTAGCTGTCCTGGAGGACGCAGACCTGAAGTTCCAATGGACCACTGCAAGCCAAGACCCCTGGCTAGCTCAAGTCCAGCCAGGGGGGCAGCTGCAGACCAGCCTCTTGTCCTGAAAACCTTGGTGACAAAGTGTTATGAAACACCCGACTGTAGACACCAACAGAGATAGGCTGTCCCCTGCCACTGCCAGTCAGGGAGCTGGAAACCCCTCACTCAGGCTACTCATATGGTCCGAAGCCTCTTCCGCATCATTCCAGAGATGCCTCATCTCAGGAGGGGTCAAGGATTACTCAGGGATGGCTCGAGGCCACAGCTCAAGCTCCTGATATCTTGACTGAGCTTCAGGACCCAGATGCCCTCCTCTGCATGAGGCCACCTCCTGCCATCAAAATCACCCACGGCCCATTTCCAGGTGGTCTCTTGCACCCCTCATATCAGCTCTGCATCTGCTGTGCCCTGCAGCTGCTGACAAGTCTCTCTTGTCTGACTGCAGCTTCTGAACAGCTTGGAGCAGAGCTTTTTCATCTCCCTGAGCTCCCGGCCCAGAAGCTGGCACTGCAGTCATGAGAAGGATCCCTGTGGGCCAGGCCCTGGTCTGAAGGCTTTCCAGGCCTCAGTTCATCTAATTCTCTCAAGATCACTACAAGGTACATGCAACATTCATCTCCAAATCACAGATGAGAAGACTGAGGCACAGCAAAGTGAAGTCAGTTGTAAGGATTGAAGCCGCCTAATTCCTCCAGTGAGTAACTAACCCATCTCAAACTGATCATGCTCTCAGAGCTCAGCAGACCTCCCTGCAGCACCCAGCTACCACACTGGACAGCACAGAGCTGGGGGATAGAGTGGGGGTGTTATACCCACTCTCATTAACAGATACTGAAGCTGAGGCTAAGAGAGGGTAAGTCACTTGCTGAATGACGTCGCAGCTGGTGAGTGAAAGCATCTTGGTTTTTTAGACACTGCATTAGAGGCTTAGCACAGGCCCTGGGAGTCCCGGGAGACAGGCTGGCAAAACACAGGAGCAGAGGCAAAGAGAGAAACAAGCAAGACAGAGGCAAAAAGACAAGGACAGGGGACTCCCAGTGAAAGACAGGATTAGCAGAGGGGAAAGGGTTCACACGGGTGACCTGAGATCCTGAGCCTTCTACCCCACAACCTGGAGCCTAACTCATTTGCTCGGAGGAAAATCACAGAGGCCTCCCCACCCATTCCTGAGCGGGAGCAGATCCAGCCTCCTTTCTCGGCGAGCTGAACACGCCAGCCCTGAGTCAGGGTCAGCGGCGGGTGGCCACGGCTGCCGGGAGCAGCGCTATCACCTGGGAAGAGAGCCCGGCCACTGCTGGCATCTGTGTAGACACTCTGGGTGGCTGGCCCTCCCCTGCTGGGGACAATAGGTGGGACAGACCTGATGGCATGCGGGGCAGGGAGGGCAGGGGAACCTGCCAGCTAACCGAATGGGAGCGAAGGCTTTATGTAACCCGGACCTGCTGTCACCTCCCGCATCTCTGGCAGCATCTGTGCCGGCCAGGTGTGCCCTTGTGGCGTGTCCTGGGCTCCTTCCCTGCCCCCTCCCCAGCTCCGTGCGTTCCCACATTTGCTTCAGCCTCTCCGCCTCAGCTGATTTTCTCAACTGTACATTTTTTTATTTCTACCAAGCAGAGCCAAGCTATCTGTTATGATTGTGGTTACCACCATCAGCATTATCTAAGCAACACTTCCCAAGGCTGGGACCTAGGACAGCGGGACTCAGGCAGATGCTCATGGTGGGGTGAAGCCCAAATGGGACAAGGATTCCTGGATCCCCTTCCTATGCTGCACCTCCCACCCTACAAAAGCTCATGCCCAGAGACGGAGATTGTCTCCAGGGCTGATCCACCACGTGGCCTGGGGCACCTGATTGTCCCCACTCCTGGCCTCCTGTGTGAAATGAGGAAGATCACTGCTTCCCTTGTGAGTAAGACCTCAAACCATGTAAGCAACTACAGCTAATATTCGCTGCAGTCTCAGCCATCACGAGGGCTTCAGAAAGAACAGCGGCCACGTGAATCTGCATTCATCAGCCCTGGACTCTCCCTTCTGGAAAGGCAGACACACCTGACTTACAGCTATCCCTCTGATGTGAGAGGTGCTGTTGTTGGGGGGGTGGGGGGGTGGAGGCAGGGAATCTGTGCTCCCAGATATTCCAGGGGTTCTAGAAGCTTCTCTCCACGCTCCTCTCCATGCTGGTGCCCTGCAGGTGGATCGGGCAACCTTACTTGGATTAGAGTTGTTGCCCAGCCCCTCTCCCCAGCCCTTTTCACATCTCAAATGCCTGTTTCTGGGATTTCCCTGGAGGTTCAATGGTTAAGACTCCACACTTCCACTGCAGAGGGTCCAGGTTCTATTCCTGGTTGGGGACCTAAGATCCCACATGCTGCATGGCACAGCCACAGAAAAATTATTTTAATAAAATAAATTGTCTCTGAACAACCAAGGAGGGGAAGTAATAAAATTCAGAAGTCCCATCTGAACCCACCCTCCCGATGGTGACTCATTCACTGCACCCCAGGAAGCACCAGGGAACAGGTGTCCCCAGACTGGCAACTGTGCCAAGGAGGCTGGCATCCACCTCCTGCTTCCGGGCCAGAGTCTCCAACAATATGAAGTTAATCACAAAGGCTATTCAGGCCAGGCAATGGGAGACAGATCCAGTCATAGAAAGAAAGCAGGCAACCCAACAAAATCTACTGACAGGTGTGTTCTCTGGGACCTAGCGGCCAAAAAGGCCAGAAGGGGCACACAGAGTCTGACCCACAGCCCAGCCACTCAGGATTTGGAATGCCACATCTGTCTATATCAGTGGCTACTGCAGGGGTATGTCTACAGTTCACAAAATTCAGGGTGCCTCCCAGAGGCACATGGCCTGCTGCTTTCAGGAACATCCATGAACAACCCTGTTCAGAGCCAGGTCCGGGGCTTGGCACGGCAGCTGCCAGGATGGCCTCTCCATTCCAGGACCTCGTCGCTGGTATCAAGCCATGGGCTGGATCAGAACCAGGGGTGTGTAGAGTTTGACCTGCCTGTGCTATCACAATAGGGAACTTTCACAAGGCTATCTGAACTGGCTTTCACTCCAGATACGTGGGCTTCCCTGGTGGCTCAGAACTTAAAGCATCTGCCTGCAGTGCAGGAGAGCCGGGTTCAATCCCTGGGTTGGGACAATCCCTTGGAGGAGGAAATGCCAACCCACTCCAGTATTCTTGCCTGGAGAATCCCACAGACAGAGGGGCCTTGTGGGCTACAGTCCATGGGGCTACAAAGAGTCAGACACAACCAAGCAACTAACACTTTGCTAATAAATGAAACAATAGCCCCACCCAGGCCCCATTCCCACCTGGGCCTAACTGGCTGGAGCTGAGCAGCAATTCTCTGGGTTGCCAGAGGCCCTCCACCTCAGCCTGCTTCACTGTCCTTTTTTCTCTGCTCTGTACCCATTTTACAGATGGATCATCTCAGGTCCAAGCCACGTTACACTACTGTGAGTTACTGTTTCCTCAGACTGGCCCGAGTCTAGGAAATGCCTGGAACTACTATGAATTTCACTACCAGGCAACAATGACTGAGGGGGTCTTTCCCAGGCCCCTGTACTGGGCTCCTCCATCCTACTGCTAGCTGGCTGGATGTGTACTCACGATGGAGGAAATCTGTCTCTCAGCCTCCCTAGCACCTTTCACGCTGCCAAGTGGACCCTTAAGAAAGTCTATTAAATGAGCACACAATTATCCCCAAGTCATGGAGCCAAGAAGGGGAACCAGATCCCAAGCCTGCTGACCCCCAGGCTGACGGGAAACCAGGTGGGATCCGAAACCAGACACACCTGGGTTCCCATCTTGCCCTGTCACTTATAAACTGTGTGACCTTGGACTAGTGTGTTCACTTCTCTGGACCTTAGGAACCTTCACTTTTAAAAAGCGGGTGGAATGGGACTTCCATACAGTGGATGAGGATTCGATCCCTGGTCATGGAACTAAGATCCCACATGCCGCAGGGCAACTCAGCTCAAGCGCTGCAACTAGAGAGCCCACGGGCTGCAACTCGAGAAGCCTGCACGCCACAACAAAGACCAAGAACACTCAAAAAACAAAATTAAAAATAGAAAGGGGGAGGGGTGGGGGGAAGTTTCCTTATGCACACAGAACTTATGTACATAAAAGGATCATTACTCAGTAATATAAGTTCTTGTTACTATTAACTACAGTTCTCCAAAAGGGGAATTGGACATAGGTCAGGTCAAGAAAAGGAAAAAGATGTCACCAGGTCCACTGCTGAGTTCCAACTCCAGCATTCCTTACTCCCAATGATCAGGTTAAATCTTGGGGATATTTAACCCACTCTGGACTCTGACTCTGTGCAGACTGGCGAGGCCATTGTAGTCCCACCTCCTCCACCTTTGAGAGCTGGCCAGTTCAGTGGGACAAACCCCAGCCCCTTTATCCGGGTCATCTTACTCTTTGGTCACCTTTGACAGTCTTCCTCTTTCAGGCAGCCTTCCTGGACTACCCAGGAAGGAAGTCTGAACAACCACTACCTCTGAAGCACAGCTAGCACCCAACCCTTTCATCCTCAGGCAAAAGAAGGCTCAACCGAGTCTTACAAAGATATCAGATATCGTTAAATATCAGATATCGTTACAGTTGACATCTTCCTCTCCCACCAGCATCTATTAGCTCACACAGGGCTGATGAGACCAGCGTAAGGCAGAACACGTCTTGAGGTCACACCAAGGGGGTGAAAACCCAGATCGGGGGTGGGAAATGCCAGAGTGAGATTCTTCACTTTCCACACCCAATAGCTCACATATGCAGCGGCAGGAATCCCCAGGGCCCTCTTTCCCCAAAGCCACATCCCAGCTACCACAAATCTCAGATGTGTGTTCGCTTCAGAGGGTATGATGCTAGCAAGAATCCCTGGGCTCCCATGAGGACCCAAGATGCTCAGTGACCCCAAAACTCTGGCCCTTAAGTTTTCACTGGTTAGTAACAAGACGAGAAAAATGAAGACGGTATAGTCTCATAGACTCAAAACTAGTGACTGTTCTTTATTCTGGAATTATGTACTGTCATCTTTTTTAGTGTCAGAATAGTCTTCCTTTCATAAAACAATAGCACAAACAGGTGACAGGTTAAGTAATGCCCATATTTAGCAAAATTACAAGGTTCATGAAATCAATGTCTGGAACCACATGTACACCCTGCCCATGAGAAGGTGACAAATTTCAATTGTCTCTTTTTTTCTTCCCAAAAAAATCCAGGAAAAAAAATTCTAGTATCTTACTCAAGACCCTTAGGGCCAGAAGTCTCTGCTGGGATCTAAATAGATTCCTGCCAGCTGCAGTTCAAAGCCACATCTCCCCTTTCTGCCTTCAAGACACAGTCATACCCCAGCTGAGGTTTACATGTCTGCTTCTTGAGACCTTTTTAAGATTAACAACGTTCCCATCCCAGATTGGGGGAAAGCAATGAGCCACCTCCCAGTTCAGCAAAAGACCCTGTGAGAAAAAGGCCTGTCTTCCTGGGAAGGCTGGGAGGCCTGTGCTCAGGGGACAGAGTTCGGAGGAATCTTTTTTTTAATGGCCACACCACACAGCATTTGAACCTGTGCCCCCTGCAGTAGAAAGGCAGAGTCTTAACCACTGGACCACCAGGGAAGTCCCTGGAAGGGATCTTGAGGGTCCCAGAGTTCAGCCTCACCCTGCTCCCATTGTAGAGATGGGACAGTTGAGGCACAGAGAAGGGAAAAGATTAACCCAAAGTCACAAAGACAACAGCAAGATCAAGAGCACACCAGCCTTCCTTTGACTCTAGCAGGGCCAATCCTCCAGAACCCAGAGTGGCCCTGAACCCACGGCAGATTAGCACCTCCTTCCCATCTCTCCACACCACACCGGCCAGGGTGTGCTCCATAAACACTGCCCACCAACTGCAACTCCTTCCTGTCTCAAGCAGGGGTCTCAACCCTCCCCAAGTCAAGCAGGTCCAAAGATGGATCCAGGGCCCTGACAACAAAGTTACCCCCACTAAACCCTGCCACCTCAGAATCCCAGATTTCCCAACCAGTGAAATCTCTGCCCAACTTTCTAGAAGAACCCACGTATGCAGGTCCCACATCCCCATGGCAGGAATTATCACAACCACTCCTCCTTCAGTTGACACTACTGCTTGGCCCAGACTCAAGGCCAACTTCAGTCCAACTCTCAGAAACTTAAGTGTGACTATCTTCTCCATCCAATGAATCTTATTGGCCTCAAAGGATATGCCTACCCTAAGAGCCACACTTACATTCAGTGGCAAATTCTCTGCAGGCTCCTTGGCATACAACCTCTACTTGTATACTTCCAGTGATGGGGAGCTCAGTGCCTAGCAGAGCAAGTCAGTCCAGCACTACTTGGCGACCTCTTCTTCCAGATGATCCCTCAGCTGGCTGACGGCCTTATACATCTTCACTTCCATGGCGAAACAATCCAACTGCTCCTTCAAATTTACCTCAGTTCAGTTCAGTGCGGTCGTTCAGTCGTGTCTGACTCTTTGCAACTCTTTGCAACTCACCTCATGTGATATCCAGACTCTTTTCTCTCTCTCCAGGTTGATTTCTCCTCCAATTTACAACCCACAAGGAATACAGCCAGGTGGCCTGACCGACTCACTCACTCTTCCATCCAGTGGGACTGTTACCTCCCCCGTGCGGGGTAAAATGCTTCCACTAATGCAGCCTATGGAGAAGGAAATGGCAACCCACTCCAATATTCTTGTCTGAAGGATCCCATGGGTTGCAAGAGTTAGACACGACTTAGACACTAAACCACCACCAAGGCAGCCTAAGGGTCCCAGGTCCCTGACCACATCCACTAGTGACTCAGCCTGTAACTGGCCAAAAGCCCTCAGCCCATCTCCCAGGAGCTGCAGGCAAATAGGTCTTGGCTCATTCAGTCCTCATTACCACCCAGTAAGTCTTCCATTTTACGGATGAGAACACTGAGGCACTGAGAGGTTAAGTTATTTCCAGGAAGTCACAGCTGGCAAACATCAGAGAAGGAATTTGAATTAGGGCGAGGTATTCTGGCCCCAGGGCCCATGCTCTTAATTACTGCCCTCTGTTGTAGTTATGGAGCTAATTATTTTGGGGGGAAGGGGAGAGTCCAAGTGCAGGAATTGAGCCCAATTACATTTTATCTCATTGTGTAGGAAGGAGGCTGCACTCTGGGTGCATTCCCCTCTACCCAAAGTTCCATGGGGTCTGTTCTTCCCCTGGGCCAACCCTCCTTTTCCCCCTCCCCAGCCCGTAGGGTAAAATCACCCCTTCCCTCCCCACAGGACCACCCTCATCCTCACTATCAGAAATCTCAGCAGGACATCTTGGAGGAAGGCATTCAAACTTCCCCAGACTGGGAGGGCTCTGGCTTTCTCCCAGGAGAAAATTCTAGCCCTCGGGCAGGAAGAAACAGGTAAGCTGTGAGAGGTTGTTTTTCCCCTGCAGCCTGAGGCCTGCTTCTCTTGGAGACTGCCCAAGGCCGGGAGGCCCAGAGAGACCCCATCGCCTGGCCTAAACCCCTGGTCACATAAGGCTGCTAAGAGACAGCCCACTGCCAGCCTCGTGGGAACCTACCGGAAGGGATGAAAAACGTGTAGCCCTGTTTCAGCTCAATTCTTTGGCATCGCTCCACACGGTCTCCCAGGAAGATGTCACTCTGTTTGCCTGACAGCACCCACTCCTCATACAGTGCCAAATTGTGCAAGGTTGGAGGAATCAGCCAAAAGATCTTAGGAGGAAAAGGAAGCAATTGATTAAAGATCCAGGCCAAAGTCTCTGATTTCTTCCAGGCTCTGCCACAAGCCAGGAGACAGCCCCACCTGTCTGGGAGCGGAGAGGATAGGGGAGGACCCATCCCCGGGGATCCCTCAAGGTCCAGGTTCCTCAAAGGATCTCTGGAGGGGAGGGCTGTGCTGCTGGTCTGGGAGGCCCCCTGCCTGCCTTTAGAGAATCTTCATTCCAGCTGAAAACAAGATGTGTATAAGAGACAGGTACATTAAGTAAGTTCCCTAGTCTAACAGCATATTTTCTCTAGTTATCTCTTTTATACATGGCATCAATAAATATATGTGTTAATCCCAATCTCCCAATTCCTCCCACACTCCTTTTACTCCCTGGTATCCATATATTTGTTCTCTACATCTGTTACTCTATTTCTGCTTTGCAAATAAGATCTTCTATATCATTTTTTTTCTGGATTCCATATATGTGTTAATTTGGAATATTTGTTTTTCTCTTTCTAATTTACTTTATAAAAATGAGGAAGTTGTTTACTCTTTCCGGTGATTGGTTATTACAAGTGGGGTTTCCAGATCGAAAGAGATAGGTTAAAAGCAATTTATTGTTTTGTTGTTTTAGTCCCAAAGTCATCATGTCCAACTCTTTTGCGACTCCATGGACTCTAGCCTATGGACTGCCTGGTTCCTTCTGATTGTTCCAGGCAAGAATACTAGAGTGGGTTGCCATTTCCCTCTCCATGGGATCTTCCCCACCCAGGGAAGGAACCCATGTATCCTGCATTGGCAGATGGGTTCTTTACCACTGGGCCACCAGGGAGGCCCTAAAAGTGATTACCTCCTATCATTTTTAGGAAAATGACATAAACTTTTCTTATGATTGTAATTTACAGCACTTATTGTCTTATGTGGCATTTATAAGACATAACATGTTCATGTAATAAGAGGTTTCACTTAATGTGCATGTAATAAGATGTTCAGTTTTGTTTACATGGCTAAAATGGTTTTGTCTGCTCAAGGAATTTTCAAGTGCAATCTCCATTTTGTGTTTAATTGTAAGAGAAGGTATATGGTCCCTGTTACTCCACGTTAGCCAAAACAAGAAATGCCTCAATGCTTTAAAGCATGCAAAGACTTCCATTTCAAAAAGTACCACATACGATCAGTGGCATATTTAGCAATCATTCTTTTTCATAATTTACATTCTCTTAACCAATCTAACAATTCCATCTGAAAAAGACATTATGTGGAAAGATTTTCTTTTCCTTTAATCAGATATGCAATCCCTTGGAAGACTCAAAGGAGACATAGAATCAACATTTCTCCGTGTTTAAAAAAAATTAAGGAAGATAATTTAGGTGATGTAAAATGTTTTACTTAACACTTCATGACGTGGACAACCTTTTTTCTGAGAATTGCAAGATGGAGAGGAACGTGGGACGCTTTATCAGGGTTCTCCAGGCAAGAATATTGCAGTGGGTTGCTATTTCCTTCTCCAGGTTTATTTAACAGGGTAAGGAATACAAAGCAGCTAGGAGACAAATAGAAACTATCTGGTTGGCTGGGGCCATGCGGTCACGCAGTTGTTTGAAGTGAGAAGGTGCGACGTTGGCTTGGCATTTGGGGAGTGGCTCAAGCCGTAGGCTGCGTGCCTTCCTGGTCACGTGATGCATTTACACACGTTGCGAAGTGTTTGGTGATGTGGACCCCGGGGCAGAAGCAGCCCCATCTTGGGCTTAAAACGGTTAGTTCAAGCACTGAAATAGAATTTGTTATGCTGACCCTCATCCCTTCTCCTCATCTCACCTGGTGCTTTATTGACTTGGAAAGCAAAGCTAAAGCGAGCCAGGTGAACCCTGTCTGTGTGAACGGTGGAAGGACCTGCCTCTGCTCTCTCAACGGAACATGGAAAAAAGTATGTGAAATCTTAAGAATATATTTATCAGGCATGTGAATTGTAATGTTTCGGTTTGGTAAAGGAAGTAAGTGGATTAAACTGTGTTGTTCTTAATGTAGGCTCTTGGATGGAAGATCCTCTGCTTTGAACTTAGAATTGGCTTGGTTTGGTGGGTAATTCAATCTCTCTGGCTTATGTTATTATTACAGGATTGGGTTAGTGTGTTACAGTGTAAGCCTAAGGGGTTATGTCTGTGATTGTACCCTAATGTCCTGAGTTTAGAGTTGTTTGAAGTTCATGGCTTATTTTATTAGAAAAATACCTGGGCTTTGGGAGAGAGCCAGAAGTTCTCAAGTTTCATATATTGTTGTAATGGACGCGTTTTCTCCCTTGTAAATATCAGCGGCATAGCTTTTATTGGTATTCAACAACTTTTCAATCCAGAGAGCCCTAGATTCAGCACAGATGTCTGGTTCCTATGACTGTCACGGGAATGTACCTAGTGACATTGCATCAGCTGGTTACCACGAGCCTTTAATGTCTCACCCCCAAAGGAAACTTAGAACTGCAGTCTGAAAGTCTCCCAGCTACTACTGCGTCTGGCTTTCCTTAAGTCCTGTGGGCTTTTCCGTCTCCTCTCGAGGGACTTTGGCACTGAAATAGCTTCCATTCCACACGAGACAGGAAAACACATCATTTGGATCAAAATAACGTCTTTCTTTTTTCAAGGATTATGATATATTTTTAAAATCACAAACATCTGTCAGCAGCATGAAGCCCGCATGATTTATAAAAGGCATTTCCTTAAGGGCTTTTGTGTATGATGACTTACTGGTCTGACATAATTTAACCTAGGCATCTTTCTGCGTTTATTTACTTTTAAGTTTCAATATACTGTGTGAAGGCTATTTTTGGACCCACTGTGAGGAAACTACTCATATGGAATGCATTTCCCAGGAAGACCATGTGTTTTCAGTGATGAATCAAACAAAGCCTTGCCCCTTATGCTAATAGAGAAGAATGCCTCTCCTTCTGTCTCTGTTTTCTTGTCTCTCCACTCCTTGTATCCTGAGCCAGGGAGACAGCTGTTTTCTCCCGCATGCAGGAGGAGAGGATGAATGCTAAACTGAGGTATCTGGCTGTCTGTCAGAACAATAGGAAACTGCACACCTGTCGGCTCTTGGCAAGCAGGGCTGGTGAAGTGACTAACTCCTAGCTCTCCTCGACAAGCACATCGCTGGCTACGTTTCTCTCTCTTTCATTTCACAAAGGCTTAAATTTCTCCCTTGAGGCATGGGGGGGTGGGTATTAAGCAGTTTTACTACTGCTTTTAATCAACAGCTTCCTTTAGACAAGGTGGATTTTCTTGCAGGACGTGGTTTATGGCCCCTTCTCTACTCCCTTTCCCACACTGGTCCCCTCACCCTCCCTGGAGCATTGGTAACCAGGGTTCTCTCTCCCTGTGTAGTCGCTGCTTTGCATCTGTAAGCGTTTTTTTCTTGTGCAGCCTCACTTGGCTTCCTAGAGGCAATCTGAAAGCCCCTTCAGCTAATGGCTCATTTAGCAATCAATTTGTCAAATAATGTTCACAGATGTTTTTCTGATGGAGGAGCATGCAGTGCAGGTAATGACTGAGTGAGTGATCATTTATGATAGGTGACAGGATCAAGGCATTGCTTTGCTAGGCGGCTCAGGAGTTAGGGGTTACTGGTCACCTTGAGAGAGAACATACTCCTTTTTAACACATTAAACCAGCCCTGCGATTCCGTTACCACTGAATCATGGGCTTGCAGCTGAAGTATTTCCTTATATCCACAGCTGGAAGAGCTACACCAGTGTGAGATCTAGAGGAATAGAAAAGTAGTGTCTCTCTTAGCTTGGTGCTTACTGGTTTTTGAGCTTTGACCATAATTCTGGGGCTCAGAACATAAAAAGAGCAGAAAAATATTACACACATAATAATATCATAGTGGTTTGCAACTGTCTTCATACCTGTGGACATTTTCCAGTCTCAAACACAATTCAGAGTCAGTCAAGAGAAACACTCATTTTACCAGAAATGTGGAAAACTTTGTAGCTATTAATGTGGAATGATCTGTCAAAGTTCTAGAATATTGGAATCCAACTACTAAAGCCAGGACAGAACTGCTGAGCTGAGCAGTCTTCAGATTCCCACAGCTGCACTAGCTATGCTTTCTTTCATGGTCCTGAATTGTTTCCATTACCCTGAAAAGGGTTATAAAACCTACAATCAATTTAGTTTCTGGGGCATTGTGTTTTGAATACCGTTTAATAGGGTGTGACAAAAACACATAATTTCTCCACATGTTCTTACGTTGCAAGCAGATCTTCTGTGGTGCTCGGCAGTGCACCAAATCATATGAACAGCCCCGGAAGCTTTGGGATTAGAAATAAAGAGCAGCAGATAGCCAGAATGTTAACTGTGTGAGGAGAATTTTAAATTTACTAGTTGACCACAGCGCCATCAGCAAAATCTTTATCTTCTGCTTTCAACTGAGCTCAGTGCTAGCCAGAGATAAACAGATTTAATTATTTCATACATGAAAAAGAGAATCATGTTTCAGAATGCACGAGATGAGCTTGAACACAGATGGACAGAATACATTTAATAAGAACATTAATAAGGAGGGATTGGTTGGATCTGATCCGCAGCTGTGGATGTTGGAGGATAAGGATTTCTGTTCCTTTTGATGAGCAGGAATTGAACTGCTCTTCCAACTTGATGCCCCACACGTTTGTTTCTTTTCCTTCCTGCTCAAATGAGCAGGCTCATTTATTTTAATGAGAGTTTTTGACTAAGGAAAGAGACCAGTGTGCAGCTCTGTCACCGCTCCTAATCCATTTAGGCACTGGGTGTCTGGATGTCTCCTTTATGGTTGTGTTGTCTTCTGACACTGCATCGGGTTACTGAGGAACGGGATCTGTTGGTGCTTGTTAAAATTGCTAAATTTACATACTCTGGAAATTGCATTATTGGGCCTATATGTGATGTGGATATTTTAGGTAACTTAGCAGCATACAGGAACACACATTGTTCAGCTGTAGTAGACAACCTACAGGAACAGATGAGCCAAAATTTGTCAGAGTGTTCCTCAATGGCACCAGCCCCGCACCACTCTGTTTCAGAGCAGGTATAGGTTTGCATATTTTGAGCTGCCTATGAAGATCTTTCTCCTACAGGGCAAGAAATACTCTGTTGTTCTAGCTTTACTTTGCCTTTGTGTCTGGGAATCTGGGTTGGTGGAAGTTTTTAATAGCCTTAGCTGTTCAAGTTTTGTTTGGAAATGCAACTAGGTTGTGTGAAAAGCTTTTCTAGGCAAATTGATTTACCATTTACTGAACATTATATTAGCACTTTATAGATACAATTTATTCCTCAAAAGAGGTATATGTGTTAGATGTTACTGTCTCGTTTATAAGTGAAGAATCTGAGTGTTGATTTTTTTTTAATTGCCAGCACAAGCTGTGATATGAACTGAACTCTTATTCCAAAATTCATGCTGTCATAGGCTTTCATTAAAAATATGTTGTAAAAATTTCAAGCAATAAATACAAAAAAAAAAATAAAATTAGATTAAAATCTGAAAAAAAAAATGTCAAAGAGAGTTAAACTCTGTTCATGCTAATGTAAGTTTCATGAATTTTTTCGATCATTTCACCATACATATATACACCTATACTGTGGGTCTGAAATTTCATATAAATGAGATCATAATAAACTTTGTAACTTGTTTTTGAGAAGTAATATGGATATATTTTCAGTAAATTTCTATGCCATTATTTAAAAGGCTGTGCAATATTAATGTATATATCAAGCAAATTGGTATAACCAGTTCCATATTGATGGGTATATAAGTTTCACTATTACATATAATGTTTTAATTTTTGAGCATACCTCTTCCCTTTTTCAGTTATGTTTTAGCATCTCTCACTCTTTTTTTTAGAATTTCTATTTGGGTTGAAGACGATGTGCATTTAAATGTTGAGGTAGGTTGCTGCTGCTGCTGCTAAGTCACTTCAGTCGTGTCCGACTCTGTGTGACCCCATAGACGGCAGCCCACCAGGCTCCCCCATCCCTGGGATTCTCCAGGCAAGAATCCTGGAGTGGGTTGCCATTTCCTTCTCCAATGCATGAAAGAGAAAAGTGAAAATGAAGTCGCTCAGTCTGTCCGACTGTTAGCGACCCCATGGACTGCAGCCCACCAGGCTACTCCGTCCATTGGATTTTCCAGGCAAGAGTACTGGGGTGGGGTGCCATTGCCTTCCCCGTGAGGTAGGTTATAAATATATAATTAATGAAGATCATAGGCTCTGGAATCAGTTTGCCTGGGTCTGAATTTCAGTTCCTCTACTTAATTTTTAAAAGCAAGAGGATAATAAATAAAAAAGAAACTACTATTTGAAGTTTTTTGTGAAAATGAAATGACATGAGTGGCTAATGTAGTGTCCAGTGTGTGAATGCATAGTATGAAGTGGTTCATTACTGATAGCTCTGTTGTTATTATTACTGGATATATTTTGCAAAACTATTTCCTAGAAATGATTTACCAATTTATATTCCCACCAACAGTCTAAGACTGCACATATCACCTCTTTCCTCCTTCCTGGGCGGGGGGAACAGAAACAAACTGTAGCAAATTGCATTCCTGGGATAAACTTTCCTAGCTCATGGTTTATTACAATGCTGAATCTAATTTGCTAATACTAAGGCTTTTTATGTCTTCATTTGTGAGGCAATTTGGTTTGTAGTTTCTTTTCCTTGAAATGTCTTTGTTTGATTTTGGTGTCAAGCTAGTACTGGCATATTCTTGTGTGATTTTCTTAAAGATTGGTATGTCCCTGGTAACGTTTCTTCCATAAATGTTGGATAGAACTCACCACACCAGTGAAGCCAGTTTGTGGAGTTTTCTTGTGGCAAGGTTTACATTTAATAGATATAGAAATACTCACATTTTCAATTACTTCAGGGTCAGTTTTGATAAGTTGCTTTTTCAAGGACTTACTCAAATTAGCACTTACTGTAATTTTTTCCTTTTAAAATATGCTGGATCTTATGATACATTTTTCAGTCTAGACATTGACATTTTATGTCTTCTTTTAGTTTCTTCATCAGTCTTTCTAGAGGACTATTATTTTATTAATCATTTTAAAGAATCAGTTTTATCTTTGTTGATTTTTCTCTATTTCAGTGATTTCTGCTCTTTATCTTTGTTCTTCTGCTTACATTAGGTTTAATATGCTATTTTTCTATGTTAAGGTAGCATAGTATTTTAAATTTTCCTTGTGGGGCTGGTGCATGGGGATGATCCGGAGGGATGATGTGGGGTGGGACGTGGGAGGGGGGGTTCATGTTTGGGAGTTCATGTACACCTGTGGCGGATTCATGTCAATGTATGCCAAATCCAATACGGTACTGTAAAGTAAAATAAAGTTAAAAAAAAAAAACTATAGATTTTACTCAATGCTCTATTTCATTGTATCCCACAAACTGATATATAATATTTTCATTATTTGTTTCAAAATATATGCTAATTCCCTTTGTGATTTCTTTACTGACCTATTGGTTATTTAGAAATATGTTCCTTAATTTCTAAATATTTGGGACTTTTCTAGAAATTATATTGCTACTGTTACTTTCTAACTTACCTCCATTGTTGATCATATTTGATAAGCGTTCAAATGATGTTTATTGGACTTGTTTGGCACAGCATATAGTTTAATCTAGTGAATCCGTGGTTTGCGCTTGAAAAGAATGTTGGGTGTACTGTTATATCAGTGTCAATTAAGTAAACTGGTTGGCAGCGTTGTTCAGATCCCTTGTATCTTCCATACACTTGTTAGAATCTGTATTTTGGGCCGCACGTGGTCTTTGTTGCTGGGCACAGGCTTTCTTTAGCCGTGGTGAGGGGGAGCTCCTGTCTAGGTGTGTGTTGGCTCCACATTGCAGTGGCTTCTCTCGTTGCCGAGCCTGGGCTGTCAGGCACGTGGGGTCAGTAGTCGTGGCACACGGGCTTAGTTGCCTCTTGGCATGTGGGATCTTCCTGGACCATGGGTTGAACCTGTGTACCCTGCATTGGCAGGTGGATTCTTAACACCTGGACCACCAGCGAAGACCTTTAGAGCAGTTTTAGAATCACAGAAAAACTGAGAGACTTTCCATGAAGTACATGCCCCACATAGTGACAGCCTCCCCAACTATGAATATTCTGCATAAAAATAGCACATCTGTTGCAGGTAATAAGCCTATAGTGGCACATCACTATCTCCCAGAGTTTATAGTTTACATCAGGGTTCATTTCTGGTGTTGTAAATTCTTTGGGCTTCTGCAAATGTATAATGCCATATGTCCGCCATTATAGTATCATGCAGAATAGCTTCACTACCTTCAAAATCCTCTATACCTATTCGTCCTTCCCCTAACTGCCAGGCCCCAGCAACCACTGAACATTCTACTGTTGCATAGTTTGCCCTTTCCAGAATGTCCTATCGTTAGAATCATATAGTATGTAGTCTTTTTGAATTGCCTTTTTCAAAATGACACTGTTCATTTATGGCTTTCCTGTTGGTTCAGATAGTTAAGAATCTGCCTGTAGTGCAGAAGATGCAGCATTGATCTCTGGGTTGGGAAGATGCCCAGGAGAAGGGAATGGCTCCCCACTCCAGTGTTCTTTCCTGGATACTTCAGTTAAAATTCTTCCAGGTGTTTTCCTGGCTTGATAGTTCATTTTTTTAAGAGAGATGAGTAATATTCTATTGTCTGGATGTACTGCAGTTTATTTATCTACCTACTTACCAAAGAGTATCTTGATCTCTTCCAAGTTTAGGAAATTATAAATAAAGCTGATGTAAACATTCATGGACAGGCTATGGTATGGACAGAGGTTTCCATGTCATTTTGCATAAATATCAAGGAGTATGGTTGCTGGGTCATATAGTATAAATATGATAATGTTTAGTTTTGTAAGAAACCACCAAACTGTCTTCCACACTGTCCCATTCTGCATTTCCGTCAGCANGGAGAGACCCCTGTCTCTTATACACATCTGGTGGGAGGCGAAGAGAGGAAGGGGGATTTCTTAAGTTGTAGGATAGAATGGCCCAATAAATAAACCCAGCTTGCGCTCACTTTGGAAAAGGAGGAAAAACATCTGGAACCAAGTGGGGTGACTTTCTAACCAGAATTTCTCCCAACACGTTTGGTTAAAACACAGGCACATGCAGACCCAGAGGAGCAGGACAGCACATATATTCTCAAGAAACACCCACGTCCGTGCAGGGACCCCTCCATTCCCCTGTGGACAGGCACACAGGAGCATCCTGAACACATGCCTCACCTCCTTTCCCTGGGTGATGTCTGTCCCTCACGGAAAATGTTCTTGGAGGCAGGTAGTGCCAGCAGCTAGACTTGTAAGTTAAAAAGTCACAGTGCTAGAGCTGAAACTACAGCTGGGGGAGGTGAATGCTGAGGGGTTCTTGGGAGCCAAGTCTGGAGTTCTAATGTGGCCTAAGATGCTTCCCAGGTGGTGTGAGTGATAAAGAACCCACCTCCCAATGCAGGAGACATAAGGGACTGGGGTTTGATCCCTGGGTCAGGAAGATCTCTGGAGGGGGACATAACAAATGATTCCAGTATCTTTGCCTGGAGAATCCCGTAGATAGAGGAGCCTGGCAGGCTATACTCCATGGGATCACAAAGAGTCAGACAGGACTGAGGCATTCATGCTCCCAATCGGGCCTAAGATGCTTAGGACAATGATTGGACTGGGTGAACAGGGGTGAATAGGTGACCAGAAGTGATGCAAAAAAGTTGACCTTGAAATTTCCCTCCAGAAAAAGACAGAGCGTAAGGAGGTGGCCCCAGGGGACCAAGTGGCCCTCAAAGTACTCACAGGGTGGGGGCATGCTGGGGAAGGTGAGTGGAAGGAGAAAAGTGAGAGTCCCTCCACGCACAAACAGTCAGGGATGCACAGAGATTTGAAGAGACTCAACTCACCTTCCCACCCCGGAAAACATGGTACCAAACGGAAGTGCCTCCAAAGTCGATGTGGAAGTCAGTGAAACAACCCTTCACACTCATCAGACAGTACCTGCAGCACAGGAGCGAAAAAACAGAAAAAACAATTCAGTGCCTGAATCACAGGAGGTAAGCAAAGAGCTTCAGAGATGCTTGACCTGCTGCCCTTTGATAAACGCTGACGCTGGGGAATTTTCTTTTTTTAAAAAACCCAAATCTAATTAGAGTTCCCCATGGGGGAAGCCCCTGTGATCACCACATGATGAATCTCAAGCATTGGCTACCTGCCCCCAAGGCTGGGGGAGGCATCTTTGTTCTCAGGTTCCCGCCAGAGAAAGAACTGGCAACCCACAGGCCACTTTGGTTCTTCCTTGCAGACAGTTTCTACTCTTGTCCCACCCCCACACCTCCTACCCAAGCAAGAGGCTTCCTTTCTACTCCTTCCAGCTCCTGTACCTGCTGTTCTCCCAAGCTGCCAGGCCCCTGTGCAGCAGCTGGGCCCCCCGGAATTCAGTTGTAAACCACCTGCATTGCTTGCCAATTACTAGTCCCCATTCATCTCCTCCATTCAACAATCACTGACTGAGAGCCAAGCAGTGGTCCAGCCCAGAGCTAGGCATAGCACTTAGAGAAAAGCACAGACCCCTGACATGAAGGATGAAACACTCTTACTGGAACACAGCCCTGAAAAAGTTAAATGGCAAGACAAACTGCAATTGATTGCAAAGTAAGCAATGCAGCTGAAAGTACAAGGGTATCAGCCGTAAAAGACCACAGTGTTCGATTCCATGTATGAAATGTCCAGAGTAGGCAAATCTCGAGACAGAGAGCAGGACAGTGGTGGCCAGAGGCTGAAGGAGGTTGGGGTAGGAAATGGAGAGTGACAGCTAATGGGGTGTCACTCCATTTTGTGGGGTGACAAAAATGTTCCAAAATTGATGGTGGTTGCATGACTCCGTAAACATGCTAAGAAACACTGAATTGTACACTCTAAATGGATAAATGGTGTGTGAAGTACATCTCAAAAAAAGCTGCTAAAAAAAGTCAAATGGTAAAGCCCCTAGGGGTGGGATGGTGGAGAGGCAAAGAGGGAGGAAAAGAGGGAAGGAGAGCTTGGCCCTTAGAGGCTGGGACAGAGGAAGTGCATTTAGGAGAAAAAATCTGCCAGCAGCACTGCTTCCGAGCTCCTGCAACAGCCAGACAACCCATCTTCCTTACTCAGCCGTCTCCTCCCTCCTCCCTCCACTTGCTGCCCTCCTAGGGGTAGGCAGAGCTCAGGAGGGGGAAGGACAGGCTTCCAGGTCTGGGCCTGGCAGATGGCGGTGCCAGGGCCCCCTCCCTCCCACCTATCCCTTCCCACAAGAGCCACTGCTGGGGGTAGTCCTCCAGGGCTCATGCTCACACACCCTGGCACCTCCAGAGGCCCGCACACACATGCTTACCCCACTGACCTCTTTTCCCCGTTGCACTTTGCTTTTCCACGGTTTTGGGGAAGAGGGGAGGAATGGGGCGGGGACAGGTAGGGAGGAACCTGCAGCTTAAGAGATAACGGGGTGGAGGGGAGGAGGGGGGCGTGGGGCAGAGCTGGTTAGGAAGCTGGAGGGTTCCAGGTGGCCCCTCCCTCTGGCTGCCTTTTGCACCTCACATTCAGGTGGACCCGGGGCTGTCGGCAGTATGCAGGCAGCGTGCCCCGCGTCCCTCCTCCGGATAGGCTGGAAGGAGCCTTAACCATGTGTCTGCAGGAGGCTGACAAATCAGAAGGCCTTCCCGCACATCAGAGCCCCGCTGCCTAGCAACCCCATCGGAGGGGTGTAGTTGACAGCGCAGGACGCAGCCCAGTCACGAAGACAGGCGCGGGCTGCGGGTGCTGGCGCTGAGGCTGTTAAAGTCCCAGCTCCAGCTCCGGCTCCGGCTCCACACCCCACTGCCTCCTCCCTGCCCACCCAGCCAGGTCCCCACGCCGAAGGCCTGGGTGTTTCTCATCTCTCCAAGGAACTCAAGGTGCAGCGGGGTGCTGAATCCCCCACCCCACCCCCACCCCACCCTCATGGACCACACCGGCCTCTTCTCTCTAAGCACCACTTCAAAATATTAGTCCTCATTTTCCTAAAACCATTTCTTCTTTTTTAATCTAACCTTGATTTCCACCTCCTCCAGGCCCCTGGCAGAACACAGTCTAGGAAAAACAGTTTAAGTGTTCGTGGGATGGAGCAAGGCGAGAGGCTTCCTTTGGCCGGCAGCTGGACACTCTCCCTGGTGCCCAAAGCAGAAAAGAGAGCAGTTTGGCTCTTGGGCCCCAGATCCAAGCCTGGCTGGTCAAACAGGTCACCCACCTCAACCTGCCCATCTCCAGCCCCAGCCCGAACCTCCCCAGCAAGTGTGGAAAGGGAATCCCTTCAAGCTGCGGCTGCTGCGTGCAAGGGAAAGTTCTCCAAGTTGAGCTGGTGTCTGCTCTGCCCTCCCAGTCACCCTCCAGCATCCTCTGAGGCCCCTCAGAGCTCCGGGGAATCACTTCCAGACCCGCCTCTCCAGGAGGGGTCCCTCCTCCCAGGTCCC
Source organism: Oreotragus oreotragus (assembly GCA_006410675.1). Classification (NCBI taxonomy): domain Eukaryota; kingdom Metazoa; phylum Chordata; class Mammalia; order Artiodactyla; family Bovidae; genus Oreotragus; species Oreotragus oreotragus. The sequence continues at coordinate 373,514 of SJYX01018168.1, read as the reverse complement.
TCATTTCCAGGCGTTCAGGACCGACCGGTCGACCGGTCCCTCCTGCCGGGCAACTACATGCTTTAGGGCAGCCAGGGGCGGTCCCGGTGGCTGCAGCCTTCGCCCCGCCGTGCTCATCCCACGTCTCCCCCCTCACTCCGGCTTCTGGCTCTCTCCGGCGTGACGCCTTTGCACTGACCTCTAACAGCTTCCTCTTCCAAAGCACACCGCAGTCACATGGGCAACCCGGCTCGGTGCCACGGCAGCTAAGCTCTCACGGCGGCCGGCCAGCCAGCCTTGGTTCCGCCTGGGCCGCGGCCGCCCCCCCCAACCCCCGCACCGGCGCGGGTGGTTTTCTGTGGACACCTTCCAAGTTGGCGGCTGAATATCAGGCACCCCCAAGCCTTTGGGGGGGCTCCCGCCTCCCAAGGCTCGGGCTGGCTGGGGAGGAGCCTGGAAGGTGAGGGCGCTGCACCTGCAGCACTAACTTTGGGGTGCTGCCTGGCGCCTGGGGAGGCAGGGCAGCCCCACCCCGCCCTTTTCCCTCCAACTTGGCGAAACTCCCCCGGCAGCCCAGGGGGCGTCCCCTCGGGCAAAGGTCTGGAGCGCGGGGGAGGGGGGATGCCTGGAAAGCTGGCACCGGGTGATGGGGCTGGAGGCGACGAGCCCGCGCACGCGTGCACACACACTACACACTTACACGCAGCCCCGGGAGACACAAAGAGCCGCTCCGCGACGCCGGCCGTTCAGCCCGCGGGCGGGAAGCGACCCACACCCCGCCCCGGCGCGCCCCGGAGGAGTGGGGGCTCCCGGGCAGCCCGGGCCCGCAAGGCGGACGCCCGCCCAGCCCCGCCCGCGGTTACCCTCGGCGGTGCGGCTCCCGGGTGTCCCCTTGGGCGGCGGAAGCTGGACACTCGCCCGGCCCCCGCGACCAGAGCCGAGCACCCTCCACGGTGCTGCCAGGCCCCGGTCGAGGACCGCGGAGCCCTCGCTTGCTGGCTTCCTTCCTTTCTCGGGGAGCTGGGCGCAGCCTGCACTCATCCCCGCGCTGAAACTGAACACCCGCGCGGCACGGCGGCCGCCAGGGAGGCGGAGGGAGGCCGCGGCGGTGACAAGGAAGCGGGCCAGGCCAGCGCCAGGGGACGCCGCCGCCGCCCACGGCCGCCCCCTCAGCCGGGCTGGATGGGGGCCCCAGGATAGCTCTCCCCACCTCTGTTCTACTGGCAGGCGCCGGGGACTCCCGCACACACGTTTTCAGGGGGTGTGGATGCTATCCTGCTGTTGAAGGCGACGACCCAGCAAAAACTACCTTCCTGAAATCCATCCATGGGGCAAAGCTATAGGAAGGGCGAGTGCCAGCAGGTGGAGGGCTTGTCAGATCCCGGGTGCGGCAGCCCAGGGACCTGGGACGCTGCTCTGGCCTTAAAACACACTGCCAGTATGACCTTGGACAACCACTTTCCCTCTCTCAGCAGGATATTTGTCCTGAGGGCAGGGAGGTAACCTGAATTTCATTTGCAATCTAAGATGCTCTTGCAGCCCTGTCCTTGACCTGCGCCCTTAGCAGCTATGTAACCCCACATCATTGAACTTCTGTAGAAATTCACTGAGATAGACACTTTGATGATGAATCCAGTCTTCACAACAACCCTGTAAGGTCATTCCCAGGATTGTACCCATTTTACAGGCGAGAAAGCAGAGAGGCTCACCCTGATCACTACCCTTGAAGTGAGGTACTTATCCAAACAGCCTATCTCAGAGTTTCTCAGCCATTCTCCCCACATCTCCCTGGTAAATCCCAAGACTCACACACAGCAGAGTCTGCAGGTTACAGCCAAACCTCAGACACTAACTGAAGGAACTGTTGTTTAGTCACTAAATCTTTGTTTGTGACCCCGTGGGCTGTAGACTGCCAGGTTCCTCTGTCCATGGGATTTCCCAGGCAAGAATACCAGAATGGAGTCTCCTGCATTGGCAGGTGGATTTTTTTTTATCACGGACCCACCAGGGAAGCCCTAAAGAGTTAGTCCAGCTCAAATCATAAGTCCCCTCCATCCCAGGCACGCTCATCAGGAAAACAGCCCACTTTTCATCCCACCCTTCCGGCCCTCCTCCCAAACTACAAGAAGTGTAGGAGATGGTGGAATGCTGGCTGCAGGGACGAAAATCAAACTTCTCCTTTCTTTAGCCAAGTCCCATTCCCCAGGCTACCAACCATTCTTAATGAATAGGTTCCAATTATCAGCTGCTCATAATAATAGCTGTTTACAGGCATGATTACATTTTACCCTCAAAACAACCCAATAATCCCCATTTTAGGGAAGTGAACATTGAGCCGTTTCAAGGTGGTCAATACCCTGTGGCAGGGTGCTGCTTTCTGGTGTTATTTACAGGATGGCTCATGCACTGGAACCTCCCTGATGGCCTGCTGTGAAGTTAAACTGTAAACGCCCTAGAAAGGGTTGAAATTTTTACCTTATGAATACTTTGCCTATTTAAAAGAAAAGATAGTCATGACAATGATTATTCCTGACCTTGAATCTGAGCACCAGTCACTGAATTAAATGATCTAAGAGAGGAGAAGGCCCTGACAACAGGATCAAGCTGTCCACATGGGAGACATATTACCTTTCTTTTTTTGTTTTTAATTTTGTATTTTGGCCGCATCACCAGCATACAGAACGTTTCCCAGACCAGGGATTGAACCGAGGCCTTCGCAGGGAAAGCACCCAATCCTAACCACTAGGCCACCAGGGAACTTCCCCATATTAAAGTCACAAATGCCTCAGCTACTTGAGAGGAGGGACCACACTAGATTCATCCGTGTAAATGCAGCACCCAGCAACAGCCCTATAATTATTCTAATCAGCTATGTTAGCTGGACCAAATCTTTCCCTGCCTCTGGAACTCAGCATCCCATTTGTTAAACTGCTCAGGGCCCTCTAACTCATGGCCCTCACAGATCAAACCAGGCCCTGAATCGATTTGGTTTGGCCAGCACTGTTGTTGTTTTTAAAAAAAGGCTTTTTTTTTTTTAAACGTTGCCTCTCTGGTTATCCAGAAGCCACACCAACTCCTACTGACTTATGCTCAGCTGCTACATCCATACTGCATTAAACAACTGTGAATTTCAGCTTCCATTTATCTGTTATGAGTGTGACAGCTGGACCATAAAGAAGGCTGAGGGCTGAAGAATTGATGCTTCCGAATTGTAGTAATGGAGAAGACTCTTGAGAGTCCCATGGACTGCAAGGAGATCAAACCACTCAATCCTAAAAGAAGTCAACCCTGACTATTCACTGGAAGGACTGATGCTGAAGCTCCAATACTTTGGCCACCTAATGCAAAGAGCCAACTCATTGGAAAAGACCCTATGCTGGGAAAGATTGAGGGCAGGAGAAGGGGGCAATAGAGGATGAGATGGTTGGGTGGCATCACCGACTCAATGGACATGAGTTTGAGCAAAATCTGGTGTGCTGCAGTTCACAGGGTTGCAAATAGTTCCATACAACTTAGCAACTGAACAGCAACAAAAGTAACCTGCTTCCTATATTTTTGAGATTTGTGTGCTAAGTATAAAACACAGCACCTGGGCCCACGGCACTACAGGAAAGGACAGTTTTCTTTGCTCTTCTTTTTGAGGTACAAGGAAAGCCCACGAATCCAGAGGCCTGGGTCCAGGGCAGGGCCCATGTGTGACATGAGCAGCTTCTCCGTGTCAATTTCTCTGTGTGATATATTACACAGGGGAAATCATTTACGATGCCAGCAAACATGACTGATGAGAGTGAGTAGGTAAATATGGGTTGTAGAGATGCCCTATGCAAATGTGAGGGAGGATAGATTAGAAAGCCATGGAGGCCAGGACTCCAATGGCAGCTGCAGCTTCTGTGTGTCTATACATGAGGCCACGTGGACAAAAACATTTTATCCCAACTACATTTCACATCCATTGTAGGCTCCATCTTCCCTTTAGCATGGCAGGGAGGCAGGGTAGGGATCACAGGATCCCCGTTTTGTAGACAGAAGTGAAGATCTGGACTTCCCTGGTGGTCCAGTGGCTGAGACTCCATGCTCTCAATGCAGGGGGCCCAGGTTCAATCCCTGGTCAAGGAACTAGATGCCTCATGCCACAACTATGAGTTCACATGCCACAATTTTAAAAAATCCTGCCTGCCACAGCTCAGAGGAGAAGGCAATGGCACCCCACTCCAGTACTCTTGCCTGGAAAATCCCATGGATGGAGGAGCCTGGAAGGCTGCAGTCCATGGGGTTGCTGAGGGTCGAACACGACTGAGCGACTTCACTTTCACTTTTCACTTTCCTAAATTGGAGAAGGAAATGGCAACCCACTCCAGTGTTCTTGCCTGGAGAATCCCAGGGATGGGGGAGCCTGGTGGGCTGCCGTCTATGGGGTGGCACAGAGTCGGACACGATTGAAGCGACTTAGCAGTAGCAACAGCCACAGCTCAGACCCTGGGCAATTAAATAGATAAATAATTTCTTAAAAAAAAAAAAAAAGATGAAACACTTGCCATAGCTACAGGGAGTGGCAGACGTGGCCGCAAAACTTGGTCTTCTGAGTACCTGTCTTCATCCTGTTTCACCTTTTACCCCCATATTATTCCCTTGTTCTTCCTGCCACTTCCAGAAAGTACACGGGGAGAAAATGTGGTCAATTTTCAATCTGGGGAGAGCCAAGTGTATGCTTTATACAGGATCCTGTTTAGGCTGGGCTTCTAAGCTCTTTTGGTCCACGGTATATCTCCAATACACCAGCAAACTTCATTTCTGCAAGCCTGGAGTGTGAGTAGGTGAGAAGGGAAACGACTTGCCCATTTCTTTCTGAAATGCGTTAAAATATCCTACAGTCCTAAGTGAAAAACGTGTGCCCATGTCACAGACCTAGGAGATTACTGTAAGTTGTAAAACACGTCCAAAAAGTCTCTGAGTGCTCCCCCACCTCTTCCAGAGGCAGAGCCAAATTCCCTTCCCTAGAGCGTGGGCTGGATTTAGTGACTTGCTTTTAACTAACTAGAATATGGCAGAAGTAAACAGTATGTCAGGCTTCCCACGTGGCACTGGTGGTAAAGAACCCACCTGCCAACGCAGGAGGCACAGGAGACGCGGGTTCAATTCCTGGGTTGGGAAGATACCCTGGAGGAGGAAATGGCTATCCACTCCAGCATACCTGCCTGGAAAATTTCACGGACAGAGGAGCCTGGCAGGTTATATTCCATAGGGTTGCAAAAAGTCAGAAATGAATGAAGGGACTTAGCATGATCGAAAAAGTATGTGACTTCCAAAATTAGGTTATAAAAGGCACTGTAGCTTTCTCATATTCTCTTTCAAACCACTCCTGATGGAGGGTAGGAAGCTGCCATGTCTTGAGGACACTCAAGCAGCCTTACAGAGAAGTCCACAGGCCTAAACTGGTTTTTTTTTGTGTTTTTTTTTGCCACACTCCATGGCTTGTTGGATCTTAGTTCCCCGACCTGGGATCAAACCTAGGCCCTTGGCAGTGAAAGTGCAGAGGCTTAACCACTGGACCATCAGGGAATCCCCTAGGTCTAAAGTTTTAACCCAAGTGCAAGCAAGACTTTGAGCCATAACTACCCACTTGAGTCACACGTGCCCTACAAAAGCTGTGAGCTGATGCTGCTAAGATATTCATTTTTTTAAGCTGTTAAATTTAAAGTGTAATGTAGCAATAAACAGCCAACAGGGATACTTCCAAATCATTGTCACTGTTTGCACACCGGTAAGGAATTTCCCAAGTCAAATAATTATATACAGTCAAAATGTTTCTACAGGACAGCGATGGGGGTGGGGAGGACGTGGCAGAAATAGGACGGTATAGCTGATATTCAGTCCACCCTGTCATCACCTTTTCCCTTTATCCTGCTGAAGACACTTATCACTTCCTAATATATAACTTAGGATAATATAATAATTCAGGGTAAATTATACTATAATTTAGAGCTTCCCTGATGGCTCAGACAGTAAAGAATCTGCCTGCAATGCAGGAGACCCAGGTTCCATCCCTGGGTCCAGAAAATCCCTTGGAGAAGGGAATGGCAACCCACTCCAGTATTCTTGCCGGGAGAATTCCATGGACACAGGAGCCAGGCAGGCTACATATAGTCCATGGGGTTACAAAGAGTCAGACACAACTGAGCAACTTAACACACACACACACACACACACACACTATAATTTATCCTGGTCTGTCTCTCCTCCCAGCCAGAATAACAAGCTCCATGAGAAGAGGAACTCTATTTATTCACTGCAGTCTACCAACTACTTAGTGTCTTGCACGTAATACACAGCAAATGCAAGAGGTAATTAATAACTAGTGTATAAATATATATATACACTAGTTATTTATATTTTGGCTGAACCATGCGGCTTGTGGGATCTTAGTTCCCCAACTAGGGATCCAGTAGGAGCCACAGGAGTGAAAGCACCAAGTCCCAAACACTAGATCACCAGAGAATTCCCACACTAGTATACCCTTTACACATATTTTGTCTCCTACAATGTTGCAACTACTCCCTTGACAACTGTCTCCACTCCTTCCTTGCCTGAAATTCCTGAACAAAAATCCATTAAAATTCCTTACCTCCTCACCATGATCAAAGGGCATAAATCCCAGAACCAGGGAGGAAGCAGTCATGGGTTGGTAACCCTCCTCTCGCCCCGCTGCAAACCCTCGGTTCAGGTGACCCTTCAGCTCTTTCCACTCTCCAGGCACCTCCAGCATGAAAACTCTGATTTCTAGAAAGTGTCGTTTTAATTAAATTCCAAAGAACAATTCTATGATCCCAGAGGACTTCATCATCATGGGATTTTTATCTTGTTTATTAACTGAAATTAGCATTCGTTTTAGCCGAACAAATGTACTATTTCCAAGGTGACAATTTCCTTCCTAACAAGCTTTAAATCCTATAACAAGTTGTAGGCCACTGACAGGGTTTGTAAATTTATTTGTCACATGATCCAACCAATATGTCCAAGACATGTGGTTCTAGAAAATTGTAGGTGACCCTTTTTTTTGGTAATTAGATAGAACTCTCAGTGTATTAACAGAGCTTACTATTTAAAGGAATCTTTCAATAAAGTGAAGAATACACTGACTATCTCAGACAGGCAAGGTAGACATTACTTAATTGAAATCTGTCACCCAAGGCTGTCTACTTCACCTTCCTACATACATGTCCCGTGTGTGCTCTGCTCTCCCCTAACCCTGAGGATGGCCTCAGGTAGATGTTGCAATGGCTGCTCCTATCAGTCTGCCCCCACACCTCCTTCAATCCACACTGAAGCTGCAGAATTTGCAGAATGCAAATCTGAACACGTCCCTCTCTGCTTAAAATCTCCAAGATTTCAGGGGACTTCCCTGGTGGTCCAGTGGTTAAGACTCTGCCCTTCCAATGCAGGGGGTGTGCGTTCAATCCCTGGTTGGGAAACTAAGATACCACATGCCGAGTAATCAAAAAATAATTTTTTTTTTGGTAATTCAAGAGGTTTCTGATTGCCCTTAGGAGAAATACAGACCCCCATGGCAATCCACTCCCGTATTCTTACGTGGAGAATCCCACAGATAGAGGAGCCTGGCAGGCTACATCCCATGGGGTCACAGAGTCAGACACAACTGAAATGACTTAGCACGCACACCAGCATTATGACTCTCCTCAAAAAATTGTACATTCTTTAATTAAAAAATACTTTAATGATAAAAAACACTGACCATCATCTGAGCCTTCAGCAAGTCATATGGCAACATCAAAGATCACTTATCATAGATCACTACAACAAATAAAATAATAATGAAAATATTTGTTGTACTATAAGAATTATCAAAATGTGACAAAGACATCAAGTGAGCAGATGCTCTTGTAAAAATGGAACCTGTAGACTTGATTGACATAGAGTTGCCACAAAACTTCAATTTGTAAAAAAAAGAAAAAGAAAATAACAAAAAACGCTATTGGCAAAGCTCAATAAAAAGGAGGAATCTCCTGTATCATGAATATTAATTATAAGTTCTCTTTTTCTGAAGTTTTTTTAGCCCTCCCCTCCCTTTTTTTTTTTTTTAAAAAAAAAAAAAAAGATGAAACACTTGCCATAGCTACAGGGAGTGGCAGACGTGGCCGCAAAACTTGGTCTTCTGAGTACCTGTCTTCATCCTGTTTCACCTTTTACCCCCATATTATTCCCTTGTTCTTCCTGCCACTTCCAGAAAGTACACGGGGAGAAAATGTGGTCAATTTTCAATCTGGGGAGAGCCAAGTGTATGCTTTATACAGGATCCTGTTTAGGCTGGGCTTCTAAGCTCTTTTGGTCCACGGTATATCTCCAATACACCAGCAAACTTCATTTCTGCAAGCCTGGAGTGTGAGTAGGTGAGAAGGGAAACGACTTGCCCATTTCTTTCTGAAATGCGTTAAAATATCCTACAGTCCTAAGTGAAAAACGTGTGCCCATGTCACAGACCTAGGAGATTACTGTAAGTTGTAAAACACGTCCAAAAAGTCTCTGAGTGCTCCCCCACCTCTTCCAGAGGCAGAGCCAAATTCCCTTCCCTAGAGCGTGGGCTGGATTTAGTGACTTGCTTTTAACTAACTAGAATATGGCAGAAGTAAACAGTATGTCAGGCTTCCCACGTGGCGCTGGTGGTAAAGAACCCACCTGCCAACGCAGGAGGCACAGGAGACGCGGGTTCAATTCCTGGGTTGGGAAGATACCCTGGAGGAGGAAATGGCTATCCACTCCAGCATACCTGCCTGGAAAATTTCACGGACAGAGGAGCCTGGCAGGCTATATTCCATAGGGTTGCAAAAAGTCAGAAATGAATGAAGGGACTTAGCATGATCGAAAAAGTATGTGACTTCCAAAATTAGGTTATAAAAGGCACTGTAGCTTTCTCATATTCTCTTTCAAACCACTCCTGATGGAGGGTAGGAAGCTGCCATGTCTTGAGGACACTCAAGCAGCCTTACAGAGAAGTCCACAGGCCTAAACTGGTTTTTTTTTGTGTTTTTTTTTGCCACACTCCATGGCTTGTTGGATCTTAGTTCCCCGACCTGGGATCAAACCTAGGCCCTTGGCAGTGAAAGTGCAGAGGCTTAACCACTGGACCATCAGGGAATCCCCTAGGTCTAAAGTTTTAACCCAAGTGCAAGCAAGACTTTGAGCCATAACTACCCACTTGAGTCACACGTGCCCTACAAAAGCTGTGAGCTGATGCTGCTAAGATATTCATTTTTTTAAGCTGTTAAATTTAAAGTGTAATGTAGCAATAAACAGCCAACAGGGATACTTCCAAATCATTGTCACTGTTTGCACACCGGTAAGGAATTTCCCAAGTCAAATAATTATATACAGTCAAAATGTTTCTACAGGACAGCGATGGGGGTGGGGAGGACGTGGCAGAAATAAGACGGTATAGCTGATATTCAGTCCACCCTGTCATCACCTTTTCCCTTTATCCTGCTGAAGACACTTATCACTTCCTAATATATAACTTAGGATAATATAATAATTCAGGGTAAATTATACTATAATTTAGAGCTTCCCTGATGGCTCAGACAGTAAAGAATCTGCCTGCAATGCAGGAGACCCAGGTTCCATCCCTGGGTCCAGAAAATCCCTTGGAGAAGGGAATGGCAACCCACTCCAGTATTCTTGCCGGGAGAATTCCATGGACACAGGAGCCAGGCAGGCTACATATAGTCCATGGGGTTACAAAGAGTCAGACACAACTGAGCAACTTAACACACACACACACACACACACACACTATAATTTATCCTGGTCTGTCTCTCCTCCCAGCCAGAATAACAAGCTCCATGAGAAGAGGAACTCTATTTATTCACTGCAGTCTACCAACTACTTAGTGTCTTGCACGTAATACACAGCAAATGCAAGAGGTAATTAATAACTAGTGTATAAATATATATATACACTAGTTATTTATATTTTGGCTGAACCATGCGGCTTGTGGGATCTTAGTTCCCCAACTAGGGATCCAGTAGGAGCCACAGGAGTGAAAGCACCAAGTCCCAAACACTAGATCACCAGAGAATTCCCACACTAGTATACCCTTTACACATATTTTGTCTCCTACAATGTTGCAACTACTCCCTTGACAACTGTCTCCACTCCTTCCTTGCCTGAAATTCCTGAACAAAAATCCATTAAAATTCCTTACCTCCTCACCATGATCAAAGGGCATAAATCCCAGAACCAGGGAGGAAGCAGTCATGGGTTGGTAACCCTCCTCTCGCCCCGCTGCAAACCCTCGGTTCAGGTGACCCTTCAGCTCTTTCCACTCTCCAGGCACCTCCAGCATGAAAACTCTGATTTCTAGAAAGTGTCGTTTTAATTAAATTCCAAAGAACAATTCTATGATCCCAGAGGACTTCATCATCATGGGATTTTTATCTTGTTTATTAACTGAAATTAGCATTCGTTTTAGCCGAACAAATGTACTATTTCCAAGGTGACAATTTCCTTCCTAACAAGCTTCAAATCCTATAACAAGTTGTAGGCCACTGACAGGGTTTGTAAATTTATTTGTCACATGATCCAACCAATATGTCCAAGACATGTGGTTCTAGAAAATTGTAGGTGACCCTTTTTTTTGGTAATTAGATAGAACTCTCAGTGTATTAACAGAGCTTACTATTTAAAGGAATCTTTCAATAAAGTGAAGAATACACTGACTATCTCAGACAGGCAAGGTAGACATTACTTAATTGAAATCTGTCACCCAAGGCTGTCTACTTCACCTTCCTACATACATGTCCCGTGTGTGCTCTGCTCTCCCCTAACCCTGAGGATGGCCTCAGGTAGATGTTGCAATGGCTGCTCCTATCAGTCTGCCCCCACACCTCCTTCAATCCACACTGAAGCTGCAGAATTTGCAGAATGCAAATCTGAACACGTCCCTCTCTGCTTAAAATCTCCAAGATTTCAGGGGACTTCCCTGGTGGTCCAGTGGTTAAGACTCTGCCCTTCCAATGCAGGGGGTGTGCGTTCAATCCCTGGTTGGGAAACTAAGATACCACATGCCGAGTAATCAAAAAATAATTTTTTTTTTGGTAATTCAAGAGGTTTCTGATTGCCCTTAGGAGAAATACAGACCCCCATGGCAATCCACTCCCGTATTCTTACGTGGAGAATCCCACAGATAGAGGAGCCTGGCAGGCTACATCCCATGGGGTCACAGAGTCAGACACAACTGAAATGACTTAGCACGCACACCAGCATTATGACTCTCCTCAAAAAATTGTACATTCTTTAATTAAAAAATACTTTAATGATAAAAAACACTGACCATCATCTGAGCCTTCAGCAAGTCATATGGCAACATCAAAGATCACTTATCATAGATCACTACAACAAATAAAATAATAATGAAAATATTTGTTGTACTATAAGAATTATCAAAATGTGACAAAGACATCAAGTGAGCAGATGCTCTTGTAAAAATGGAACCTGTAGACTTGATTGACATAGAGTTGCCACAAAACTTCAATTTGTAAAAAAAAGAAAAAGAAAATAACAAAAAACGCTATTGGCAAAGCTCAATAAAAAGGAGGAATCTCCTGTATCATGAATATTAATTATAAGTTCTCTTTTTCTGAAGTTTTTTTAGCCCTCCCCTCCCTTTTTTTTTTTTTTAATATTTCAGGCTTTCCTCATATAGTTATTGATCCTTGGGCTGTCTATTCAGTTAGATGTTAAAAAAATGATTACAAGCTGGGACTGTAGGCTGGGTTTTGTTAGTGGGCCTTACTAATTATAAGCTACCTTTTTCATTGAGGCAGCCCTATATATCAGTATCTGTAACTGTTTTCTCTTGAGGCCATGCAGTTTCTTCATGAAAGGAGACCCACTGTAGAAACAGACTTACTCCTGCCCCATGTCTAATAATATTCTCACCTGGCCTTCCTGTGAGCCTAGTGTTCCTCCTCAGTCGAGAGCATCCCTCCTCTACAAGCTGATGCACTTCCAAGGGGTGAAACAAAATAGTCCTCTTTGTATGTGTAAAGTACACACACACATACATATATATACATAAACAGATACACAGTATCTTTGTGACATTAAATTTTGAGAAGTGGGCAATTAGGAGAAAGATGTGTTTAGAAGGGAAATGTCTTTAAAAATAAAAAAGGCTCCTTAGGAGGATAATTGGAGAAGGCAATGGCACTCTTGCCTGGAAAATCCCATGGATGGAGGGCCTGGTGGGCTGCAGTCCATGGGGTCGCTAAGAGTCGGACACAACTGAGCGACTTCACTTTCACTTGTCACTTTCATGCATTGGAGAGGGAAATGGCAATCCACTCCAGTGTTCTTGCCTGGAGAATCCCAGGGACGGCGGAGCCTGGTGGGCTGCCGTCTCTGGGGTCGCACAGAGTCGGACACGACTGAAGCGACTTAGCAGCAGCAGCAGCAGCATGGCTCCTGTCAGCCTGGCCCACCCCTCATCCTGCACCACTGACCCTCCCTGGCTCTGCTCCACTCCCACTGGGCTTGCAAATCCTTCAGCTCCACCCTCTTCCCAGCCCTCCCCACCACCCCAGGCTCTCTGTACACAGTCAGAAAAGCTCTTCCAAGGTCTCTTCACTTAAATAACTCTTCTTCCCTTTGACCACAGCTCAAGGCGGCTTGCCCTGCCCTCCCTGACCTGATGAATCCCCTGGTACACGCTCTACAGCACCAGGGGTCTCTGCCTTGTGGCCTCATCACAACTGCAAACTTCCATTTGTTTCTCTCATCACTGGATTAACAGTCTCCTGCACAGAGCATAAGCTCCATGAAGGCAGGGGGCTCACTCGGTTTTCTCCCTGCTGTATTCTCAATGCCCAGCACCAACCAGTTGTTCAATATGCAGGTGGAATCAATCGCTCGATCGATCAAAGAGAGCCAGCATCTGCCTCTAATCTGAGTCCCACACTTGGTCCTCAAGCTCCGCCTCTGTGATTCCATCATGGCCCTTGGCACTTGGCTACCTCCATCCCTCCCCACTTCCCTCCCATCTTCTCTGTCCTTTAAAGCCCATGTCAAATATCCCCTCTGAGAGGATTTTTCTGAGGCCAGCAGCCAAAAAGGATTCCTCTTTTCCCCATTTCCCTTCTGGGAACCTGTTTCTCTCTGCCTAGGATGAAAGCTGGCTTCCCTGATGGCTCAGATGGTAAAGAAACTGCCTGCAATGCAGGAGACCTGGGTTCAATCCCTGGGTCGGGAAGATCCCCTGGAGGAGGGCATGGCAACCCACTCCAGTATTCTTGCCTGGAGAATTCCATGGACAAAAGAGCCTGGTGGGCTACAGTCCATGGAGTCGCAAGAGTCGGCCACGACTAACACACACACAGGATGAGAGCTACACCTTGCCCTCGCGTTAATGGCCTGCTGTTCTCCAGAAGGTAGGGGTTTTTAGACCTATTTCTCTATTACTTCCCTGTCCCAGGGTCTCCATAAATTTTGCTGCGATCGCATCAAAACAGAACAGAATTGAAAACCCTCCTACCAACCCCACCTTGAGCCCAGTCTTTCCCTTCAAGACAGCCCAGATCCAAGGGGTATTAAGGAGCATCAGCTTTGAGAGGAGAAAAAATGCCTGAGAAGTAATTAAACAGAGAGAGCGAGCTTGAAAGCAAAACGTTGGGAAGCCCAGGGCCAGTGTGCTGGCCTCCCTTACAAAGCCTGGCACGGAGTTTGCATTCAATATGCACTGAATGAAGGGCTGAGTGAATGAGAAGTTCACAGCCCTTAAGCTCCTTGGGGCACTCCTGGCAGCAGGGCTGGGCAGAGATGCTAATGGATTCAGAGCCACCAGAGCCAACTCTTCTAGGAAGCACAGAGCAACTGCCTGGGCCAAGAGTATCTCATTCTCATTTTAGAGGCAGAAACACAGGGCCTGAGATGGCAGGAGCCCCAGGGTGACTTCATCATCCCAAGGGTCCTCCACTCAAATCCTAGAACACGGAGGTGCTCGCAGCCTCCTCTGCCCATGTTAAATAACTGGTCTCAGGACTTGCTGGTCACGCTGCCTGTAGTGATGTCCCCGTAACTAGATGTGGCCAACCTTTCCAGCATAGCACCAACCTTCCTCTTAGAGGACACTGTCTCTCTAAGGAGTGTCTGGTGAGGAAGTGGCCCCTGGCTTTATTCAGAGAAGGTTCTTCTCCATCAGAGGTGCCTGGTCTCAACAACAGGAAGCAAAAGAATACCAGACCCCTATCCAGCTCTCAGCAAAAGCAGTGTCCATGGTGGGTCTCTAGAAAATCCACTCCTAGGACACACTGTCACTTAGAGGGAGTAGATGAATGTTTGACAAGCACGTACACACATGTACACACACACACACACACACACACACACGCACAGAGAGATGGTTTCCATTACTCCTCCTCCTCTTCAGATCACATCCCCCTGGGTGGGGCTGGCAGGAAGGCCAAAGAACCATCTGGATGAAGAATCCAGACCCAGAGCAGAATGCAGAGCCAACCTGCCCACACTCAGGACCCCCAGCACTCACATCCCAGCAGCACCCCAAAGAGCTGCAGCCTCAGCCCAGGCTCATTTCCAGTCCTCACCCCCTACAAGGCTGAGAGTCACCCACTCCCAGCTCCCACCACCAGCCAGCCAGTCTTACTTCTTCACTTTCGGGTACTTCATCTCTGCAATGGCGTTCGTGGCTTCCGTCTGCTTCTCCTTCAAGTGCTGAGGCCACATGTTGTCCACCCAGTCCACCAGGTCTACCTGAAATCCAGCCAGGCCACCATCAGCACGTTCTGGCCCCAGGTGCCCTTAAGTTGGACCCCTTCACTACCTTACCCCTCCTCCTCCTGCTCCCAAATCCCTCCTGCCCTCCCCCCATGGGCAGGCGCAGGCTGGCCTCGAGCAAGGAGAGGAGGGCGAAGGTGACTGGGGAGGGGAACCACAGCTGGGGACCTACCACAGTGGGACGCTTGACCAAGTGCTCCAGCTTGGTGTGGCTGAACTCAAGGCTGATGACGTTGTATAGCTTGTCCCGCTGGGCCTCGGGCGTCTCATAGTACCGTACGAACTGGGACATGCTCATCTCCGTGCCTTTCTGGGTGTTCACGTCCATCACGTCCACCAGCCGCCGGCTACCTGGGGGCAGAATCCACAGGCTGGTGGCTCCAGCCAGCTAGAGCTCCAGATTCTACTTGGAAGGCCCCGCAAAACAAAACCTGCCCCTAACCCAGCATCTAGAATATGCCTCATCATCCTACAACCCTATAGGTATACAACCCTATACCTTGTCTACTCAATGACATCATCCCATCAGTGTTCCTCACTGAATCACTCTCCAATCTTTAAAGGAATCCCTCTTCAATTGATCTGTTTCCCTCCACAACTAACTTACCTAAAAAGCTCAGTTATTGAGCAGCAGAGCTGGGATTTGAAGCCAATTCCATCTAATGCCGGCACCAAGGTTCTTAACCCCCAACGCTGGACCCTGCCCCCTGCAATCTTGATCACATGCTAAGGCTGAAAAATGATCCCCGCCTTCAGAGGCTGGCTCCTTGCCCCATAGATCACAGGAAGCCTTGGAGAAGCGCTTTGGTTTTGAGTCAGGAGTACAAATCCACCAGGGGGCATCCCTGAACTTTGCCGGAAACTCTGGCCAAGCTCTGGACAGTGCCGGCTCCTTCCTTACCAGAGCTCCTGGAACAGGTGGGCTCTGCTCAGCTTTTCTGGAAAGCCCACCTGGCAGAGAACCTGCCGTTAGAGTGGGGAGGAGAAAAGAACAGCCGCCCCCGCCCCCCGCCAAGCTCTCCCCACTTTCTGGCCTGCCTCCAGCCTCCCCCTGCCTCTCCTCCCTCACTTTGCTCAGGGTCCCATCCGCAAAGCCCCCTGGGGAAGGAGATTCACTGGGCAGGTAGGTGATAGGATTCACAGCCCTACGGGCTGGGGCAAGTGGCATTAATGGCCTGGAGCTAGCTGCCCCATCAGTACAATAGAGTGGTTATGCTGAGGAACTCCCTGGCAGTCCAGTGGTTAAGAATCCACCTTGCAATTGCAAGGGATGCAAGTTCAATCCCTGGTTGGGGAACTAAGATCCCACATGCCAAGGAGCAACTAAGCCCACACAGCAACTGCTAAGCCCATGGACAACTAGAGAATCTGTGTGCTGTAAGGAAAGATCCTACATGATGCAATGAAGATCCCCCATTCTGTAACTTGATGCATTAGAGACTCGATGCATTAAAAAAAGATTAAAAATAAATTATATATATATATATATATGGTAGTTAAGCTTCCCTGGTGGCTCAGATGATAAATAATCCGCCTGCTATGTGGGAGACTTGGGTTTGATCCCTGATCCCTGGGTTGGGAAGATCCCTGGAGAAGGGAACAGCTACCCATTCCAATCTTCTGGCCTGGAGAAATCCATGGACAGAGGAGCCTGGTAGGATACAGCCCATGGGATCCCAAAGAGTCGGACATGAC
Source organism: Oreotragus oreotragus (assembly GCA_006410675.1). NCBI lineage: Eukaryota > Metazoa > Chordata > Mammalia > Artiodactyla > Bovidae > Oreotragus > Oreotragus oreotragus. The sequence continues at coordinate 357,041 of SJYX01018168.1, read as the reverse complement.
TGAGTGACTTTCACTCATTAAGCTAAGACTTTGTGGGTTTGAACCCCAGCTGGCCCTCAGGCCTCTTAGCATCTCAGAGTGGCAGTTTCCCTATCTATAACATGGTAGCCAGCCTACGGTATTGTCATATGATTTAAATGAGCTAATGCCCATGAAAGGCTTCTGAGAAGTGTCTGCGAGTAGGAACTGTTACCTAATTGGCCAATTTCATTTATAATCACAGGGGGAACTACTATATTTAAAACAGACAATCAACAAAGACCTACTGTGTAGCACAAGAAAGTCTGCTTAACATTCTGTAATAACCTAAATGGGAAAAGAATTTGAAGGACACTTGTATATGTATAACTGAATCTCTCTGCTGTACGCCTGAAGCTAATACAACATTTGAATCAGCTACCTGTGCTGGTTCAGTCACTACGTGCTTAGTCATGTCCAGCTCTTTGTGACCCAGTGGACCAGAGCCTTCCAGGATCCTCTGTCCATGGGATGCCATATCCTCCTCCAGGGGGACCTTTCCCACTCAACTGCACTCTAATTAAAAATTTAAAAAAAATTTTTTAAATATATATAATTCCAGGTAGAGAAAGTGAGGTGGTGGGAAATCAGAGTCAGTTAAATCTCTGCCAGTCAGTCTAAAAGGATGACTAATGGAGAGGGGTGAGAGGCCTGAGGGGTAATGAAAATGTTCTAAAATTGACTGTGGTGACAACTGCACAAACTCTGTGGACAGACGACAAACCATTGAATTGTACACTTTTAATAAGTGAATTGTATGGTATGTGAATTATAACTCAGTAAAGATACTATTAAACAAAAAACACTCAGACACTAAATGACCAACAAAGTTGGTTTTTCTACAATTATCTTTTTTCTTCCCAAAGTCTTCTATCCACTTAAAACACACATCATAAAAAATATAGAGACTTCTCTGGTGGTCCAATAGTTAAGAACCCGCCTGCCAACTGCATGGGACGTGAGTTCATTTTCTGGTCCAGGAAGATCCCACAGGCCTGGGAACAACTGAGCCCGTGGACCATGACTACTGAAGTCCGGGTATTCTAGAGCTGGTGTTCTAGAACAAGAGAAGTCACCACAATGAGAAGCCTCAGCACCGACACCAGAGAAAACCAGGGCACAACAACAGAGACCCAGTGTAGCCAAAAACAAATAAGACTTTTTTTTTTTTTAATATAGGGACTTCCCTTGTGGTCCACTGTTTAGGGGTCTGCTCTTTCCCTGCAGCAGGCCAGGGTTCCATCCCTAGCTGGGGAACTAAGATTCCACAGATGATGGCAACTAAGGGTTCACATGCTGGCAGCCAAAGATTTCGCTTGCAGCAAGGATGCATGCTTGAGATCAGACACAGCCAAATAAATACAGTAATAAATAAACAATAAATAAATGTTTTTAAAATAGTGACTAAAGAAATAAACAAATGTTAAAGAGTGTTATTCTTCCTAATATCCAGCATTGAACCTATTACTTCACATATAAATGACAGCTGAACTGAAAAAATGACCTGAGGGTATCCACAGGCGGATAAGAGTAACCCTCTTTGCATTGGGCAAGATGCCCCACGCACCCCTCCCTCCCAGCCTAAAAAATATCCAAAAGTATTAAGCAGTCCAGAGCCCTACCTCTACGGACAACCATCACTGAACAAGAAGGATACCCCTGGGAAAGGCCTGCTTTTTACTTTTTTGAGCATTAACCAGGCTTTTGAACTGTGCTGTTGGAGAAGACTCTTGAGAGTCCCTTGGACTGCAAGGAGATCAAACCAGGCAATCCTAAAGGAAATCAGCCCTGACTATTCATTGTAAGGACTGATGCTGAAGCTGAAGCTCTAATACTTTGGCCACCTGGTGCAAAGAACTGACTCATTAGAAAAGACCCTGACACTAGGAGAGATAGACGGCAGGAGAAGAAAGGGACGACTGAAGATGAGATGGTTGGATGGCATCACTGGCTCAATGGACATGAGTTTGAGCAAGCTCCTAGAGACGGTGAAGGACAGGGACGCCTGGAGTGCTGCAGCCCATGGGATTACGAAGAGTCAGACACGACTGGGTGACTGAACAACAACCAGGCTTCCAGAAGCCCCTCTCCCCAACACAATCCCCAGAGCTTCCTGTGCATCCTCACTCCACTCTGATCCTGCCCAGGTGCAGGTCCCCTGTTGACCACCTCGATCTGCTCCACCCGCAGCGGAAAAGGTAAGTCCGGACTCTGGAGTGGTTAGAACCGCGAGGGGCAGCTAGGGCGGAGGGGCACTGGAGGGAAGAGGCCAACGGACTGTATCTAGAGCGGTTCTAAGGATAGCGTCCTCAGTGTTCAGGAAACGCCATCCGGCTCCCCCAGGTGTCCTGCCAGCAGCAGCGGGTGGGTGGGAGGAGACAAAGTAGGAATACAGGGAGGAGCAAAGATAGTCAGTTCTTCTGGATGCCGGGGGCTCTACAAACCCCCAGGGAAACATGGGTGTACCAGTAACCGGATTCAATCCCGCTGCGTTCCAGCCCGCAGGCAGGGATGAGGGATGCAGGAACCTCAGAACACGTCCTGGCAAAAGGATACTGAGTGAAGTGACTATAGGCTTAGGAGTCTGACACAGCTGAGGTAAGGGCCAGCTCAAAGCAAGCTGCCGAGGAGGGTAAGTTTTTCTCCATAGATGTATTCCAGACAATAAAGGGCAAAGGAGGATTACTGGTCCAATGGAGGGCCCCAGGGTTCTACTGCACGGGTTGGGGGTGATCCCTGGTTGGGGAACTAAGGTCACGCAAGCCCTACAGCACCACTAAAATAAATAATGTAAAATGACCGAGATAGACGTCAATAGCTGCCAGCGTCAGGAAGAGAGAGGGAGAAGCGAGAACCTAACATGCCCCTCCTGACGGATCTATGAAGTAGTCAGAAAAAAAATGAATGAACTAATTATGAATGAGCGAGACAGGCTCTGAGTCTGATCAAGCATCTATTAATATGGCCAACTAGCAATTTACAGAAGTTCCTCTGTCCATGGGGATTCTCCAGGCCAGAATACTGGAGTGGGTTGCCATGTTCTCCTCCAGGAGATCTTCCCAATCCACCGATCCAACCCAGGTCTCCCCAATTGTGGGCGGATTCTGTATCCTCTGAGCCACCAGGGAAGCCCAAGAACACTGGAGTGGGTAGCTTATCCCTTCTCCAGGGGATCTTCCCGACCAGGAACGGAAACGGGGTCTGCTGCATTGCAGGTGGATTCTTTACCAGCTGAGTTACCAAGGACGTCCACAGAGAAGCTACTCCAAGGCTGAGTCCAAGTAATGAAAAATTCTATAGCTCAAACAATCCAGCTTCTTCAAAATGGAAAGAGATGGAGGAAGAGCCCAGAGATTATAGAAGAGTTAAAAGATACCTCAACCAATCACAATGCAAAACCCTTATTTACATTCTGACTCATACAACTGTTTAAAAAAAGAAAGTAACATTTGTGCCATATAGGAAACAACTGGAAATTTGAACAAAGGATATGGATATTTACTCATTTTAAGGAATTTAAAAACTTTTAGCTTTTAAAAAACAAACAAAAAAATTCCTTAGTTTTTAAGGTTCCTGGTTTTTAAAAGACTAGGTGTGAGAGAGCACTCTGTGGCCCTGCAGACCTGTCTTTTGCTTCAACAGTGTTGGGATGGAAAAGACCCAGGAACACCCCTTCCTCCAGCCTCCAACCACCCTCCAACCTTTATTCCAGTTACACCTTAGGAACCAGCCACTCAACTACCCCTGATCTCCAGGACCAGCCAACAACATTTTTAAAAAATGGATTATTGAGTATTTTTAATTGGGGGGACTTAAAGTGAAGACCGAGTGACTTCACTTTCACTTTTCTCTTTCATGCATTGGAGAAGGAAATGGCAACCCACTCCAGTATTCTTGCCTGGAGAATCCCAGGGATGGGGGAGCCTGGTGGGCTGCCGTCTATGGGGTCACACAGAGTCGGACACGACTGAAGTGACTTAGCAGCAATTGGGGGGAGGGGGGACTGCATTAGGCGACATGTGGGATCTTAGTTCCCTGACCAGAGATTAAATGTGCACCCCTTGTCATGGAAGCAGAGTCTTAACCATTGGACCACCAGGGAAGTCCCAGCCAACAGCATTTTTTTGATCTGAGCTCTTTATACATATCAATCATGAGCTCTCAGAATTATTCCACCACAGCGGAGGGTGCTGTCCACCATCTGAGGAACATGCATCTGCAGGCCTCCTATAGCTACCTCTCTCTGGGATTCTATTTTGACCACAATGATGTGTCCAGGCATGGCCCCGGAGGGCATGGGCCACTTTTCCCAGAATCGGCAGAGAAGCTCAAGGGCACCAAGCATTATTTGAAAATGCAAAACCAGTGCGGTGTCCACATCCTCTTACAAAACGTGCAGAAGCCATCCCAAGATGAGTGGGGTAAAAGCTAGGATGCTGTGGAAGCTGCCATTCTCATGGAGAAGAAACAGCGCCATGCCCTTTGGATCTGCAGGTCCTGGGTTCTGGCTTCAGAGACACGACCACCTCTGTGACTACCTGCAGAGCCAAATCCCCCTCCTCTAGGCCTCAGTTGCCTCATATGTAAAGACAGGAAGAAGTGGATCTTTATATTTTTTTCATTGCCGCAGAGTTCTTCCTTCAAACAGATGCTTTGACAAGAGCCAGTTACATGAATAAAAACAGGCAGCTCAGGCTGAAGTGGGAGAAGGCACGCAGAACTCCGAACTGGATTCCAGGGATTTTCCTTTGAAAACCACTGGGTTAGGTCATTTTTAGGTCCTCTTCCAGGGCTGACACGCTGATTTTTAGCCTAGTTTTTTTTTTGTTGGTGGTGCCGATTTAAAATTTTTCTCTTTAATTTTTAATTTTTATTTTTTGGCTATACCGCATAGCATGTGGGATCTTAATTCCCTGACCAGGGATCAAACCCGTGACCCCTACAGAGAAAGGGCAGAATCTTAACCCCCGGACCTCCCGGGAATTCTCTAGTCTAGTTCTTTTTTTTTTTCTTAATTAAGTTTATTTATTCTTAATTGATGGATAATTGCTTTACAATATTGCATTGGTTTCTGCCATACATCAACATGAACAGCCATAGGTAAACCTATATCCTCTCCCTCTTGAACCTCTCTCCCCATCCTAGCCTAGTTCTTACTTAGAGCATATCCCTTAAACGTGAACGGAGGGACTTCCCTGGTGGCCCAGTAGTTAAGAGTCTGCCTTTCTATGCGGAGGATTCGGGTTAGATCCCTGGTTGGGGAACTAAGATCACACATGTCTTGGAGCAGCTAAGCCCTTAAACCACAACTAGAAAGAACCCGAAGCACTGCAATGGGTGATACGTGCACCCCAGCTAAGACCTGACACAGCCAAAAATAAATTAAAAAAAAATTTTTTAATGTGAACTGACGGGAGTAAGAGGAAGAGGGAAAAGATGGAGAGGCTTGCCCGAGGGGTCACTGGGGACACTTGAGGCCTTCCAGTCCCTTTCAGTCTGAGCTGGGAGATTAAGTGCCAGGACTCCGTCTTCTCAAGTTCCCAGGCTGGTCTGCCACTGGTGGCAAAGGGGAGCTGGACCTAAGTGCCAGGTCTCCGAGCTGGAAGCTGAGCCCTGGGGAGGAGGCAAGTGGCACAGCTCAGTGCTGAGAAGGGAACGTGGCAGTCCAAGCTCTGGGGAGCACCCTGCGGGAGCAGGCGACAGAAACAAGGTGCCTTTTGGAGCCTGCAAGGGATCCACAGCTCTAGAACCCAGGCCCCCAAGGCCAAGGGGTTACAGGAGAGATTTTCCATGTCGGTGTGGTGCTGGAGTTCCTAAGTAGGCCAACAGCTCAGCAACCCCTCTGCTTCTCTCTCACCTTGCTCCCTCCTCCCTCCTCCTCCTCCCTCCCTCCCACTGGTTCTCTGTGCTCACAGGCTTCACCCACATCCAACAAATTCCAGCTGCAGAAGTTAATCTGTGGCCCTATGGCCCATGCTTTGAAGGCTCCATCAGTCAGTTCCAAGAGCCATGGGCTCGGAGCTGGGAGTAGGCTGTGGAAAATCACCTTGAAGGCTAATGTAAAGCAGGCACAAGCACTGATCCCAACTCCCCCTGAGCCCACTCTTCAGAGAGTACATGCAAGTGTCTTGCATCATAGTTCTGGAACCTTCTCTATCATCCTCAGGTTTCTGGTTTGTTATTCTGCTCCTTGGGAGTATTTCCTCATCCATCTCATAAAGGCAGTGTTTATTAGCAAGAGCACCAGTCATTGTTCAAATCCTGCTCCTCTGCTTCCCAGCAGTGAGGCCTTAAGTAAATCCTTGACCCTCTCTGGCTTCAGCTGCCTCACCTGCAAAGTGGGATAATAGGACCTGCCTAGTGGTCCAACAAAATTATTGGAAGCACTTTTTAAACCTAAAAGCAGGGGTTCTAGTAAGGATGCTGTCCCAAATTGAAGATGCAAGGGTACAGGAAAGAGAGAGTCCAGGGCTGAGTCATTGCACAACTTGGGAAACCGGATCAGTTTTCCTCTTTGTGAAATGAGAGGATGCTCTCAAAGGTCCACAGGCTTTCCCTAAGCACCAATATCTGCTGACTTCCTCACCTTTGCACCTTTTAAGATGATTCCCAAGACAGATCTGGTGCCAGGTTGTCCTCTGTGCCCTGGGCTCAGGACTCTGAGCCTTGGGACTTCGCTGGTGGTCCAGTGGCTAAGACTCCACGATTCCAACACAGGAGGCCCAGTTTCCATCCTTGGTCAGGGAACTAGAGCCTACATGCCACAACTAAGAGGTCACATGCCACAACTAAGACTCGGTGCAGCCAAATAAATAAACAAAAATAAATACTTTTTAAAAACACTCTGACCCTCAGAGAGAGGGGCATAAGAAGATACAAAACAGACTAAAGAACCAGAGTTGAAACCAATCAGGCAAGAACATCCAAAAGACACCCAGCCAACAACCACAAAGAATTCAGGATGAGGAGACACCGAGTACCATGCAGAAATTAACAGGACAGCTCTGCGGTCAGACAAATATGGGCACAAAGCTCAGCTCTTCCACACACTAGCTATTTGACTGTGGACAAGTCGCTCTGAGCCTTGGTTTTTCCATCTATAAAATGGGGGTCGTAATAAATAGGATTTCATGTGATCAGACAAAAAGCTATAGTAAAGATCCTTGGCTTATAACAAGGTCTCAGTGAGCAACAGTCAATGCAGACAATGGGCAGAGGCAAACACAGTTTCCCTAGGCCCCTAGCAGCATCAAGAGTTTGATTTTAGGGACATCCCCTGACTATCCAGTGGTTGGGACTCTGTGCTTCCACTGCAGGGGGCCTGGGTTTGATCCCTGGTTGGGGAACTAAGATCCCACATGCCATGCAGTGGAGCCAAAAAAAAAAAAAGATTTTGATTTTAGGGGAAATGGACACAGAACAAATCAATGAGGTGGGTGTTTCTCTTGGAAAGAAAACATACCTGAGAACATAACTGAACCCCTCAGGAACCCTCCTCACTTGGGATCCTCAGCATTCCTGGCACTTCTGTCTGTCCTGCCACCCCTACCTGTCTGTCCAGCCTTAATGTCACTCCTGAGCTCAAATTCAGCGTGGCCAGAACTGAACTCATCTACACCCCAACCCGAATCGACGTTTCCTGTTGGGTCCGGTTACAAGCATCACTTCCCAATTGCTGACGTTCAAACCTACATTTGAATCTGATGTGCCATCTGCTTGGGCGACTCGCAAGTAACTTCTCTCCAGGTTTCAGTTTTTCCCTCCTATGAAATGGGGAAGCAAGACTACAAGAATTCTAAAAAGTCGTCCAGGATTTTAAATATTTTCTATTTTTATTTTACTGTTATTCTTTTTTTTTTTTTGACCACACCACACAGCCTGTAGGATCTTAGTTCCCTGACCAGGAACTGAATGCAGGTCCCAGGCAGTGGAAGCAAGGAGTCCTAACCACTGGACCACCAGGGAAATCCCTAAAGTCTATGCTTATTAACCAACTTTTAAAAGGTCTACACGTACCCTAGATCCTGTGCTTTGCAACAAGAGAAGCCCCCGAATGAAAATCTCAAGAACCGAAACCAGAGAACAGTCCCTGCTCACCACAAGTAGAGAAAGTCCAGGCACAGCAATGAAGACCCAGTACAGTGAAAAATAAATTAATTAAATAAAATAATAAACTAAAAAATTTTTTAACTTCTAGGAAAGGTGGAGGGATAAATTAGGAGTATTCGATTAATAAACTAGTAAGCAAAAAGGATTTACTGCTTAACAGAGAAAACTATATCCAATATCTTGTAATAACCTATAAATGGAAAATAATGTGAAAAGATGTATATGAAACACTTTGCTATATACATGAAACTAATACAATATTTTAAGTTAACTTTACTTCAAGTTAAAAAATTAGTGATTAGTTGGGAATTTCCTGGCAGTCCAGCAGTTAGGACTTGGTGCTTCCAGTACAAAGGCACAGGGTCGATCCCAGATAGGAGAAGTGAGATCCAGCATGCTGCACATGCACACAAATGCATACACACACACACACACAATAAAAATAAGGTCTGAGGACAAATCGGCCACCTTTGATTTCTAGAGTAAAAATGTAGTCAGCCAGTCAAGCGTAGAGCTAGGGCCAGACCCAACAAAGACATCCAGTGAATCTGTGAGTGAAGAAGGAATGGAGGAGGGCTAGGCTAGAGTAGGAAGTCATAAGGCAAAGGCACGAGCTTGGGGCACCTCCCTGGAGGTCTCCCCACTCCCATGCAGGGGGCCCGGCCGGGTTCCATTCCTTGTTAAGGAACCAGATCCCACCCACCGCAACTAAGACCTGGCACAACCAAATCAATGAATATTTTTTAAAAAGCATGAGTTTGAGAAATACCCTGGACTGGGTTCGGATCCTGTCTCCACTGCCCACTAGCTGTGAGACTCGGATCCCTCATCCAGAAAAGTGAACAACAGCAGTTAATTTCCAATTATTAGTGAGGACAAAATGAGGTCACATGGTAAACACACAGTAAAAGATAGGTGGTGCTGCTAAGGCACTTCAGTAGTGTCTGCCGACCCTGTGCGACCCCAGACAGCAGCCCACCAGGCTCCTCTGTATTATTCTAATGGTATGAACAAATAAATACTGAATGAAGTGATCTGTCATGAGATTTTTTGAAGAAAAACGGCCAAAGAAAGCGTTGGTTGGCTTGAGTACCCTCATTAGAGAGAAATACAATGAAGAGACAATACGCAAGTCTCCCCATAGCCATGGGTCTTCCTATCTTTGGTGATGTCAGTCCAGACAAGGAGTGGAGACCCTGCACTTTCTGGGTATATGTTCTCAAGGGGTTTAAAGCATCTTCAGAGACAACAAGAGAAATATCTTCCTCACTCTCCCTATCCCCCCAACTCCTAAACCACAGATGTGAAAATATCCCAGTCTTCTTACATGAACTATCCAGAACAGCGATCCTGGGAGTGGGGGACACAGATTAGAGCATCAAACAGATTCAGACAAATGCAGTCACTTGTTTCCCAACAAAGTAACCTGATTCTGTGCCATGGAGAAAAGAGTGATTTTTCAATAATGATACTGGATCAACTGGATATCTATATTCAGTTCAGTTCAGTCGTGTCCAACTCTTGGCGACCCCATGAACTGCAGCACTCCAGGCCTCCCTGTCCATCACCAACTACCGGAGTCTACCCAAACCCGTGTCCATTGAGTCAGTGATGCCATCCAACCATCTCATCCTCTGTCGTCCCCTTCTTCTCCTGCCCTCAATCTTTCGCAGCATCAAGGTCTTTTCAAATGAGTCAGCTCTTCGCATCAGGGGGCCAAAGTATTAGAGTTTCAGCTTCAACANATTGAGTCAGTGATGCCATCCAACCATCTCATCCTCTGTCGTCCCCTTCTTCTCCTGCCCTCAATCTTTCGCAGCATCAAGGTCTTTTCAAATGAGTCAGCTCTTCGCATCAGGGGGCCAAAGTATTAGAGTTTCAGCTTCAACATATACAGGGGAAAAAAAGATCTTGACCCCATCTCATACCAAACACAAAAATCAACTCCAGATGGACTACATGTAAGAGTTTAAACAATAAAACTTTTGGAGAAAAACATATGAATATCTTCGTGACCTTGCACTATGCAAAATTTTCTTAATTTGAAAAGACACAATGTGAACTAATGGACTAGGAGGAGCTAAATGGTCTATGTTAAAATTAAAACTGCCTGTTCATTCAAAGACATCTCTTTTTTAAATTTATTCTTAATTGAAGGATAATTGCTTTACAACATTGTGTTGGTTTCTGCCATACATCAGCATGAACCAGCCATAGGTGCATATGTCCCTTCCCTCTAAGACATCTTTAAGAGGACGACAAGGCAACCCACAAAGTAGGAGACTAACATGCAGAATACAGAAAGAACCTTTATATTATCAGCTGAACTGTGTCCCCTAAAATTTATATGTTGAAGTTCTGACCCCTAGTAACTCAATATGTAACCTTATTGGAGATAAAGTCTTTAAAGAGGATATTAAGTTTAAAAATGAGGTCTGTGGTGGTGGTTTAATCACTCAGCCACATCCAACTCTTTGCAGCCCCATGGACCGTAGCCTGCCATGATCCTGTTTCCATGGGATTTCCCAGGCAAGAATACCGGAGTGGGTTGCCATTTCCTTCTCTGGGGTGTCTTCCCGACCCAGGGATCGAACCCAGGTCTCCTACAAGCAGGTAGATTTTTTAACCAACTGAGAGGGCGGCCCCTACCCCAGTCAGACTGGTGTTCTCATAAGAGGAGGAGATTAGAACACAGATACATACAGAGGGAAGACCAAGTGAAGACAGAGGGAGAAGACAGCCATCTAAAAGCCAAGGAGGGAGACCTTCAAAGAACTAACCCTGCTGACACCTTGACCTTGGACCTCCAACTCCAGAATTATGAGAAAATTAATTTCTGTTGTCTAAGTCACCCATTCTGTGGTACTTTGCTATGTTTGGCCATAGCAAACTGATACACCTCACAATCAACAAGAGACAATCTTTATCATAAATAAAATGAAAAGACAACTTACAGACTGGGAGAAAATATTCACAAATGATGCAACCAGCAAGGGCCTACTTTCCAAAATATACAGTTCATACAACTCATTATCAGAAAAACAAACAATGCAATCTAAAAATGAGCAAAGACCTAAACAGACCTTTCTTCAAAGAAGATGTACTGGTGGCAACAGGCACATGAAAAGATGCTCAATATTGCTAATTGTGAGAGAAATTCAAATCAAAACTACAGTGAGGTATCAACCCACACCAGTCAGAATGGCCAACACCAAAAAGTCTACAAGTAATAAATGCTAGAGAGGATGTGGAGAAAAGGGAACCCTCTACACTGTTGGTGGGAATGTAAACTGGTGCAACCACTGTGGAGAATGGTATGCTGCTGCTGCTAAGTCGTTTCAGTCATGTCCGACTCTGTGCGATCCCATAGACGGCAGCCCACCAGGCCCCACCGTCCCTGGGATTCTCCAGGCAAGAACACTGGAGTGGGTTGCCATTTCCTTCTCCAACGCATGAAAGTGAAAAGTGAAAGTGAAAGTGAAGTCGTGTCCGACTCTTAGCGACCCCATGGACTGGTGCCATTGCCTTGGTATAGAGTTCCTTAAAAAACAAAAAATAGAGTTACCATATGATCCAGCAATCCCACTCCTGGGCATATATCCAGAAAAAAAAATTCTATTTAGAAAATATACATGCACCCCAATGTTCACAGCAGCACTATTTACAAAAGCTAAGACACAACAGCAATAGATGAATGGATAAAGGTATGGTGTGTGTATATATATATATACGTATATATATATGCAACAGAATATTACTAAATTATAAAAAAAGAATGGAATACTGCCATTTGCAGCAACATGAATGGACCTATTATTACGCTAAATGAAGTAAGTCAGACAAAGACAAATATGATATCACTTACATGTGGAATCTAAAAAAATGATACAAATGAACTTATTTATAAAACAGAAACAGACTCACAGACATAGAAAACAATTTTATGCTTACCAAAGGGTAAGGTGAGGGGAGGGATAAATGAGGAATTTGGGATTAATAGATACACACCACTATATATAAAATAAATAAACAAGCACCCCTATTGTCCAGCACAGGGAACTATATTCCGTAACAGAATCACTTTGCTGCACACGTGACAAACACGACATTGTAAATCAACTACACTTGAATTAAAAAAATATGTTTTTAAGTAAGAGATAGTCTTTACAGTAATGGAAAAAAGACTTGATCAATCAGTTCACAAAAGATCTCCAAATAGCCAACACATGTAATGAAATGGAGCTCAGTTTCATGAGTCTTTAGAAAAACGCCAACTGAAGTGAAATAGAACGATACTCCCATCAGCATGGAGGCATGACTACAATGAAAACGATGAACACGCCAACTCTTGATGAGGTTGTGGAGCCAGCAGAACCAGAACAATTCCTCCAGATAATTATTGGACAGTGTTTACTAAAACTGAACATACATGCTAACTCTCTGACCCAAGCAATTCTGCTCTTAAGTATATGCCCAATGGAAATGTACCCATTTGTTCACCAATCATGCCTAGCATGTTCATGGCAGCACTATGCACACAGCCTTAAACTGGCAGTCACCCAAGTGCCCACTAACAGAATGAATAATAAATCAACTGGGAAATAATCACATAAATGGAAACCCATACAGCAATGAAAATAAGCCATCTACAACTGCACACAACAAATTGGGTGAATCCTGTAAACACAAAGTTGAATGAAGGAAGCCAAAATCAAGAGGACAGACACCCTGTATGACTTCGCTAACATAAAGTATGAAAACAGGCAAAATTCATCTACACTATTAGAAGTCAGGAAAACAGCAGAGGGAAAACCTGGACAGGAATTCAAGAGGGGTTGATCCCGGGGTTCCATGGCACTAGTGGTAAAGAACCCACCTGCCAGTGCAGGAGACATAAGAGATGCGAGTTCGATCCCTGGGTCGGGAAGATCCCCTGGAGGAGGGCATAGCAACCCACTCCAGTATTCTTGCCTGGAGGATCCCCATGGACAGAGGAGCCTGGTGGGCTACAGTCCATAAGGGTCACACAGAGTCGGACACAACTGAAACGACTTCTCAGGCAGGCAGGTTCAATTGTTAAAGTCACACACATTTAAACTACTGTGGACTTCTCTGTATGTATATTAGACTTCAATAAAAAGCTTCAGTTTTAAGCGTATAGTGCCAAAGAAATGAAAAGTGCCACTTTTTATTTCTGTTCTTTAGAGGTGAGGAACTGTAAACAGAGACTAGGTGCCTGTCTTCCCAGTGGGCAGATAAACAGGGCTGAGGGGTAAAAAAGCCCAATCTCAGGAGATTAGAGAAGAGTCTGGAGCCCCAAATTGTGACCTGAGAGCTGGTCATGTACTAACCCGCTTCTCCCAGGAGACAGGGCCTGGGGAGGGGGCAAGCGGCTGGAAGATAGGCTGAGACAGCCCCTAACTCAAAAGGGATGGTCCAGCCACCCCTATACTCTGCCCTCCATAGCAGAACTCCCAGTTGTGGGGATTCCCTGGCAGTCTAGTGGTTACGACTCCACGCTTTCATTGCAGAGGACCAGGGTTCAGTCTCTGGTTGGGCAACTAATATCCCGCAAGCAGCACAGCCAAAAACAAACAAACAAAAACCTTCCCTTTGTGTTAGGGGCCTGGTCATGTCACCAGCAACCCTGGGAAGTCACTCCTTCCCTTCTCAGTTCACATGGTTCTGCTTGGGCAGACCCCACCAGCAGCTCTGGGCGTGGGGTTGTGCTCCCCACTTTTCTTGCCACATGGGGAAAAACTTGCCAGAGAATGAAGCAGAAAGAGGAAACAAAAAAAAGGGAAGCAGAAATGAAAAAATAAGAACCGAGTTCTTGAGATCTTCTTGGAGCATCTAGATCTGGCTATGCCTAAGGTCACATCCTGAACTTATTATGTAAACCACTGAATTCTGTTTTGCTTAGGGCAGATTGAATTACATTTGTCACTTATGTCACTGTGACAAATGTTCCCCATCGCCACTCTCCAGAAGCCTGCGTGCATTCCCAGAGACTAAAATGGGCATTATCATACCCCCTGCCAACTGTCATTGCAGGCATCCCTCACAGTATCAGAGCTTCTGGACTTCTACAGAGCACCTTCATATTCTCCAGTCCATTCAATCATCACCAGAGACATATGCTGCAGGTATTACTCTTCCCCCTTTCCCTACCCCCCCTTTTTTTGGCTACATCGTGCAGCATGTAGGATCTTAGTTCCCTGATCAGGGATTGAACCCATGCCTCCAGCATCGGGACTGTGTAATCTTAACCACTAGACGACCAGGGAGGTCCCACTATTCCCACTTTATCTGCCATCCTAAGCTTTTCAAGAGCTGGGAAGGAAACTGAATCCTGCTCTCACAATGAGAAGAATGAGGCTCAAAGAAAGAAGAGGCAGCCCACATACAACCAGAACTAATAAGAAAGCTACGGAGGGCTTCCCGCATAGCTCAGCTGGTAAAGAATCCACCTGCAATGCAGGAGACCCCAGTTCGATTTCTGGGTGGGGAAGATTGCCCTGGAAAAGGGATGGGCTACCCACTCCAGTATTCTGGCCTGGAGAAGTCCATGGACTGTGTAGTCCATGGGGTCGCAAAGAGTGGGACACAGCTGAGCGACTTTCACTTTCACAGAGGGCTTGGAAATTTTTCAAAAGGGCAAAGAGCAACATTACTCAGACTGTAATGTTGATGCCTGAACCCCAGATTTGAGAATCTGGTTCTAATCGTTATCCATAAAAATAACCTCATCAGATCCACATCCTTCCATTAGAATAATAATAGGGACCATTTACTGAGATCCCCCCAACCCTCGCCCCAGTCAATCAGCTAAGCATTCATTCATTTTCTTATAGGATCCTTATTTGAGGCAGATTCTGCTATTAGGTCCATTTCACAGCTGAGGAAAGTGAGGCTTAAGCAGGTGAAGTAGCTTGCCCCAAATGATTCAGTCAAAAAGCAGAGCTGAGCCCCAGCGACAAAGGTTGGGGCTGGGCAGAGGCATCAGCGAGAGTGACCTATGCCAAGACTCGATTTATGGGGTCCATCGCCCCACCTTCTGCTCACTGCTGGAAGGGTGCCTCCTTCCGCTCTGACATCCACTTCCTTCAGTGTTTCTAGGATCCAGCTTAAAAAAAAATCTCTCCTGAGCAAACCCTCATCAATTAACTGAGATCCTTCTGTCAACAGCACTATCTCCTTATAGCCAACTGGTCCTCTCTTCTTTTTTTTTGGCTGCAGGCATGTTCCCTGATCAGGGATTGAGCCTGCGCCTTCTTCAGCGGAAGGCAGAAGGCAGATTCTTAGCCAATGGACCACCAGAAAAGCCCTAGTCTTCCTTCCTGCATTAACACACCTCTGGGTCAATAACTTAAGCGGGATCAGCTGCACACCCCCCTGGTCAGCTGCCTGCATCCTCCACACGGCCACCAGAGTCAGCTTTGATAGAATTTAGATCACATCACTTCACACTCACCAGGATGGCTAGCAGCAAAAAGACAGACAATAACAAGTGTGGGCAAGGAAGGCAAAGAAATTAGAACCCTTGTATGTTGCTAATGGGAATTTTAAATGGCACAGCTGGAAAAAAAAAAAAAAGCGTACAGCTACTTTAGAAAACAGTCTGGCAGTTCCTCCAGAGATTAAATGTAGTTACCTCATGACCCAACAATTCCCCTCCTACAGATCTACCCCGAAGAAGTGAAAATGTCTGTTCACACTAACACTTGTACATGAATAGTCATAGTATCATAATTCACAAAAGCCAAGAAGCAGAAACAACCAAAATGTCTATCAACTGACTTATAGGTAAACAAAATGTGGTCTGTTCATATAATGGGATGCTATTCATCCATAAAAAGAAGCAAAATACGGAGACATGTTGCTACACGGATGAACCTCAAAAACATGAGGCCAAATGAAACAAGCCACATACAAAGGACCACATATTACGATACCACTTATACGAAATGTCCAGAATAGACAAACCACAGAGGCAAAAAAGTGGATTAGTGGTTGTCAGGGGATGGAGGGAAAGGGGAATTGGGAGGTACAGAGTTTACTTTGGGGGTGATGATAATGTTCTGAAATTAGTGGTTAACGACTGCATAACACTGTAAATATATGAAGAACCACTGTGGAAATCTCTGGCTGTCCAGGAGTTAGCACTTGGTGCTTTCACTGCTGCAGCCAGGGTTCAATCCCTGGTCAGGGAACTAAGATCCCACAAGCCCTAGGATGCAGCAAAAAAAAAAAAAAAGAGAGAGAGAGAACCACTGAATTGCACGCTTTAAAATGGTTAAATGGCAAATTTTATGGTATATGAAATCTCTCAATTTAAAAAATGTTTTTAATTCCCCCTCCCCAAAAAATAATCATATGACAAAGCTACCCCCTCATCACACTTTAAAATTCCCCAAGGGCCTCCCCATTATACAAGGAGACAAACCCAGATTCCCCACCAGTGCCTAGAGGGCCCGCTATGGGCCTGGCCCTGAGACCTCTCCCACCTCTCCTCACTCCTCCCATTCTTCCCCCACCCTCTGCCCTTGTTTATCCCTCCATCCAGAATGTTCTTTCCCACAGTTAGTTTCTCATCAGTCAGGTCTCTGTCCAAATGTCCTCATCACCCTCACCCAGAGGCCCTCCCTGACTACCTCCAATTAAATAAACATAGCTCCAACAACCTCCATCCCATTAACGCTGCTTTATTTCTACATAGCCCCATCACCTTCTGAAAAGGTATAAATTTTTAAAAACAGTTTACTTCTTCTTTGCCTGTCACTCCAACCAAGAGGGCAGGGCTCTTGTCTGTCCTATTCACAGCTCTGAATTCGCCTGCCATGTACGAGTTACTTGAGAAACACTTCTGGAAAGAATGGATGTATCGAACAACTTCCTGTGAAATGTGAAAGGCCGCCCACTACCTGGTCAAGAGTCCGGGACACTCAGTGATCAGCCAAGCTCTGCAGGTGCCCAGGGCTAAGCCCCGCCTTAGACCTGTCTGGAACCCAGAGGAAGTAGGGAACAGTAATCCCTCCCCCTTGGAAGTTCTCAAAGTCTTTCAGGGGTCACATAGCACCCAATGTTTACCCAGCAACCCACAAACAAACACCAGAAGAGATCTAAGTTTGCCTTGCTGACACTCAAGCTGGAGGCTGGGGTCCAAATCAGCCTCATAAAACTACACTGGCAAACACCCTCTAATACAGCTTCTTACGGCTCTGCAAACCAACCTGTTCTCCAGAGTGAGCCAGTTGCAGCTCACACCTGCTCCTGCCTCCTCCCATGAGGACTTTCTTTTCAGAGGCAGTTAAATATCCAAATGGGCAGGTGGTACAGGCCTTGCTTCCCGGGCCCCCCATCCCCAACTGCAGCATCTCCAACAGGCACGCAACTTACCCACTAGGAGTTTGACATCTCGGACTGTGAAATCAGGGTCAGGCATCCTGCAAAAAGAGGAACGCAGACATTTAGTGGGAAGCCAGAAACAATAGGGTTAGATCTCACAATGGGGGCAGGGGAAGCCATTTTTCTAAGAGAGTTCCCCGGTTCTCAGGCTGAGAACCCACAATGAGATAACTCAGCAAAAGGGTAGTGACAAGTTGGTGCCTGGAGGGAGGGTCACCCCGGAACTAGTGAGCAGTTTTCTCAACTCAACAGGCAAATCAAACCCCACTCTCCCCGACACCCAAACTCAACACTGCTACAGAGAAGAGGATGGAACTCACTGTCCCCCCACCCACTTTTCCCAGGAAACAAGTGTGCTGTCAAGGTAAGCACCAGAGTTGGGCATTCAAACCTCTGCTTTAAAAAAGAGTGGCTAGCTCTCTCGATGGCTTCACTTTTAGAAAATACTTTCCCTAAGGTGTTGTATGGAGGGTGGGAGGAACCTCTTTAAGTTTAGAGGGGAAAAAAAAAAAAAACCACATCACACCAATTGCAAGGATTTGGTGACCCTGGCTACTATGGCGGTGATGATGTTCACTATTAATTGACAGTGATGCCAAAGATTTCATTTCTATTCATAGGAATGAGACTCTTGAGCAAATCTGGCAGTAGATGCTTGTGGAAGGAGGCAGGCTGTGACGAGGACACCCTCAACCTCCTCCAATCCCTGCCCCAGGGGCAGAAACCTGTTCTTCCAGGCTTCCTCCGGGATCTCTCCCCCACCTGGAGCTCTGACAGATCTCCAAAGAGAATGTAAACCAAACAAGCCACTGTGGGGAGGCAGGTGCTGGGGCACCAGCAGGAAGAGGAGACAGGACCTAGTGTCCTGACATCCCCTCCAAGGACTTCCCCAGTGGTTCAGTGGCTAAGATACCACACTTCCACTGCAGGGGCACAGGTTCGATCCCTGCTCAGGGAACTAAGAACCTGCATGCCAAGAGGCAGGGCCAAAAAAAAAAAAAAAGGAACACGCCCTCCAAAGAAAAGGACCAGTTTCCCATACAGTGGGAATCTGAGTAGAAACAGGCATATAGGCATTCTGCCTCTCTGCCCAAAGGCTGGCTAATCCCTTCGCAGCTTAGGCACTGCCTCAGTTTCCCTTTAGGAAGTCACTGCATGTAAGTAGGATGGATCAGAAGGGAAAGTCCACACGGCTGAAGTACCCTGTGACCTCTCCATCCAAATTCTCTGAAAATCCGGACCTATCATTGGAAATTTTTTCCCCTCTCTTGAACAAGGAGGTGCGATCCCCAAATAACAAAGAAAATCCTGCTCAGTGACGAAAGGTAGGGGAAAGAGTGGAAGAAATCCATCCCAACCTATAAACTGCATGAGGGAAGGAGACAGGGGAAGAAGCAATTCATTTCAGCAACTTACTTAATTCCCAGGCCATCCTTTTCTCGAAATACCAGGGGAACTCTGAGAGCTTCTCTCTGCACATACTCATAGTTGAAATCTGTTTGGAGATGGGAATTAAATCAGGTTGATTAAGTCACGAAGGAGGAAATGAACCATGATCCATCGGTTAGGGGAAGAACATTGATGGAGGAAGGGGCAGGAGTTATATGAGACGCAGGTACCAGCTCAAAGAGCAAGAGATCCCTAGAAAATGACAAGGAAATGGATGAGGCAAAGCCCAAGAGAAGCTATGCCAACTCTTGGCTCCTCTGCCTACTCAGTCATTCCCTGCATGCCCCACGGGTCAGAACTTGTCAATGAAAGCCCAAGGGCGGCGAGGGTTGGGGAAGGAAACTCAGGAAAGAGCCCCACACAGAAAGAGCCCCAGCTCTCACTGCGAAAGGACGGATGGAGAAAACGCATCCCAGGCTGAGCTCAGAAAGTAAAGGAACTGCAGAACTGAAGAATGCCACCTGGGAGGATCTGAAGCCCCATAGAGGAGGCTGGGAGGAGGGTTCTCATTGTAGCTGAGCATCAGGGAAGATCTTATTGTAATATCCTGCGTAGTGAAGGGGAGGGGGGAAAAAACCGGTTTCCCTGGAAACTGTGTATTTGGTGCCAAAATAACTAGGGAACTGGGCACAGCTTTGTTGTCTTAATAGTGAAATTCTGTTGCAGCCATCACAACACTTGCTTCAGCTGGATAACCCAGAGGGATGCTGCCCAGGTGAAGGCTGTATGAAGGGGACATGGTGAAGCCCAAAGAAAATTCACCACTTAGTCTTCTGTCTGATGGATGTTTGTCTAGTGGAGACCCCACCATCCTTACGGAATGCCCCAGAGAATGAAGGAAGCCTTAGTTTCCATCCTCCTGAGTTCCAAAAGTAGGGGAGCTCACTTAACCTTATCCCTAAATATGGAGATGAGGGAGGCGGGGACAAATACTCACACCCCCCAAGACCTCAGGTAACTAAAGCAATTCACAAAGACACAAGCCTGCCCTGGCCGGTCAGAAGTGAGACAGATGAGATCTCAGGGCGCTGAAACCCCTGCCCCAGAGAAACAGTTCACTAGGGCAGCTTGGGGGGTTGCGGGGGCGGGGAGGCCAAGGCAACTCTGCTCAGAGGAGAGAGAACAAAACCAGAGCTGGGGAAAGCCCTGACCTTAGCAGCTTAGATCCCCAGGGGCTCCTAGTGAATGGGGATTCCTAAGGATTTAAAGGCAGAGAAGTTTAAGAAGCTTCTATTTTGAATCCAGGCTAAGGGCTCCTTCTGTTTCTCAGCTCCTCCCTCGAGTTTTGGGGCAAGATCTGAATTAACAACCAACAACCCTCGAGTCCCCTTCTTTGAAAGGACCTGGACAGCAGATTTAAGGAAATCTCCCTTACTGGAAACCTCCCCTGACTACCACCTTCCTCCCCAATACACACATACCCGAAGTCCAGCCCCAGGGTCAGCTTCAACTTCCTCAAATGAGCCTGAGAAAACATGAGATCCTGGGCAGAGAATTCCTCACCAATGACCAGGAAGAGTTGCATACTGTTTTCTCCTACAATGTGCCAAACGACTCAAGAAAAATGGGGAAGGAGAGGAATTAAAATCCCATTTGTGCTAAGGGAATTTAAATGGAGTTGGGACTAGACCCCTGAACTATCCGGCCTCCGCGTACAATGCTCTTTAAGACCTGGCAGGCTGGAAGAAATTTCTTCCTCCTTTCCCCTACAACTACCCCCTACCACCGAACCCCTGCACTCCAGGAAGCAATGGACACAAAAGAGAAACTTCAAAAATGCAAAGCCAGGCCCTGTCTCTCCTAGGGGCTAACCCCACAGCCCCAGTCACTCAACCAGAACCTGGAGGTGGGGGAGGCTCTTCCCCTGTTAATCAGCTCACTGAGGGATTGGAGGGTTTTCCAAGGGGGATGGGGGATCAACAAAATAGAAACAGTAATATAAAGGGAAACCCAAATAACTGAGAAGCAAAAATATACTTAAATCCCAGAAGGGCACAGAGAGACAAGTAGGCAAAAACAAATCCAAAACCCCAATCCCACGGGCCCAACCACGGGCCTTGCAGGCCTTAGACCCAAGTCAGAGCATCACTTAAAGGTCTCCAGACACCTTGCGAGTACCAGGGTCAGGCTGAAAGTCAGGTCCCGAAGGTCTCAGGTTGGGATGAAATCGCCAACCCCTCCCCAGGCTTCTACAACTTCTCTAAACTGGCAAGGCTCACAAGAGGGACAGAGCTCTCAAGGCCTCAGACTTGGGAAAAGACCCTGTTTCCCAGGAGGGTGCCCCAAGTCTTCACCCCCAACTGCCAGGAGGAAAGCCTGAAGCCAGAGGGGGGATAACCCCTTAACCCGCAGTCCCCACATTCAAAGGATCAGGGCTGCAGGACTAGAGGCCTCAGGCTTCACTGGGGGCCAGCCAACAACTCCGGACTCACCCACCCTGCTCCAGTGTGGCAAAGCCCAGGAGGTGATGGGGTTCAGTAGACCCCAGGCCTGAGGAGGTGTCACTAAGCGACCCAGGGCGTCCCCAGCTCCAGAGCCCAACTGGCAGGGTCCGAAATGGCATGGGGTTAGGGAGGCTTCAGGCCTGGGGGGCCCTCACCCCAATGCCCCTGGGGTGACCCTGGCCCGCTGCAGCCCATTAGCCGCACTTCGTGCAGTGCAAGGAGCTGAGCCGGCTCCGGGAGGGGTAGAACGCCGCGCACCCGCCCTCCCTAGGTCCACCCGTCGGTCCCCAGGTCCCTCTGTCCGCCGGGCCCCTGGCTTTGCCCACCCTGGGGCTGGTGGTGGGCGCGGGCCGGGCCTAGGCCCACGGCCGGCCCCGTCTCCCGCCTGGCCTCCTCCCTCGCCACCCCACCCCACCCCCCCCAGTGCTCGGCCTCGTTTCGTCACCGGATCCCCTGGAATGGGGGACGCGGGCGCGAAATACGAACCCAGCCACCGGCAGCTCCCTCCCCACGTGCGCTCGGGCCTCGCCGCGGAGGACGGCCTGAAGAGGGGGCGCCTCACCTTTGCCCTCCATGGCGTGCACGAAATCCCCCTGGTACAGCTGGCTGCGCAGCTTTTCCTCCAGGCTGAAGCCGCGGGCGCTGACGATCTCCTCCACGTCCGACAAGTCCTCGTTCTCGTCGTATCTTTGGCGGTCAATCGGGCGCTGCGGGGACCCAAACCGGAGAGCCCGGGACATTATTGGGGGAACTGGGGGTCGTCTCTCACCCTGGGCCCAGCTCGAACAGGTGCAGGAGCCGCGCGCCCCCCTGCACCCCACCTTTGGGACCGGAGCAACTTTGCGCAGAAGCCAAAGATGCTGAAAATCGGGATAAGGAGAGGGACCCGCACCCCCCAGGGTCAGGCGGCCCCTATACTGGGCACTCCCCTCCTGCATCTTTGGAGGCCGTGGAAGGGATTTCTGGAGGACTCTCCCTTGCTTCCAGCCCCCCACCCCCGAGAAGTGTTGAGTTTTGCCCACTCGACCGGGAGCCTGGTTATGTAACCCGCGAGGGGGGCTCCGCGCACGGGCTGGCGGGGCATTTGTAGGCCCCGGGAGGAGCCGCCGCAGCGCCCGGCTCGGCGGTAACAGCAGCCCTGGCGGCCGCGGCGGCAGAGCCGGGAAGCCGGAACCGGGGGCCGGCGGCATTTCTAAGCCTGGAGCCGCCCCCGAGCTACCGGGTAAGCTGGAAAGCTGAAATGGAAGGGCTGAGACCCCAGCCGCCCCGGCCGACCGACCGCTAGTGCGAGAAGAAGAGGGGGGGCGGGTTCGCGGCTTGGGAGGGGGAGAGGCAGACGGCCCGCCACAAAGCTCCCATCGGAGACCCCAAAACGCACCAGCAGCTGCCTCATCTCCCCACAAGCGCGCGCGCACACTCACTTCTAGGAGAATCCCCCACCACTCCCCGCATCCCCTGCCTCCTCCCTTCACCGCCGAGCGCCCGGCCCCGCAGCCCCCCAGATTCCGGGCGAACCCCGAGCCCGCTGAGCACCACCCCCCAACGCCTTTCCCCGCTACCACCTCCCCACATAAGTGTCTGAGACTCAGTCTCACAAGGGACTGGAGGAGTAAGCTGCTTGCTTCCTTTTGCATGCAATTTATTATATTTTTTTTCCGGTCCTCTTGCAAAATACAGAAAAGGAAAGAAAAGGCAGCAAGAAACAACGACCAAAAAAAATAGATCTATCATAAACCAGATACAGATTTGGAAAAAAAAAAAAAAGCTACACACCAATCTTCTTCCAGAGTCTTTCTCTGCCTCCATTTTTTTAGGAGAGTTCACCAATTAATTGTCAACACTCCTGCCCCCTGCATTTTGGCGGAGGGGGGAAGGAGGGAAGACCAAAGAAAACAAACCAGAAAATAAATAAATAAAGCAAGCCAGAGCCGAGATCTACAAAGTTTTGCACCAACACTTAAGCAGATCCGTTTGCAAAGTCCTAGGAAACCATTTTCAGCAGTTGTGGGGGGGGAGGCGTCGACGTCATAATCCCCGGAACGTAAACATTGTTGCCGATCGCGCTCGGAGCCCGCGGCCGGGCTAGTAGCGGGAGGGGGCACTCGGCCCGGGATGGGGGCGGGAGGGGGCGGCGGCCCGAGGAGGTGTGGGGCGGGGAGGGCGCCCGGGAGGCACCGGGCGCCGTTAGCGCCCTGGCATCGCTGTTTTGTTGTTGGGTCACGAGTGCGCCTCTGCACGCAGGCGCCGCCGCCGCCCGGGAGTTGTGTGCAGAGCTGACTTTTGGAAGGGCTGAGTTGCAGGCGGCGGGCGCATCCCGGAGATGGCGGGGCAGGGAGGAAGGGAAAGAGGGAGGGGGTGAGGAGGGAGGTGCAGATTTGCACGGCTGGCCTCAGCGGGAGGCGCGGAAATGCAAGCCGAGCCTGCTGGAGTGAAAGCCCCCGGGGCCTGGCACCCCCGAAAACGACCTCCCACCTTAATCCCTGCCCCCATCGCCCACGGCCCCCATGGGCGACCCCTCTTCTTCCTCTTCCTTCATTTACCCCACCTCGTTACCTACGTGGCTGACCCGAATTCAAAGCATTTTGTGTGTATATAATTTTTTTTCTTTTCTGCTATGTCTTTTTTTTGGGGGGGTGGATTGGGGGGAGAAATCCTCTCTAGAGCCGTAAGCGGATCGGCCACACGGAGGAAGCATTTGGGGGCTCAGGAGGAAATTAGCGCAGCTCCATACCTGTACGGACTACATAACTTTTAAACTACTGGACTCAAAGGATCCACATACACACAGGTACAGGAAATACAGCCAGACCAAAGCCTTTTCAGACCCGAGCTGACCGGAAGACGTTGCCTTTCATTCATTCATTCTGCCCGCGTCTGTGGAGTCCTTTACTAAGCGAGAAGTCCTAGAAGAGAAGTTGGACATTTTTTAAAGGTCCCTGCGCTCTCCAAGAGGAAATAGATGCTCAGGAGTGAACTACCGAGAGAATCGGATCTGGCGCCTCCTAACGCAGCTGGCAAACACGCGAAGGGTAAGCCCTTATTGGCGGGTTACAGGAGAAATGTCGGTGGAAAGGTGCAAGGCGCTGGGATGAGGCCCGGGGAACTTTGGGTGCACCTTGATTAACCCTACAGTGCTTCTTGGCGGAGGCATGGGCACCCTCTGTATATATATATATGGGGTGTCGTTAGATCTGGGTATACTTACCTGTCGACATACCTAGTTCACTGTGCCCACCTCCCAAAAATAGAATGGTAAAGGTGTTGTCCTGTAAGTTCATCATGTACAACAGTCGGGTCGACTTTGTGAGAAAAAAACTGGCCCTGAACATTCTTCCAGCCCAACTAGGCCCGATCTTGAAGGTAAAGATCGTGATGAGATAAGGAGGCACCAGGGCTACAAGAAAGGAGCCTTATACCTGCTCACAGGTGGCTTTGCAAAAAGAACTTCCCATCCTTTTTAAATTTTACTTCTTTCCTGAGCCCTGTGGGATAGTTGGAGCAGATCATTTTGCAGATGGGAAACTGAGGCTCAGAGAAGTTTTCAATCTGGTTGATTGCTCTACCCTCATATCCTCCTCATGTCAACACAGTGATCAGACAGATAAGTGGAGAGGAAGTGGCTTCTCCATCAGCGATCAGATGTGAACCATCAGCTCAGTGTTGGTCACCCTATGAGACAGCTCCCCCCTCACTCACCTTGAAGTTTCCTCTCCTATCTTTCTGTATCTTTTTCCACCCAACCCTCCAAAGACTACTCTTGAAGTTTGTTTTAATCCAAGTCCACTTAACTGGCAAACAAAATTTTTTCTAAACTGAAATTGCCCATCTTGTCTTAATGTGGGTGGGAAGGTTTTTGCCTTTAGCCTGTGTCAAGAACCAGGGACTATTTTATTTGCTTCTTCCACTTAAGAACCCTTTAAGGTAAATAGTTTTGCAAATAAGGAAAGTGCAATTCAGAAAGGGAAAGCCAGTCCCCCAAGATCACACAACTTATAAATGGATTGTTGGGGCTCAAACTGGAGCCTGCCTCTGCCATCACATCCACTTTTGGATACTGACCCTCTTAACCGCTCCCACATAATGAGATGAAGAAGTGGAGTGAAGTCGCTCAGTCGTGTCCCACTCTGTGACCCCATGGACTGTAGCCCGCCAGGCTCCTCTGTCCATGGGGATTTTCCAGGCAAGAATACTGGAGTGGGTTTGCCATTCCATCTCCAGGGGGATCTTCCCTGACCATGCAGTGGGCTGGAAGGTCATGAGTTAAGTGCAGTAAAGCAANCTGTGACCCCATGGACTGTAGCCCGCCAGGCTCCTCTGTCCATGGGGATTTTCCAGGCAAGAATACTGGAGTGGGTTTGCCATTCCATCTCCAGGGGGATCTTCCCTGACCATGCAGTGGGCTGGAAGGTCATGAGTTAAGTGCAGTAAAGCAAAAGTATGAAGCAAAACACTTGATCTTAATTCTCCTTTCCTCCCGAAAACGTTTCTGTCTCCCCATGTGGTCGGTCTCATAGTATCCCCAAAAGCTGGTGTCAAGAGAAGACCCGATGGCAGACACCTTAGTGTAAAAACAGTTAAGTCCATATATCACCCGGATGGGGAGTTCCTGGCCTGTCAGAGTGGGAAGGGGTTGGGTAGTCACCTAATTTAATCCTGTCCCTTTACAAACCGCCAGGAAACCACAGACCTGAGAAAAGAATGGGCCAACCAGGGGTTTGTTCCCCTTTGATGCCCCCAGAGTGCCTACCCTGCCGCCTGGTTTTAAGTGGTCACTCCATAAATGTTGGGCCCTTGATGGATCACCTTCCTTAGCAATATTTGCATTTTCCCTTTATCAGTAATTGGCAGATGAAAGGCTTTGTCCTCCTGTTGAAAGAATTCCAGGCATTTGCTCAAAGTGGGGGAGGAGGTTATGTTGGGCCAAAGGGGGAAGGGCCAAGACCCTTGAGCTCCTTCCCTGGCTAATTGTCCCAGAGGAGTGGACTGCAGGTGAGAGAGGGGAGGGAAGCGTAAGGTGATTCCCCAGGAGAGGGTTTTTTTGTTTTGTTTTTATCTTGCAGGAAAAAAAACAAAAAAACACCAGGCCAGTTGTATTTGAAACAAAATAATAATGACTTTTGGACCTTCTTGCTCATTCTTACAAAAGGCCCAGTCAGATCCTGGCTGTGTTGGCCCCATTCATTCATTTCTTCATTCATCAAAGGTTGATTGAGCAGCTCTGTGCTCTAAAGACTTCGAGGATGGAAAAATCAGCTCTAATTGTAGCCTCTTCCTCCAGACGGGCAAGAGGTGGGCTACCAGCTTCCCAAACAAGTCAGGAAGGACTGATACTGGATGGAACCCCCAGAATCTAGGATTTTTCACACTGTTAGAAACTGAAGCTGTCATATTTATGTATCATTATAATAGCTCCTGATTTTTGAGAGCTTACTCTGTCTTTAAGCAAAGGCTCTCACATTTTGCTGTCTCTTGGAATTCTCATCAAAGTTCTCTGAGAGAGGGTCTGTAATTGCCCACTTTTACAGCTGAGGCTCAAAGAGAGGTCAAGTCACTTGCCCACAATTTACGGCTGCAAAATAGCAAAGACGAGTTTTGAATCCTGGACTGGTAGGAATCCAGAGCCCAGAGGCTTCCACCTAGTCTTTCCTGCAGGGTGGTCCCATAGAACACGAAGATGGAAATGTTCTATGTCTGTGCTAACAGAGGAGCCTCTAGCCACATGTGGCTATTGAGCACTGTCCGAGAATTATTTAATCAGTTCCCCAAATTTCAGAATGAAATGTGAATAGTGAGATTAAGAAACTAAATGCTGAATTTTATTTAATTTTAATTAAATTTAAATAACTATATATAGTATCTCCCTTACTGGACAATGCAACCTTAGAGTACAATCCAGAATTTGTCTTTGGGGGAGGAGGTCAGGGATATCTACAAAGGTTTTCTAGAAGGAGCCATCTGTGCAACATGAATGGAGTGTTAGCGCTTAAACCACCCACCCTGTACCTGCTAAGAGCATGGCACCATAGGCCCCTGGGGCTGCCAGCAAGATATAAAACTGTCCCACCTGCCCAGATCTGACAGATAAACTTCTCAGGTACAGATGATTGGTGACAGAGCAGGAATAAACTTCTCAGGTACAGATGATTGGTGACAGAGCAGGAAGTCTTAGAAATGGATGACTACTTCCTGATATGTAGCCGACCATCTGACGCAAACACAAAGATGCAATGCATTGTAGCCCTGTTTGTAATAGGACAAGATTAAAAATGACCTGAAAATTGGGGAGCTGATTAAATGATTCTTGTACAGTTTGTATGCCCAAGGAAATGCTATCAAATCATTAAAAAGAACAAGGTAGCTCTCTCTCTATATATATATACACACATACATATATATTATGTATATAGGGCTTCCCTGGCTCAGTGATAAAGAATGCAAGAGATGTGGGTTCTATCCCTGGGTCAGGAAGATCCCCTGGAGAAGGAAGTGACAACCAACTTCAGTATTTTTGCCTGGGAAATCTCATGGACAGAGGAGCCTGGCAGACTATAGTCCATGGGGTCCCAAAAAGAGCTGGACACGATTTAGCAATCAAACAATAACAAACTATAGATATTGATGTAAGATGATTTCATGATATCCTTACATTAAAACAGAACAAGGTACAGAATAATACCAAACTGTGATGACCGCTTATGTAAACCAAAGAGAATATATCTATATCTACATTTTTATATATGTGCAAAATTTTCTTTGGAAAGAAATACAACTTTTAAATGGGGAAAAGAACTGGAAAAGACAAAAATACTTTTTCTTTGGTACAGTGTGAAATCTTTACCATATATAAGCGTTAGTGTTGCCTGATTTTGAACCTTATAGATTTCACTTTATATGTTATCTTTTGAATTTTTATACTATGCATAGTATAAAATTATATGTATTACATACTCAAAATTGAGTTTCATTTTATCTGTGATTTTTGAGACTATGAGTTTCAAAATCAGGCAAATCTAAACCAAAAAAATATTATTTAGTTATACATACATAAGTGGTAAAGCATAAATAAAAGCAAAGGAGTGATTTACAGAAAATGGGGGAAGAAAGTCACTCTGGGCTAGGGAATGTGAAGAGTGAAAGGTACTAGTGATTTTCTGTTCTAGGTGGAGGACACCTGATAAATTCTGTATTTATGAAATGTTCCACTCTTTAAAAATTGTTTTAAAATTGCTTTCTTTCTCTCCCACTCCTAGTTTCTCCTCTCCACACTCCCATCCCCAGAAAACTTAGCAAGTCTCTTGGGCATCCTCCCAGAAATGGTTTATGCTGTTACAAAACCTCTACATATATTTTCTTTTATTATTGTGTCACACAAATATACACACTGTCCTTCCCCTTTCCTTCTTCATTTAATATAATCTTGGAGTTCTTTCCATATACTATCTGTAGAACTGCCTCATTCTAAAATATTATTTAAAGATGAGATAGATCTGAATATGATACAGAAAAATTCAAGACATAATAAGTCACAGAATAACCTGTAATGATCCCATGTATGTTAAAACAAACTATAATGTATAGACATGCAAAAGAAAGAAACAAGAAAGAAAAAGGCTTGAAGAGAACAACAAACCATTCATTGTTTGGTCACTTCTGAGGAGAGGACAAAGTTTTGAGGGGGTTATTTAGAGTCTATACTTAATTATTTGCATTTTTAACAACCATTGTGCCCTGTTAAATTTATCAGATATTTCAAACATAAAGGAATAGACAATAAATATAAATAAATATAGGAAAAACATGTGTATCTAGCATCTCTGTTTGCCAAACCAAATCTTAGAGTTTTGTCATATTTGGGGTCACTTTTGCAATTTAATAAATACTCTGGGACAACAGACCGCACTGTTACAGTTAAAGTGATCGTGGTTCCCAGAGACTTGTGTTTGTCTGGGTTTTTGTTGGGCTCCTCAGTCCTTGTGGATTGCAATATCTGAGTTAAGAAAAACCATGGCCAAATTACACATGGCCTGAGTGTCAGGCTTTGATCCTTTGAGGAAAACAGGTTTGTGCCTAGAGTTCTACATATTATAATATCTTTTCTTTCCTGAAGGCTGGAAGGAAACTTGGAAATAACAGGTGAGTTAATCAAGGGGTTAACTCCAGGAAGAGAGTCATAAAAGTTCAAAGATACTTTCAAAACTTGCATCTTTGGATTTATGGACAAGCATGTTAACCAATGGAAATCAAAATTCTGGCATTACTTCATCATGCTAAATTGTCATTGGCTGCCAATCGCTGAGGGCTGGACCGCCGGGCTGGCAGTTAACCCTTTCAGGGACAATCATGCCCTTTACATTCATTTTATTTTGAAAGATGAAGCAAGGACAGATGAAAAGCTTAGAAAGGTCCCCAGGCCTTCAAACTCCACCTTTGGTTCTCACCCCAGAAGAAAGAGTTTCACCCTGCAGAGGAACACCCGGGGACAAATTTCCTGGAGAAAAGTTTTGAACTTTCAAAGTGTGGAATCAGCTGACCTTGCTTAGTAAGAGGAGAGGGGAAGAGAGAGGAGTTTGATTCACTTTTTGTGCTGTCAGAACAGAGACCAGAGTTGGAAAGATTCCATTAATCTTACAGAGCAATCAGTCATTGAGAGGATTGAATTGCATTTCCTGCCCAAAGATGTAGAGACAGATGACCTTTGCAGCAGCTCTCAGACCCCCAGTTCACAGCTGGAGAGAGGATGTGTCAGCATTTACTTAGGGTCTCACCCTGCCCTTTGTTCAAAATTCAAACTCTTTTTGTGTTCAAGCTGCTGCGTGGTTTTTTGTAGTTGTTGATGCTGCTGCTTTTTTTTTTAACCTCCCACATCTTGTAACTTATGAGAAACAAACTCTGTTTGGCTGATGATAATAACTGGAGGTGCCCCAGAGAGGAAACCAGAATAGATGAGGGGGAATTTTGAGAGACCACTGGGCCTTTTGGTTTTCATTTACTGCCCCTTCCTGGGCTCCTTGAATGTTGCAGGCTGAACTGGATGGAGCCAGAAATCCAGCAAAACTAATAATAATTCTTCATGTTTACATGGCTCTATTACCAAAAAAAGCTTTTACATGCGTTACTTCATGTAGGGGGAAAAAAAAAAAACAACTTCTAGAATGGAAGCATTTACATAAAGGAACATTCTAAATTCCCAAATGTCATGAGCTACATGACTTGGACCAAGGACCCAAACTGAGCCTCAGTTATCCCATCTGTAAAGTGGGGGTTGGGGGGGAATCATGATACCAAACGTTGAAGAGTTCATATGATGATTGAATGAGCCAGCGTTCTGGAACAGAGTGGTCAGTAAATGGTGTGTCTTCATTAAAATGAAGGCAACCACCTGGACTTCATAACTCTTAACTAGCTGTGGAATCAAGAAATTTATTCTGGGGACTTCCCTAGTGGTCTAGTGGCTAAGACTCTGCTACCAGTGTAGGGGGCCAGGATTCCATCCCTGGTCAGGGAACTGGACCTTGCATGCTACAACTGAAACGATTCCACAGGCCCCAGTGAAGATCCTGTGTGCCGCAACTAAGACCCAATGCAGCCAAATAAAGATTTTTTTTAAAAAAGAAGAAATTTAGTTTTCCCCCAAGAGAAAGGCGGCCTGAGATGAAGGCATCAGCCCTGGTTTTTTCTCCAACATTCTTTCTCTCCCCAGTAGGTCTCCTTCAAAGTCTGAACACACCAAACTACTTTGAATTCTTTCAATAAACCTGCTTTCTCTCCTCCAGACCTTTGCCTGTGCCGGTTCCTCTGCTCAGAGCACTCTCTCCTGGCAGCACTCCTCCTCTTATTTGTAATATAATGGTTCTTATTTATTCTCCTGGAATCAGACTAGATGGCTTCTCTTCCCTCATTCACTGATGTATCTTAAAGGTAGCACAGTGCCAGCACCTACTCTAACACAGTGTTTAATGGAAGTCCAGCATCCCTTACATGCCTCTCCAAGTCCCCAAATTCTTCATCTTCCACAAAGCTAGGAATGAAAGTGCTAAGGTCTCTTTTCCTAGCGACCCATAGTATACCACTCTTTGCAGATGGAATCAGTGGCTTTTTAACTCTTCTTGAAATGGCATTCAGTAATTCATCAGTTCTTCACCGAGTGCCTCCTAGGTTCATCCACAGGGTGGACTTTATAGGAAACACTCCTCCTCACCCAGCAACACCTATTTATTGCTCCTGTGCTGTGCTCAGTCTTGTCCAACTCACTTGCAACTCCATGGATTGTGGCCCTGCCAGGCTCCTCTGCCCATGGAGTTTTTGAGAGAATACTGGCGCGGCTTGCCATTTCCTACTTCAGGGGATCTTCCCCACCCAGGGATTTTGAACCCTCGTCTCTTCTCTTCTGCATCGGCAAGCACGTTCTTGACCACTAGCACCACCGGGGAAGTCCTATTCATGGCTGAAAGCAGGTCTTTCATGCCAGTGACGTTAGGATGGTATGAAACAAGATGGACCATTGGCTCTTAGCCTCAGCCTGAAGAGAGAAATCTCGCCAGTTGCAAACTGAGAGCAGGTGAGTAGGCCTACTTAACACAAACCCTTTCTCATCCAGAACACTTCTCACGATTATAATATACTGCTCATGTATTAATGGTCTAGTCTCTCTCTTCTTTCAGAAGTCTCTTCTTGAATGAGAACCTTCTGTGATAGCACAGGGAACTCTACTCAGTGCTCTGTGGTGACCTAAATGGGAAGGAAATCCAAGAGAGGGGATATATGTATATGTATGGGCTTCCCTGGTGTCTCAATGGTAAAGAGTAAGCCTGCCAATGCAGCAGACGTGGGTTCGATCCCTGGGTCGGGAAGATCCCCCAGAGAAGAAGATTGCAACCCACTCCAGTATTCTTGCCTGGAGAATCCCATGGACAGAGGAACCTGCTGGGCTACAGTCCATGGGCTGCAAAGAGTAGGACATGACTAAAGCGACAGAGCACCGACATGTGTGTGTGTATAACTGATTCCCTTTGCTGTCTAGCAGAAACTAACTGTACTGCAATAAAAAAATAAAGAAATGCAAATAATGTCTGTCTAGTGGAACCCGAAGGATATGCGTTTATGACCCTGTTGTACAGTCACCAGTTTTTTTTTAATCTAATTTAGCAGTCTAATAAATTATAATAAATTTAATAACCCATCCCTGTGAGGAAGTAACCTGTAAGATTTAGGGATTTTCCAGACCAACTGAAAGGTTATCTCTTATCTCTGTTATTTGTGACTCACAGACCCTGACCTGGAGGGTTTGTAACTTACAGACCCTGACCTGGAAGGTTTGACTTTCCAGAAAGTCAGAAAAACAAGTTGTGTAAACTGTGTGTTATCCGCAGAATTATATCGCCAGACCCTCACGAGCCTATCCTTGTAAAGGTCAGCAGTATTGTGACCAATCATGATATATCTATACCTCCTCGCCCAATGTGGTTTTTTGTGCTTAAAAACTGTTCTGTAACTGTCATCGGGGTTCGCTCCTTGCTTAAGGAGGACAGAACCCCGGCATGCCGGTTCAATAAATCCTCTTGCTATTTGCATTGATGCTGTGTCTTGGTGGTCTTGGGCGACGGACTCCAGGGCGGAACCTTGCGGTTCAACATTTGGGGATCTCCGTTCGGCCCCAGACCCCCAGGCATCAGGTTTCGGAGGTACGCTCGAGCTTTGTGCGTTTTGTGTGTCCCTACTAATTGTTGCTTTGTTGTCAGTCAGTATTGTCGTTGGTTGGTTCGCCGCGGCTTCCTTCAGTTTTCTGGTTCCTGTCTGGGTGACAGGTTCATGACGAAACCTGGGGACGCCCAGGACGTCTATCTGGAAGAGGGACTTGATTCAGTCCCTCTTCGTCCGAATCAGGTGGAGCCTTTAAGGAGACTCCCGTCTGTATTTCTGTTGGTTTTGTGGAAGACGCGCGGCGGCCGGCTCTGTCTCACCACTCTGCTGATTGTCTGGATTCTGTTAGTTGTTCTCCTTGTCTTCCCTTTACGTGACAAAGACGACATGGGACAGACTGTGACTACTCCTCTCTCTCTGACATTAAGCCATTGGTCTGAGGTTAAAACTAGAGCTCATAATCTCTCAGTAGATATAAGGAAGGGAAAGTGGCGAACTCTGTGTTCCACAGAGTGGCCCACCTTCCAAACAGGGTGGCCACCCGAAGGTAGTTTTTCCTTGCATCATGTCAAGCAGGTAAAATCAGTGGTTTTTCTCCCTGAGCCCCAAGGACACCCAGATCAGGTACCCTATGTCATTGTATGGGAAGACCTCATCCTTTCCCCACCGTCGTGGGTACGGCCTTTTGTTCCCTCCACAGGAATACCCACGGAAGGAACCCTGGGAATTTACGCCCTCAAACCTGCGACAGAAGGAGCCAAAACCGCGACCTCAGAAAGAAAAAGGATCTACCCTGACACCCAGACTGACCTCCTCCTTTTGGATTCACCCCCGCCCTACCCGGCGGCGATGGCCCCCCCGCCGGGCCCATCCCCCGTGACTCCGGCGGCTCGATCAATAGCGCCGCCGGAGTCAGGAGAACCAGGAGCGGGCCCGGCGGCGGGGACACGGAGTCGCCGGGCTGGTACTCCTGACTCTACTGTCCTCCCTCTCCGGGAATATGCCCCCCCGGATGACCGAGGAAACCGGCATCTCCAGTATTGGCCCTTTTCCGCCTCTGATCTGTATAACTGGAAAACCCATAACCCCTCTTTCTCTGAAAACCCACAGGCCCTAACTTCCTTAATTGAGTCGCTCGTATTCTCACATCAGCCCACCTGGGACGATTGTCAGCAGCTGCTGCAAACGCTCCTCACGACTGAGGAGCGACAGCGCGTATTGCTGGAAGCCCGGAAAAATGTTCCGGGAGATGACGGACGTCCCACGGCATTGCCTAATGAGATAGACGCTGGCTTCCCGCTGACCAGACCTCATTGGGATTACAATACGCCCGCAGGTAGGGAGCGCCTGAGAGTCTATCGCCAGGCTCTGGTGGCGGGTCTCCGAGGGGCCGCAAGACGCCCTACAAATTTGGCAGAGGTAAGAAAGATTACCCAGGGACCTTCCGAGTCACCCACGGTATTCCTAGATAGGCTCATGGAGGCATTCAGGAGATTTACCCCATATAACCCTGAGTCTGAAGAACATAAAGCCACCATAGCTATGGCTTTCATTGACCAGGCAGCTTCGGACATTAGGAAAAAGCTGCAGCGGCTGGACGGATTACAGGGATTCTCCCTCCAAGATCTAGTTAGAGAGGCAGATAAGGTATTTAACAAGAGAGAGACAGAGGAAGAAAAGGAAGAGAGAAGGAAGAGAGAACAGGACGAGCGAGAGTTGAAACGAGAAAGGAGACAAGAGAAAAATCTAGCCAAAATCCTGACCACTGTAATAAGAGAAAAAGATAAGAGTGACCAGGGAAAGGTCAGACCGACAACTAAACTGACCTTAGACAAGGACCAATGCGCTTACTGTAAAGAGAAAGGACATTGGTTGAGGGATTGCCCCAAGAAGAAGAGGGGAAAAACTCCCTCCCAAAAGGTTTTGGCCTTAGAGGAAGAAGATTAGGGAAGTCAGGGCTCGGAGCCCCTCCCCGAGCCTCGGGTAACTCTAAAAGTGGAGGGGAAGCCAGTGCAGTTTCTGGTGGATACTGGAGCCCAACATTCGGTCCTGTTACAACCGGGGGGAGCAATCACCACCAAGAGAGCCTGGGTACAGGGGGCTACCGGGAATAAACCATATTCATGGACTACCCGAAGAACAGTGGACCTTGGCGTGGGCCGGGTATCCCACTCGTTCCTGGTGATTCCTGAATGCCCCTATCCCCTGCTGGGACGGGACTTGCTTACAAAAGTTGGGGCTCAGATTCATTTCGGTCCTGAAGGGGCCGCAGTGACTGACAAAGAGGGGAGACCTCTGCAGGTCTTAACTTTAAAATTGGAAGACGAACATCGCCTGTTCGAGGGTCTCCCTGCCTCAGCAGCCGGGATGGAAAAATGGATAACGAAAATTCCCCTGGCATGGGCCGAGACATCTGGCGTGGGGCTAGCAAAACATCAACCTCCAATAGTAGTTGAGGTAAAGGCCTCTGCTACCCCCATATCCGTCCGCCAGTACCCCATGGGCAAGGAGGCCCGAGATGGGATCCGCCCCCATATACGGCGGCTCTTTGAACTAGGAATACTGATAAAATGCCAGTCAGCCTGGAACACCCCCTTGCTCCCGGTTCGAAAGCCTGATTCAGGTGACTATCGGCCTGTGCAGGACCTGAGAGAGGTGAACAAGCGGGTGGCAGACTTACACTCAACTGTGCCCAACCCCTACAACCTGTTGAGCACTCTTCCCCCCGAACGGAAATGGTATACGGTATTGGACCTTAAAGATGCTTTCTTTTGTCTGAGACTTAGTTCCATAAGCCAGCCCATCTTTGCTTTTGAATGGAGGGACCCGGTTCTGGGGATTTCGGGACAGCTGACATGGACTCGACTGCCCCAGGGATTCAAAAACTCTCCAACGATTTTCGACGAGGCACTCCACCAGGACCTTGCGCATTTCCGTGCCACCAACCCCCAGGTAACTCTGTTGCAGTATGTAGATGACTTGCTCCTGGCGGCGAACTCGGAGGAAGAATGCCTTAAAGGGACCGAAGCCTTATTGATCGAGCTCGGCTCCCTAGGATATCGGGTCTCGGCAAAAAAGGCACAGATCTGCCAGCAACAGGTTAGTTACTTGGGGTACTTAATCGAAGATGGAAAGCGATGGCTTTCGGAGGCAAGGAAAGAGACAGTGATCAAGATACCACCTCCGAAAAATCCCCGTCAGGTCAGGGAATTTCTGGGGACAGCCGGATTCTGTAGGCTTTGGATACCTGGGTTTGCAGACATGGCAGCCCCCCTGTATCCCTTGACTAAAGAAAAAGGGCCCTTCATATGGGGGAAAAAGGAGCAAGCGGCGTTTGACAACATTAAGCAGGCTCTACTGTCTGCCCCTGCCCTGGGACTCCCAGATGTTGACAAGCCTTTCCACCTTTTTGTGGCAGAAGGGAATGGCATAGCAAAGGGAGTCCTCACCCAGAAACTGGGGCCTTGGAACAGACCAGTAGCATACTTGTCTAAGAAACTAGACCCTGTAGCCGCCGGCTGGCCCAGTTGCTTGCGAATAGTAGCCGCTGCTGCCGTCCTTGTCAAGGACGCAGACAAGTTGACTTTGGGACAAAACCTTACTATCACTGCTCCTCATGCCCTGGAGAGTGTGGTCCGGCAACCCCCCGAAAGATGGCTCACCAATGCCCGGATGACCCACTATCAAACTCTGCTTCTGAATTCGGACCGAATAAGATTCATGCCAGCCACTGGACTCAACCCTGCATCGCTGCTCCCTGATCCCGATCAATCCAGCGTGATGCACGACTGCCAACAGGTGTTAGCTGAAGCCCATGGGACCCGCAAAGACCTCTCCGACCTCCCACTCCCGGATGCAGAGGTGACATGGTATACGGACGGGAGTAGCTTCTTAGAAGGAGGTAAGAGGCGAGCGGGGGCGGCAATAGTGGATGGGACTAACGTGATCTGGGCAGCTCCCTTACCTCAAGGGACTTCCGCCCAGAAGGCTGAACTGATTGCCCTGACTAAAGCTCTCGAGCTTTCCCAAGGAAAGAAGGTCAACATTTATACCGATAGTCGGTATGCTTTTGCCACGGCACATGTCCATGGAGCAATCTACCAACAGAGAGGGCTCTTAACTTCAGCAGGCAAGGAAATTAAGAACAAGGATGAGATTTTGGCCTTACTAGCTGCCCTCATGCTACCCAAAAAGGTTAGCATAATCCACTGCCTCGGGCACCAGAAAGATCAGTCCCCGGTCACTAGAGGAAACAACTTGGCCGATAAGACTGCCCGAGAAGTGGCTAGTCAAGAGATAGTACCAGAAGTGCTGGTGGCTGACACACCCATCTCACTTGAGAATAGCAGAAGCTTATCAGAGGCCCGCAAGATATTAGACCAGATGCACCGGTGGACTCATTTGGGAGCCAGGAAGCTGACTTCCTTGCTAGTCAAGGATGGGTGGGAACTCCCTGGACTTCTCAAAATAGCTGAGCAAGTGGTTCAAACCTGTGTACCCTGTCAGAAGGTAAATGCCGGTCATAATAGAACAGAGCCTGGAAAGAGATTACGTGGAGACCGACCGGGAACATACTGGGAAGTAGATTTTACAGAGGTACGTCCTGCTAGATATGGCAACAAATACTTGCTCGTATTCATAGACACCTTCTCGGGCTGGGTAGAGGCTTTTCCAACTAAGCATGAGACTGCGCTCGTAGTCGCCAAGAAGATTTTAGAGGAAATCTTTCCCCGATTTGGAGCGCCAAAGATGATAGGGTCAGATAATGGACCAGCTTTTGTCGCCCAAGTGAGCCAGGAAGTAGCAAAATTTCTGGGGACCGATTGGAAGTTACATTGTGCTTATAGACCCCAGAGCTCAGGACAGGTAGAAAGGATGAATCGGACTTTAAAGGAGACCCTTACTAAATTGTCCTTGGAGACTGGCGTTACAGACTGGACGGTGCTCCTTCCCTTGGCATTGTTCCGAGTTCGGAACACCCCCTCCCGCTTCAATCTCTCCCCTTTTGAGATCCTGTATGGGGCACCTCCCCCTATACTGTCCGT
This sequence comes from Oreotragus oreotragus, assembly GCA_006410675.1. Taxonomy (NCBI): domain Eukaryota; kingdom Metazoa; phylum Chordata; class Mammalia; order Artiodactyla; family Bovidae; genus Oreotragus; species Oreotragus oreotragus. The sequence continues at coordinate 318,928 of SJYX01018168.1, read as the reverse complement.
ACAGGAGGGATTTGACCCTGGCAAGTTTAATAACGGTGATTTATATGCTAGGCTGAAAGGAATCCAGCTGGTGCAGAGGGAGATATGGGAACAGCTCGCTGAAGCCTATCAGCCCGGGACACCCGGAGAAGCTCACCCATTCCAGGTGGGAGACTCTGTCTACGTTCGCCGGCACCGACAGCAGACCCTTGAAGCCCGTTGGAAAGGACCGTACATCGTCCTGCTCACCACCCCAACTGCTGTAAAGGTTGACGGCGTCCCCTCCTGGATTCACGCTTCTCATGTCAAAGCTGCTCCGGAGCCCCCAGCCCAATGGAAAGTACAACTAACCTCGAACCCTTTAAAACTCAGACTCTGTCGTTCCTCATCCTGTCAATCCCCCTCCTGGTCCCGCCAACCCAAGGGTCGTTCAACCCCCACCAGCCCATGCAATTGACGTGGCAAGTAGTTTCTCAGGTGGGAGATACTGTATGGAACGTCTCTAAAATCACCCATCCCTACACCTGGTGGCCTACCCTGTACCCTGACCTCTGCAAGCTGGCAATTGGGGCCCCAGCTAATTGGGATCTTGAAAGTTACGCCAACTTCCAGCAGGCCCCTCAGGCGCCACTTTCCCACGATCGATGGGGACTAGACCCTTGGGGGGGTTGTGCAGCAAGGGACAGGAGAAGTATGCTGAGAGCCCTCACTTTCTATGTATGCCCAGGATACCACCGGGGCCGCCACCTTAACTATTGTGGAGGTAAAGATGTTTTCTACTGCAGGCATTGGGGTTGTGAAACTACGGGGGACGCCTACTGGCATCCATCCTCTAACTGGGACTATATACAAGTTTTGGCCAACTACACCCACCAAAAGATGGGAAACCAGGGGAACCCAGGATGGACAAATGAAGTTGAATGTAATAATTGGTGCCACCCTCTCCAAATCAGTTTCACGGAGAGTGGTAAAAAGATAAAAACCTGGGTAAAAGGCCACTCATGGGGTCTGAGGCTTTATAAAGAACGTTATGATGACGGCCTCACGTTCACTGTGAGGCTAAAAATAGAGTCACCGCCAGCTACCGGTGTGGGACCTAACCCCATCCTGCAACCACAGGGACTGACCCCCATTAATAAGAACACAGAAACCCACGCCCCCGAAGAGACCCACGCCTCCATTCAGAGACCAGAACTTGAGTCTGAGACCCACGCTTCCAGAGAGACAGAAACCCATGCCCCTGAAGAAACCCCTCCAGACCCTCCGCGGCCACCGGTCCCTCCGAAATCTACCGACCCCCCTGTAAGCAAAACTTCTACCCAGGACAGGATGTTGACCTTATTGACCAGTGCCTTCCAGGTTTTAAATGACACCAACCCAAGTGTGACTGAATCCTGCTGGCTTTGTTATGAAGCTGCACCCCCATATTATGAGGCTTTAGCCGAGACCCCAGCTGAGCCAGTGGATATCTCCCAGACCCACTCTGATAGTATATGCCGATGGCATCAGGAACCAACTGCCAGACTTACCCTAGCAGCTGTAACAGGAAAAGGATTATGTATAGGTACCCCATCCCCGGCTCATACGCATCTCTGTAATTCCACTATTAAAGAGGTCAACCAGGCTGGGTATCTTCCACCACCCGGGAACAAATGGTGGGCTTGTGACACGGGATTAACGCCTTGTATATCCCTTGCAGTATTTGATGTTTCTGTCAATTTCTGTGTACTAGTGCAGCTGGTACCTCGACTGATTTATCACCCCGATGCCTCCTTCTTAGAAGCTTATGAAAAAGGACATCGATCAAAAAGGGAACCAGTGACTATGACCCTGGCTGTTCTGTTAGGGCTTGGAGTAGCCGCAGGAGTCGGGACCGGTACTACTGCCCTCCTCCAACAGCCCCACTATTACGCCAGCCTGCAGCAGGCTATTGATGCAGACCTTCGGGTCTTGGAAGATTCCATTACCAAACTGAATGAGTCCCTGACCTCCCTATCTGAGGTAGTTATGCAAAACCGTCGGGGCTTAGATCTTTTGTTTCTGAAAGAAGGAGGAATATGTGCGGCCCTTAAAGAAGAATGCTGCTTCTATGTAGATCACTCAGGGGTCATAACGGACTCCATGAATAAATTAAGAAAAAGGCTAGCAGCCAGACAGAAAGAAAGAGAGAATGCCCAAGGGTGGTTCGAGTCCTGGTTCAATAAAACCCCATGGTTTGCCACTTTGATATCCACCCTGATAGGGCCCTTGCTTATTTTACTGCTTCTCTTAACCCTAGGGCCCTGCGTTCTAAACAAGTTGCTAGAATTTATCCGGGACCGAGTGAGCTCAGTACAGGTACTAATGCTGAGGCAACAGTACACCACCCTTCCCCAGGGGGATCCCGACCATTGAAGAAGAGGGGAATGTGAGGAAGTAACCTGTAAGATTTAGGGATTTTCCAGACCAACTGAAAGGTTATCTCTTATCTCTGTTATTTGTGACTCACAGACCCTGACCTGGAGGGTTTGTAACTTACAGACCCTGACCTGGAAGGTTTGACTTTCCAGAAAGTCAGAAAAACAAGTTGTGTAAACTGTGTGTTATCCGCAGAATTATATCGCCAGACCCTCACGAGCCTATCCTTGTAAAGGTCAGCAGTATTGTGACCAATCATGATATATCTATACCTCCTCGCCCAATGTGGTTTTTTGTGCTTAAAAACTGTTCTGTAACTGTCATCGGGGTTCGCTCCTTGCTTAAGGAGGACAGAACCCCGGCGCGCCGGTTCAATAAATCCTCTTGCTATTTGCATCGATCCTGTGTCTTGGTGGTCTTGGGCGACGGACTCCAGGGCGGAACCTTGCGGTTCAACATCCCCACCCCCCAAAAAAGAAGGAAGTCGCTGAGACTGACCTTGGTCTTACTCACTGCTTATCCTCAGCCCTTATGGCTTGGCTCATAAAATATAGCCACCAAACATTTGTTGAATGCATGAATTCGGCCAACTCCACACTATGTCTGTTTTCAGCTTGAGCAACTAAACCTTAAAGTGTACCTCTTTGAAGAAGATGCAAGCGCTCCAGGAGACCCTCTTAAAGTGTAACAACACGGCTGTGGCCTGGGGGAGACAGTGCTCTGTACAGTTTTCTAGCTCCAAAGCCCACGCTCTCTTCTGTATTCCAGACTGCCTCCCAGGCTCAGGGTTCATGAGATCTGCTGAGCAGAAACTGAGTCGCAGGGACACCTAGAGGTAGGGAACCAGCTCTCGACAACACCCGCAGCTGAGGCCTGCAAACAGGCATCCGCCCAGACCCCCGACCTTCATCGTCTATCTGGAAGGCCCATCAAGCTGATAATGCTGGGAGAGGAGGCCGATTTGCATGTGAGTGTGGCGTGGGGAGGGTGTGGTAGCACTCTGTCACTAGCCACTTTCTAGATCTCTTGATGGCCTGGAGGCTGGAGACCTGGGGCAAAAGGGGGCAGGGCACAGAGCCAGCTGCGGGGGCAAGGCTGATGGGTCTCTGGGTCACCAACAGCCCCCCAAAGAGCTAGGCAGCCTTGGTCTTCTGCTCCTGATTTCTAAAATCTATCTGTCAGCCTGAGCCTTGACTTCAGTCTCAGCATCGTTGCCTCCCAAAAGCAATCACGTCTGCCCTGGGCAAGGAATAGACACTTGAGTACTGCTTTGTGAGTCCTCCACTCACCTGGCCTAACTTACTGACCTGCCAGACCTTAAACTCTTGGAAGAAAGTTTGATGCTCCTGGGACCTCCCTGATGGTCCAGTGGCTAAGACTCCACGTTCCCAATGCAGGGGCCCTGGGTTCGAGATTCACACGCTGCCACTAAACGATTTCACATGCCGCCAGGAAAATCCCCCATGCAGCCAAAGAAGAAGAAGAAGAAAAGTTTGATGCTCCTTTTGTCTCCAACCCTACACACTCGGTAGGTGCACAGTAAAAAGTACAGGATGGGTTCCTCTGTTTTTCCAGAATTCTGACTTAACCTATGAGCTGTGTGCCTTTGGGGAAAGTGACTTCACCCCTCTGAATCTCATTATGACTTGTACAATGGGAAAAATAATAGATCGTTGGAGGAATGAGATGAGATCATGGAAACACTGTCATAACACTGCGTATTTCATTATTCTGCTTCCATATGCTCTGTAGACTGATCACTTCTATCACATAGTTTCTTTATTTTGTTTAGTTTTTTTCTCCTTTCATTTGCCTCTGTACTCCCAGCCCTGCAAATAGAGCTTGGCCTGTTGTAAGGTCTCAGTATTTGTTGAATAAATGAATAGAGGGATATAAAGTGATTAGTGGTCAATAAATGCCCTATAGCGGTACCAATCATTAATTACCATTATGATTAAGAATTCAGTCTCTGAAATCTAATTGAAAGCAGTGTAATTGGAACAGGGGAAGTTTCAACATCACAGTAGGAAGTTAGGTGCTCTGGCTGAGAAATCCTGTCCACACCATTTACTAAATGTGTGACCTGAAACAAGTGACTTCACCTTCTTAAGGCTCAGTTTCCTCATCTGTAAAATAGAGGTAATACTACTACCTCCCTTGTATGCTGCAAGGATAGGATAAGATGGTAAATGCAAAGCATTTAATGCCTGGTAAGTGTTCAGTAAGCAATGGTCATCGGGGACTTACCTAGTGGTATAGTGGTTAAAAAGTTGCTTGCCAATGCAGGGAACGTGAGTTTGATCCCTGGGGAGGATTCCACATGCATCGGGGCAGCTAAGCCCGAGAGCCACAACTACTGAGCCTAAGTGCACCCTAGGGCCCGTGCTCAGCAATAAGAGAAACCACCACAGTGAGAAGCCCAAGCACCACAACTAGAGAAAGCGCACACACAGCATCAAAGACCCAGCACTGCCAAAAAAAGTCACAGTAACATTCAGACTAGAAATGACTTCCGAGCCAATTAAATAGTTCTAAGTACTTAGCTCCGAAGTACTTAAAATAGGTAAGGGTCCAGAACGCTCAGTTAATGTTTATTAAACTTTAGTTGCTCAAGGAATGGGATTTTGCATAGTGTGCCGTGATACTGGCCCCCGCTGCTGCTGCTGCTCCTGCTAAGTCACTTCATTCGTGTCCGACTCTGTGCGACCCCATAGATGGCAGCCCGCGAGACTCCCCCATCCCTGGGATTCTCCAGGTAAGAACACTGGAGTGGGTTGCCATTTCCTTCTCCAATGCGTGAAAGTGAAGTTGCTCAGTCGTGTCTGACTCTTCGTTACCCCATGGACTGCAGCCTACTAGGTTCCTCCATCCCTGGGATTTTCCAGGCAAATGTACTGGAGTGGGTCACCATTGCCTTCTCCGATATTGGCCCCCAGTAGATGGCAAATAATGTTAAAACATGCTGAAAAATTTACACCCTGAGCTTCAACATGAGTGAGAACAAAGAATATCTATTTGAATAATAATCGGAACTTACCTGGTGTTCCAGTGGCTAAGACTCAGCACTCCCAAAGCAGGGAGCCCAAGTTCGATCCCTGCTCAGGGAACTAGATCCCACATGCCACAGCTAAAGATCTCAAGTGCTGCAACTAAGACCCAGCACAGCCAAATAAGTACATAAATATTCAAGAAAGAAAAAAAATAAAACGTAATATCAATTGCCTAATGTGTGCCAGGTATGGTGTTAGGTGCTGGAGCTAGAGCAGTGAGCTGAAATAAACATGGTGGTCATGACTTTCAGACTAGGGAAACTTAGCAAAAGGGAGGTTGTACCAACAGTTGCACAGACAGAGGGAACATCACAACTGATAAGTGGGTCACAGCAGAGAAGTATATGAGGCTTGAGATGTATAATATGGGTGGGGGGAGAAGGGGGGTCACCTGGCTTGGGGTTGAGAAGGAAGTTAGGGAACTGTTCCAAGGAAGTGAGGCACAGAACTGAGCTCTGAGGCAAGAGTTGGCTGAGTGTGGGGGAAGTGTTCTCAGCAGAGAAAAATAGCAGATGCGAAGTCCTCGTGATGGAGGACATATGGTAAAGGAACTGAAAAAAGGCCCATATGACCCAAATGTAGTGAGCTAAGGATGGGGGTAAGGGATGAAATAAACTGGAAAAATAAGTAGGTGCTTCAAGAACTAATTGAGGGGTTTTCCTGGTGGTCCAGTGGCTAAGAGTCCGAGCACCCATTGCACGGGGCCAGGGTTTGATCCCTGGTGAGAAAACTAAGATGTCACATGCCTCAGCGAAGACTCGGCATAGCCAAATAAATAAAAAATCTTTGAAGAAAAAAAAAGAACTAACTGGGCAACATCTGACGAAACTGAAGGGTTGGATAGCCTATGATCCTGCAGTTCCATGCTAGGAACATTCTAGAGAAACAGACACAAATGCACCAGGAAGTATGACCAAGGATGGTAACCTCAGCTGCATTGTATGCAATCTCGGAAAACTTGGAACAACTCATGTTCATTGACAGGGGAGTGGACACATTGCAGGTATGTCTTTCTTGGGTTCCTCAATAAACAGAGTCTGAATCAAAAGTCTACTTTGTTGGGGAGCGCATTCCCAAGGAGAAAGAGTGCAGAAAAGTGGGAGTGAGGCAGGGAAAGAGTCAAACAAGGGTACCAAGGAGAGGCTATAGTTACCATGGCAACTCAGGACAGTTCTGGGGAGAGGAAGAAGGGAGAGGAATTATCTCCTAGCTCCTGATCAAAGGTTTGCCCCACTGGGGTGTAAACACCCTCCTTCAGGATTACCCATGTGTGAGCACCTAGGAGGCCCTCAGTATCACACAGGAAAGCCCCAGATAGAGGCTGTTTGGCCAGAGCCCCACAAAATCAGTCAATGTGGTAATCAATGGTTAGGATGAAAAAAGTGGCAAAAGGAAATCACCCAAGACAGGAGGTTAAGGGCTCTGAAGAAGCCTATGGCCTGCACCTTGTAAGGTGGAATCTACACAGCAGTGAAAAAAAAATGGCCTAGAGCGCTCCTCCTGTCCACAAGATGACTCTGACCAGAAAATATTGAATCACATGACAAGTTGCAGAAGCAGGCACAAGCTAAAGTTCTGAACTTTGTATAAATTTCAGAAATGGGCCAAAGTAAACAATGTATATAGAAAAGCAAGGGAACACATAAAGGATAAAGGCCAAACAGAAAATTAGTTACTTCGAGGAGGAGGAGGAGACTGGGATGGGCGGATGAGAATTTTAAGAGAAATGCTGGTAATGTTAGTGTTCTTTTTGCTGGTATTGTTTTTTTTTTCTTTCTCTCCTTTTTAATGGTACACTTAACAGATATGCATGTACGTTATCCTTGTGTAGGCACCATGCCAGTCTTTGTGTTCTTCCAGTTGTAGTAGAATGCACAGTTTTTTTAAATATTTATTTGGCAGTGCTGATTCTTATTTGCAGCACCTGGGATCTAGTTCCCTGACAAGGAATTGAACCCAGGCCCTCTGCATAGAGAGTCTTAACCACTGGACCACTAAGCAAATCCCATATTAACTATTTCTTAACAAAATGGTACATTATAAAAGCTATCTTTGTACATTATAAATGCTCTAAATGAACTAATCATTAAATGTAAGATCCCAATAAAAAATAATGAGTAAATAGTGACTTATTTTTAATAAAATTTTATTTATTTGGCTGTGCCGGATCTTATTTGCAGCATGTGGGATCTTTATTTGCAGCATGGAGGATCTAGTCCACTGACCAGGGATCAAACCCAGGCCCTCTTCATTAGGAGCTTGGAGTCTTAGCCACTGAACCACCAGGGAAGTCCCATAGTGACATCTGAAATTATTATTTAAAAAGAGAAGGATGGCGATGAGGGGGGCATAAGTGTGAATGTCCTTAATGCCACAGAACTGTATGTTTTAAAATGATTAAACTGGTAAATTTCATACATATATTTAACCCCTATTTTTTTTTTTTTTTAAAAAAAGGGGGTGGGGGAAGAGGGATGGAAAGTGGCAGATCAGGCAAAGCCTTGTGACTATGGTGAGGACTTGAATCTTTAACAATTTCTACCCATTGCGTGAATTTTTATGAGAATAGATTTATATAGAAGTCCATGCAAGGAGTTATACCAAGGAAGAAGACCAAATCCTTCACTGATAACTGGAAAAGTCAGGCCAAATAGGAGGCTGGGTAACCTGTCAGGGGCCTCCAGCTGCTGCCCTCTTGCTGAATAAAGGAATACCTGCCAGTAGAGAATCAGCAGTAATCAGACAAGAGGCAATGACTGAACACATAGTACAGGCAAAGTCCTTCCTGGGTGCCCAGGAGATGGACAGGCAAGTGAGTGATGGGTGAATCCACCTGACCAAAAAGCTAGTTCCCAGGTGAGAAGATAAGACTGGTGAAGGTACCCACAAGTACAAGGTGGTAAGGGCCCCTTTGCACTCTGAACACACCCACATAATAGCCTTATCTTTCCATGTTAGAGTTATTTATTTATAGGCATTTTAGCAGGAAGACTGGGGGCTCCTTGAGGGCATTCATTGACTCGGGCATTTATTGAACTACTGTGTACGCAGGCACTGATTTGGGACAGCTAGTATACAGTAGATATATAATGAATGTTCATTGCCTTGCATTCCGTCATCACTCAAATGCTCTTTTTTTTTTTTTTTTT
>SJYX01018168.1:293208-308370 GCA_006410675.1 Oreotragus oreotragus | reverse complement strand
TCTCCTTTTTAATGGTACACTTAACAGATATGCATGTACGTTATCCTTGTGTAGGCACCATGCCAGTCTTTGTGTTCTTCCAGTTGTAGTAGAATGCACAGTTTTTTTAAATATTTATTTGGCAGTGCTGATTCTTATTTGCAGCACCTGGGATCTAGTTCCCTGACAAGGAATTGAACCCAGGCCCTCTGCATAGAGAGTCTTAACCACTGGACCACTAAGCAAATCCCATATTAACTATTTCTTAACAAAATGGTACATTATAAAAGCTATCTTTGTACATTATAAATGCTCTAAATGAACTAATCATTAAATGTAAGATCCCAATAAAAAATAATGAGTAAATAGTGACTTATTTTTAATAAAATTTTATTTATTTGGCTGTGCCGGATCTTATTTGCAGCATGTGGGATCTTTATTTGCAGCATGGAGGATCTAGTCCACTGACCAGGGATCAAACCCAGGCCCTCTTCATTAGGAGCTTGGAGTCTTAGCCACTGAACCACCAGGGAAGTCCCATAGTGACATCTGAAATTATTATTTAAAAAGAGAAGGATGGCGATGAGGGGGGCATAAGTGTGAATGTACTTAATGCCACAGAACTGTATGTTTTAAAATGATTAAACTGGTAAATTTCATACATATATTTAACCCCTATTTTTTTTTTTTTTTAAAAAAAGGGGGTGGGGGAAGAGGGATGGAAAGTGGCAGATCAGGCAAAGCCTTGTGACTATGGTGAGGACTTGAATCTTTAACAATTTCTACCCATTGCGTGAATTTTTATGAGAATAGATTTATATAGAAGTCCATGCAAGGAGTTATACCAAGGAAGAAGACCAAATCCTTCACTGATAACTGGAAAAGTCAGGCCAAATAGGAGGCTGGGTAACCTGTCAGGGGCCTCCAGCTGCTGCCCTCTTGCTGAATAAAGGAATACCTGCCAGTAGAGAATCAGCAGTAATCAGACAAGAGGCAATGACTGAACACATAGTACAGGCAAAGTCCTTCCTGGGTGCCCAGGAGATGGACAGGCAAGTGAGTGATGGGTGAATCCACCTGACCAAAAAGCTAGTTCCCAGGTGAGAAGATAAGACTGGTGAAGGTACCCACAAGTACAAGGTGGTAAGGGCCCCTTTGCACTCTGAACACACCCACATAATAGCCTTATCTTTCCATGTTAGAGTTATTTATTTATAGGCATTTTAGCAGGAAGACTGGGGGCTCCTTGAGGGCATTCATTGACTCGGGCATTTATTGAACTACTGTGTACGCAGGCACTGATTTGGGACAGCTAGTATACAGTAGATATATAATGAATGTTCATTGCCTTGCATTCCGTCATCACTCAAATGCTCTTTTTTTTTTTTTTTTTAAATTCTTTGCTGCACAGATGTGGGATCTTAGTTCCCAAACCAGGAATTGAACCCCACAGCCCCTGCACTGGGAGGCAAAATCTTAACCACTGGACCACCAGAGAAGGCTCTCAGATTTGTTTTTTAAAAAATTTTGCTAGTTGCTGTTACAGAATGGCTTTAAAAGCAGAGACATCAGGGAGCAGTTTATTGCAGACCTCTTGGCAGGCAATGATGGTAGCCTGGTTAAGATGGAAGAGGCGATACAGCCACAAGAGCTGAGATTTTAAGAAAATGTGGGTTTCCTGATGGATTATATGTTGTGGGAAAAGGGCAAGGGGGAGCAAGGACCCAGGGGTGACTCCGAGGATGATCAGCACCCCAATTTCCCCTTCTCCAGAAGGTTCTCTAGAACCACAGAACCACATTGCACTTGACAGTCTGTTCCTGGGATGCTGGGCATTTTTATGTGATTAGGCTGGAATAGTTCTCTGGGAAATAAATGCCCTCAGTCTAAAAGGCTTTTACAAGCCAGGGCAGGGGATTAAAGGCGGCCAGGCTGAGGAGAAATTCCAAGGTCAGGAGACAGCTGGGTATGGAGACTTTTAATCTAAACCTTAAACGTTTTTATTTTTCACTCCCTGAACCCAGGGTGTCACTTTAAATACGTGTTTGGCAACATTGGCTGTTCTATTTTTCTTTTTAATTATACAAAGAGAGATCCTGGAAACAGCTCAGCCCCCAGGCTGGGGGAGGCGAGGAAAGTCTGGCAACAGTTGGAGGAGGCAGACACCAGCTAAAAATTGAGTGGCCTGAAGTCCGTTTGAAGGAGAGTGGAGACTCTACCCTGAACTCCGGGGGGAGCCCTGACTCAGGGTTTCTAAAAGGAGACTGACAGTCACCAGCTTAGAACGGAGAGATGACAGATGGACAAATCTGCAAGATAAAAATATCGCTAACACTAGCATGGCCCTCGTACCTTGAGTCTCTTCCCAGACCTCTGTCCTCCTCCTTCCTTTCATCCTCTGAGCAGAAAACACTTAACTAGACAATTCATTCACATTTACAGGCTATTCCCTACTATGTGCTGGGCTCCAGGTTCAACTGTTTGTGTTATCTTGGGTTTTTTTTTTTTTAATATATATTTATTTGCAACAGTTCCTAGTTGTAGCAGGTGGGATCTTCCATCTTCATTGTGGCATATGCGAACTTTTTTTTTTTTTTAAGATTTTTGTTGTAGACCATTTGTTTTGTCTTTATCGAATTTGTTACAATATTGCTTCTTTGTAGGGTTTTTTTTTGGGGGGCCTCAAGGCATGTGATATCTTAGTTCCCCGACCAAGAAGTGAACCCATACCCCCTGCACTGGAAGGTAAAATCTTAATCACTGGACCTCCAGGGAAGTCCCAGCATGCAAATTCTTAGTCACAGCAAGAGGGATCTCTAGTTCCCTGGCCAGGGATTGAACCTGGGACCCTGAATTGGAAGCTCAAGAGTTTTAGCCACTGGACCATCAGGAAACTATTGATACCTTGTTTCATGCAGACAGCAATGTTGTAAGTAGATAATCATAAATATCATTATCCCTATTTTCTACATCTGAGACTTTTGGAGAGATTAACTATAACTCCAGCTCCCCAGTGTTGGGCCTGGGCTTGTTTGCCCTCAAATACATTCCTTGCCCTTCCTCTGCTTAGCTCTGTCACTGGGAGGCCAACCTCTGCAGGCTGCCAAAAGAGCTGGCTTCCTTTATAGATCAACCAATGAGAGGCAGTGATAGGAGCCTAGTGGGCGGGAAGAAGGGAGAAGCCAGGGTTTTTCTCCCTCTCTCTGTCTCCGGAAATAGTTCCAGGAGCAGCTGCATTTCCTGTGTCTCTACCTCCCACCAGACAGTGCCACTGTGGGTCCAGCTTCTACCTGGGGACTCCAGTCCTTCCTGGGTACCAGAAGCACCACCCCGCCTCTGTCCATCCAACTCCGGGGGTGGTCCTGACCTTCCTGCTGTTGCTAATCTATAGGTTCTTCACCCTCCCCTGTTTGCCTGCATTCATGGTTTTTCTATTACCTAGGAAGCGAATGCATACATTCCCCTATTCTAGTGTCTGCTTCTCCTCCTTGGATTCTCACTGATTTTCTACCTTTCATGAATACTCACCATCTAGCCAGTTCACCTGGTTTGGAATGACACAATTCTCTTTCCTTGAGCACAGGACATCCCACAAAACGAAAAATAGTAACCACCGTTTGTTGAGCATTATGCCGATTGCCAGTCAAATGTTCTTTCGTGAAACACTCATAGCAACCCTTTCTGCCAAATCCCATTAATTACTATCCCCATTTGACAGGTGGGGCTCAGGTTGAGTTGCTTGCCCAAAGGAGTACAGTTATAAACTGACAAAGCTGGGATTCACATCAAGGGATTCCTAAACCCATGTGACTTTCTCTAATCTCTGCTGACATCTTTTTGTTGTTGTTTTTAATTTATGTGGCTGTGCTGGATCTTAGTTGCAGCATGTGAGATCTAGTTCCCTGACCAGGGATTGAACCTGGGTGCCCTGCATTGGGATCATGGATTCCTAGCCACTGGACCAGCAGGGAAGTCCCTCTGCTGACATCTTGAACACACTTGCAGCCCCATGATAAACCCATTAGGACTCAAGTCCCCTTAGGTGACTGAAGATCCCTCCTCAACTCAGTCCAGGGTACATATATGAGCATTCCTAGTGTAGGGGCAATGGCACCCCACTCCAGTACTCTTGCCTGGCAAATCCCATGGACGGAGGAGCCTGGTGGGCTGCAGTCCATGGGGTCGCTACGAGTCAGACACGATTGAGCGACTTCACTTGCATGCATTGGCGAAGGAAATGGCAACCCACTCCAGCGTTCTTGCCTGGAGAATCCCAGAAACGGGGGAGCCTGGTGGGCTGCAGTCCATGGGGTCGCTACGAGTCGGACACGATTGAGCGACTTCACTTGCATGCATTGGCGAAGGAAATGGCAACCCACTGTGTTCTTGCCTGGAGAATCCCAGGGACGGGGGAGCCTGGTGGGCTGCCATCTGTGGGGTCGCACAGAGTCGGACACGATTGAGCGACTTCACTTTCACGCATTGGCGAAGGAAATGGCAACCCACTCCAGTGTTCTTGCCTGGAGAATCCCAGGGACGGGGGAGCCTGGCGGGCTGCCGTCTGTGGGGTCGCACAGAGTCGGACACGACTGAAGTGACTTAGCAGCAGCAGCAGTGTAGGGGCTTCCCTGGTGGCTCAGACGGTAAAGAGTCTGCAATGCAGGAAACCCAGGTAAGAGCCCTGGATCGGGAAGATCCCCTGGAGGAGGGAAGGGCAACCCACTCCAGTGTTCTTGCCTGGAGAATCCTGTGGACAGAGGAGCCTGGTGGGCTACAGCCCATGGGTTTGCAGAGCTGGACATGACTGAGTGACTAGCACAGACACACAGGGCAAACTCTCACAAACTGGACAGCCAAGAGCACGGAAACTTATTGCCTCACATTTGGGGAGGCCAAAAGTCTGAAATCGAGGAATCAGGGAGACCATGATCCCTCTGAAGTCTCCACGGAAAGATCTGACCCAAGCCTCTCTCCCAGCTTTTGGAAGTCAGAGAGACTCCCTGGCTTGTAGATGGCCATCTTCACCCTGTGTCTCTTCATATCATTTTTTCTCTGAGACTCTGTGTGTCTAAATCTCTTTTTATAAGCACACATCATACTGGATCAGGGCTTACTGTAATTAAATGATCTCATTTTAACTTGGTTGCCTCTATAAAAACCCTGTTTTTAAATGAGATAATGCTCTGAGGTACTGGGAGTTGGAACTTAAACGTCTCTTTTGTGGGGGGAGGGACATAATTTAACTCATAGCCGTCCTCGATGCAGGTGCTCTGTCTCTACACTGTGACCTTGTTGGCCCTGTTTTCCTATTTTTGGTGGCTCTGAGAAGCTTGCAGAATCTTCTTTCCCAGGCCAGGGATTGAACCCAGGACCATGGCAGTGAAAGCACTGAGTCCTAACCACTGGGCAGCCGGGGAACTCCCACTCCTCTTGTCCTAATGGTTGCTAGATTTCCAGGAAGACCCCACCCCTTTAAGAGATTATGATGACTTCCAAAGTCATGTTTGTACTCCAAAATTTATCCCAACATTCTATCCCAAAATACATAGCGAGATGTAAAGCACCTAATATAGCCAAACCCATTTTGAAAAAGTAGGACAAAGTTGAAAGACTTAACCTAACTAACTTCAACACTTATTTTAAAGGTAGAGTAACCAAGAGAGTGTATACTGGCATAGTAGAAAATAGAGCAATGGAATAGAATAGAGAAACCAGAAACAGACACTCACATATAGTTGTTTGATTTTTGACAGAATGGTCCGTGCATTTCAATGGGGAACTTGCTTCTTTTAAAACTTAAAAAAAAAATATTTGGTTGTGGCTGACTTAATTGTAGCACGCAGGATCTTCAGTGTTGGTGCGCCGGCTCTAGTTCCCCAACTATGGGTTGAACCTGGTCCCCCTGCATTGAGTTAATGAACCACTGGACCACCAGGGAAGTCCCGAGGGTTTTTTTTTTTTTTTTTTTTTGGCTACTCTGGGTCTTTGTTACTTTTGCCCTGGCTTTCTATAGTTGAGGTGAGCAGGGGCTGCTCGCTGTTGCTCTTCCCAGGCTTCTAATCATGGTGGCTTGCTGAGGAGCACGACCTCTAGGCTCAGGGACTCAGTGGTGTGGCGCACAGGCTTAGCTACTCTGTGCCATGTGGGATCTTCCCGGACCAGGAATTGAACCTGTGTCAATCCCTGATTCTTATCCACTGGGCCATCAGGGAAGTCCTAAGATTTTTTTAGAACTCTTGTGTTTTAAGGTTTTAAAACATAGCTGAATATCTTTATGAGCTTGGGACTGGCAAATATTTCTTAGCCAGGACACAAAAAGCACTGCCCATAAAAGGCATGAGCACATACACACAGTCCCAGCGATGGCTTCTGACCGGGGAGGAGAGTGAGCCCGAAAAGCTCAGGGCCTGAGGGGCAGGAAAGTGGGCCAGGGGCTCCCCTGCACATGGTCTCTGAGCTTCGGGTGCCGAGAACCATTCTGAGATCAACAGAAACCCTAAATCTGAATTTTGTATCCAGTCCCCTGCTTCCTTCCATCACCCAGTTCTTTGACTCTCAAAGCCCCAGGATCACGCACTAATGCCGCCTTCTTGATGTCCTGAGGAGCTGGCACCAGGCGTGGGCAGCAGAGGGATTTCACACATTCTGTGTGACACCTAGAGGGAGTCACATGCATAGAAGGAAAACTTTTGAACTACTAAAAATAACTGTAGAGGGAACCTCCCTGGTGGTGCAGTGGTTAAGACCTCACCTTACAATGCAGGGGGCATGGGTTCAATCCCTGGTGGGAGAACTAAGATCCCAAATGCTGAATGGCACGTCCAAAAAAAAAACAACATACAGAAGGAGGGTACTTCCTATCACCAGAGGTATAGAAGCACTGGTCTATAAAGGCAGGAGCTCAAGAAATTATGGCTCTTTTATTATTAATTTAGGGCTTTCAGATAGCGGAAGGAAATAGAAGCAAGCATCCATGATGGGCTCTGACAAAATGCTCTTATTTCAAACTGAAAGTAGGGAATTCTTTATGGCCTTATTGGGCAGGAAGGGGCAAGGGATTTCCTCTTCATCTGGGCTTCAGATTTACCCCTTCTAAAAATGTGCCTGGTGGTGGTGTTTGGGTGTCCAGACTCAGGGTCCATGAATAGGTATTTGTAATCTTTCTTTTTGCTAAGAGTATTGTTTGCTCAGAGAAGTTAAGTTTGCACAAGGTCACACTGCAATGGACTGGCCAAGGGAACAGTCAACCTTAACTGCCGTAGAAGACAAAGTATTTAAAACTGAAGCTTATCTAGTGTGGTGGTTCTCAAACTTTACCCAAAAAACTGGCTAAAAGGAAACCGCTTGGGTAGGTTTTAGTAATTTGCATTTAAAAAGAATACCTCTGGAGATTCTGATGCAGAAGCAGAGATCACTTTGGTAGTCCTTAAACCCCAGATTCTAGAGACTTACTGACTTAGTTTAGTGTCCTGTACTACTGCCTACTAGCTTTCTGTGCATTTTTTTTTTCATCTACAAAGTGATGATATACACCTGAGACCAACACAATATTGTAAATGGACTATAATTTTTTTTTAATTTATTTATTTTTTGTATTTATTTATTTTTTTACACGAACTCCCAAACATGAACCCCCCTCCCACCTCCCACCCCACATCTTCCCTCCAGATCATCCCCATACACCAGCCCCAAGCATCCTGCATCCTGCATTGAACATAGACTGGCAATTCATTTCTTACATGATAGTATACATATTTCAATGCTATTCTCCCAAATCATCCCTCCCTCTCCCTCTCCCTCTCCTTCTCCCTCAGAGTCCATAATGGACTATAATTTTTAAGTGGTGATATTAATATGAAAATGTAAGGAATTTTTGAGTTCAATATAATATTTAATATATTCAATACACTAAAATAATAATAAAATACTTAAACATATTTTTAAAACATTTAATAAGATAATATAGATATTTGTTGTTGTTCAGTCAGTAAGTTGTGACTCCAACTCTTAGTAACCCTATCGTCAGCAGCACACCAGGCTCCTTTCTCCTCCAGTATCTCCTGTATGCGTGTATGAGTCACTCAGTCTTGACTCTTTGCAACCCCATGGACGCATGGGGTCCTCACCAGGCTCCTCTGTCCATGGAATTCTTCAGGCAAGAATACTGGAATGGGTTGCCATACCCTTCTCCAGGAGCTCTTCCCAACCCAGGAGTTGGACCTGGGTCTCCAGCATTGCAGGCAGATTCTTTACTGTCTGAGCCACCAGGGAAATAAAGAATGTGAAGTCGCTCAGTTGCGCCCGACTCTTTGAACCCGTGGATAGTAGCCTGCACCAAGCTCCTCCGTCCATGGAATTTTCAAGGCAAGAGTACTGGAGTGGGTTGCCACTTCCTTCTCCAGGGAATCTTCCCAACCCAGGGATCGAACCCAGGTCTCTCACATTGTAGACAGACGCTTTACTGTCTGAGCCACCAGGGAAGCCCCCACTATCTCCTGGTGTTTGCTCAGATTGATGTCTGTTGAGTCTGTGATGCTATTTAACCATCTCATCCTCTGCTGCCCTCTTCTCCTTTTGCCTTTAATCTTTCCCAGCATCAGGGTCTTTTTCCAATGAGTTGGGTCTTTTTCCAATGAGTTGGCTCTTCACATCAGGTGGCCAAAGTATTGGAGCCTCAGCTTCAGCAACAGTCCTTTCAATGGATATTCAGGGTTGATTTCCTTTGGGATTAACTGGTTTGATCTTGCAGTCCAAGGGACTTTCAAGAGTCTTCTCCAGCAGAATTCAAAAGCATCAATTCTTCTGTGCTCAACCTTCTTTATGGTCCAACTCTCATTGTTGGAAAAACCATAGCTTTGACTATACGGCCTTTGTTGGCAAAGTACTGTTTATGCTTCTAATACATTGTCTAGGTTTGTTATAGTGTTTCTTCCAAGGAGCAAGCATCTTTTAATTTCTTGGTTACAGTTACCTTCCACAGTGATTTTTAGGGCCCAATAAAATAAACTCTGTTACTGCTTCCATTTTTTGCCTTTCTGTTTGCCATGAAGTGATGGCACCAGATGCCATGATCTTAGTTTTTTGATACTGAGTTTTCACTCTCCTCTTTCACCTTCATCAAGAAGGCTCTTTGGTTCCTCTTCACTTTCTGCCATTAGAGCAGTATCTGCTTGTCTGAGGTTGTTGATACTTAATATATTTAATAAATTATCAATTACTCTGTTATTTAAGTATATTTTACATTACATATTTATTTATAATATATAAACTATTTACTAATACAATTTAGAATGGTGTCTGTCATTGGTTCAGTTCAGTTCAGTCGCTCAGTCGTGTCCAACTCTTTGCGACCCCATGAACCACAGCACACCAGGCCTCCCTGTCCATCACCAACTCCCGGAGTTTACCCAAACTCATGTCCATTGAATTGGTGATGCCATCCAACATCTCATCCTCTGTCGTCCCCTTTTCCCACCCTCAATCTTTCCCAGCATCAGGGTCTTTTCAGATGAGTCAGTTCTTCGCATCAGGTAGCCAAAGTATAAGAGTTTCAGCTTCAACATCAGTCCTTCCAATGAACACCCAGGACTGATCTCCTTTAGGATGGACTGGTTGGATCTCCTTGCAGTCCAAGGGACTCTCANCCCTTTTCCCACCCTCAATCTTTCCCAGCATCAGGGTCTTTTCAGATGAGTCAGTTCTTCGCATCAGGTAGCCAAAGTATAAGAGTTTCAGCTTCAACATCAGTCCTTCCAATGAACACCCAGGACTGATCTCCTTTAGGATGGACTGGTTGGATCTCCTTGCAGTCCAAGGGACTCTCAGGAGTCTTCTTCAACACCACAGTTCAAAAGCATCAATTCTTCTGAGCTCAGCTTTCTTTATAGTCCAACTCTCACATCCGTACATGACTACTGGAAAAACCATAGCCTTAACTAGATGGACCTTTGTTGGCAAAGTAATGTCTCTGCTCTTTAATATGCTGTCTAGGTTGGTCATAACTTTCCTTCCAAGAAGTAAGTGTCTTTTAACTTCATAGCTGCAGTCACCATCTGCAGTGATTTTGGAGCCCAAAAAAATAAAGTCAGCCACTGTTTTCACTGTTTCCCCATCTATTTGCCATGAAGTGACAGGACTGGATGCCATGATCTTCGTTTTCTGAATGTTGAGCTTTAAGCCAACTTTTTCACTCTCCTCTTTCACTTTCATCAAGAGGCTCTTTAGTTCTTCACTTTCTGCCATAAGGGTGGTGTCATCTGCATATCTGAAGTTATTGATATTTCTCCTGGAAATCTTGATTCCAGCTTGTACTTCATCCAGCCCAGCATTTCTCATGATGTACTCTGCATATAAGTTAAATAAGCAGGGTGACAATATACAGCCTTGACATACTCCTTTTCCCATTTGGAACCAGTCTGTTGTTCCCTGTCATTGGTAAGTACTACTTAAGTGCTATTTTATTTTTTACCCCATGCCATGTGGGAGTTTGCTGCCTCCCAAGGCAGCTCATACCATCTTTGGTCAGCCCTGGGCTGTATCCATTGGCCACAGTGGTGAAGCAGGTTGCAGTAGTCCCTTGGATCTCTGTACCTACTTACACAAAGTTGATTGAAAAATTCTGTTTGGCTCTTTTAGATAAAACTCCAAAAGGCTGAGAGCATACACACACACCCTAGCCACTAGAGGGAGCCACACATAGTCCTTAGAGGCACCCCTGGGATGGGCAGCCCGGGTTCCAAGTCTGATTCTCCACCGGCTTCTTTGGTGTACTTTGGTAAGGTGCTTCCTCTCTGGGGCATCAGTTGCAGTTAAGTCGGGGTTTGGAATGGGGTGCATCTCATGGCCCCAACTAGCTCTAATGTGCTGTGAGCTCAGTTGCTTCAGTCGTGTCTGACTCTTTGTGACCCCATGGACTGTAGCCTGCTGGCTCCTCTGTCCATGGCAAGAATACTGGAGGGGGTCGCCCTTTCCTTCTCCAGGGGATCTTCCCAACCTAGGGATCGAATCCACATCTCTTATGTCTCCAGCATTGGCAGGTGGGCTCTTTACCACCAGCCCACCTGGGAGAAAATTTATTAACCACTGACCCTTCAGGGCTCTAAGATTCTAAAACAGGAAGCCGCCCACCCCATCCACCCACCAACCCAAGTCTTGATAGATTTTTTTTCTTCTCTTTTGCTCTGTGCATGTGGCAATGAGGTTCAAACTCCATAGAATTAGGAGAGTGGGAGAGCTGGCCCCATCCCTACCCCAAAGCCCCCGGCCGACCTGCCACTGACAAGTCCTTTGGTTCCTTCCTAGTCAGCAAATCTTCCCTCCCCGCTTCAAGGTTCTTCTCTTCCAGACCTGCTGGCCCCACTCAGGCTCCAGGGGGGCTGTAAAACTGAGGGGGAGCCTCTTAGAACCAAGACCATCTCATTATCTTTTTCATTAAACCTGTTCCTCTTGGGAATCTCTGTTGTGCCAGTTCCTGTGAGAGGCCATGGGTGATAAGGAAGTAATTTAAAGAGAGGAGAACTTTGCTCTCAGATAGCTTCCCAGATGGTTCAATTCAGTTCAGTCGCTCAGTCTTGTCCAACTCTTTGCGACCCCATGGACTGCAGCACCCCAGGCTTCCCTGTCCATCACCAACTCCTGGAGTTTACTCATAGCCATGTCCATTGAGTCAATGATGCCACCCAACCGTCTCCTCCTCTGTGTTCCCCTTCTCTTGCCTTAATCTTTCCCAGCATCAGGGTCTTTTCAAATGAGTCAGTTCTTCGCATCAGGTGGCCAAAATATTGGCGTTTCAGCTTCACCATCAGTCCTTCCAATGAATATTCAGGACTGATTTCCTTTAGGACCAACTGATTGGATCTCCTTGCAGTCCAAGGGATTCTCAAGAGTCTTCTCCAACACCACAGTTCAAAAGCATCGATTCTTCAGTGCTCAGCTTTCGTTACAGTTCAACTCTCACATCCATACATGACTACCGGAAAAACCATAGACTAGACGGACCTTTGTTGGCAATGTAATGTCTCTGCTTTTTAATTTGCTGTCTAGGTTGCTCATAGCTTTTCTTCCAAGGAGCAATCATCTTTTAATTTCATGGCTGCAGTTACCATCTGCAGTGATTTTGGAGCCCCCCAAAATAAAGTCTCTCACTGTTTCCCCATCTCTCATTGTTTCCCCATCTATTTGCCATGAAGTGATGGGACCAGATGCCATGATCTTCGTTTTCTGACTGTTGAGTTTTAAGCCAACTTTTTCACTCTCCTCTTTCACTTTCATCAAGAGGCTTTTTAGTTCTTCTTCACTTTCTGCCATAAGGATGGTGTCATCTGCATATCTGAGGTTATTGGTATTTCTCCCAGCAGTCTTGATTCCAGCTTGTGCTTCATCCAGTCCAACATTTCTCATGATGTACTCTGCATATAGTNTCTTTCACTTTCATCAAGAGGCTTTTTAGTTCTTCTTCACTTTCTGCCATAAGGATGGTGTCATCTGCATATCTGAGGTTATTGGTATTTCTCCCAGCAGTCTTGATTCCAGCTTGTGCTTCATCCAGTCCAACATTTCTCATGATGTACTCTGCATATAGTTAAATAAGCAGGGTGACAACATACAGCCTTGACGTACTCCTTCCCCAATTTGGAACCAGTACTCACCTGCCAATGCAGGAGACACAAGAGACGCAGGTTCGATCCCTGAGTTGGGAAGATCCCTGGAGGAGGGCATGGCAACCCACTCCAGTATTCTTGCCTGGAAAATTTCATGGACAGAGGAGTCTAATCCATGGTGTCAGATACAACTGAGCAACTGAATGCACACTCATTTGTTGAGGGGCAGGTTGAGGGGGGGCACAAACAGGTCAGTACATAAATACACTAGGTGATTTCAGATACTGTAGTGATCACAACTATCAGGGAAATAAAACAGGGTGAGGTGACATAGCATGAAATGGGGCCTACTTTAGAAGAGGAAGGTCCCTCTTTGGTGATATTTGAGCTGAGACACAGATGGTAAGTGAAAGAAGTGACAAGTACAAAGGCCAGCAAAGAAACAAGCCCGGTGGGATGAGATTTCAAATTCCAAGTTCCCTGGTCTTCATAAAAAACAGAGAAAGGTCTCTGGAAGAATTCCAGAGGCTTTGGGAGGGGCCCTTCAGGTCCATCCCATAATGTGGCTGAGTGGAGGGGTGCCCTCTACTGGTGACAAGAGTTAAATTTCATATAGCTGACCTGGAATGCTGCATGCTTGTGACTTGACTCTGGGATAATTATAAGTTTCACTCATTCTTGTCTCTCCCACACTTATTCATTCAACAGATATTTATTGAGCAGTGTGCCAAGCAACCTCTAGATGCTAGAGTTGGGAAACCGACAGAGACGGTCCCTGCCCTCCTGAAGCTGATACCCTAGGGAACAGTTCTTACCTCAGTACTCTAGCCCCACTTCACCTCGCCCCTCTATTATTCTGTAGCTAAATTGGCCTCCCTATGTTCCAACAGGCAGATATTGTTGTTTCAGAGTCTTTGTATCTGCTATTCCCTTCTGCCCCAGGAAAGCAGATCCCTGCTTCTTTAAATTGCTGGTTCAGATCTCAGCTCAAAAGTGACCAAGTCAGAAAAATGTGAACTTATTTTGTTCCTTGACTGCCTATTATCTTCACTAATATATAAGAGTCCATGAAAGTTACTATTTTCTTGGAATCCCTCAGCCTAACACTGCAGTTCATGGGGTCGCTAAGAGTCGGACATGACTGACTTCACTTTGACTTTTCACTTTCATGCATTGGAGAAGGGAATGGCACCCCACTCCAGTATTCTTGCCTAGAGAATCCCAGGGATGGGGAAGCCTGATGGGCTGCCGTCTATGGGGTCGCACAGAGTCGGACACGACTGAAGTGACTTAGCAGCAGCAGCAACGCTTAATAGGTGCGCAGTAAACTTACTGAAGGGGCTTATTATCCTGTACCCCAGCTTGTTTCAGAGGACAGTAAACTGTAAGTGAACGAACTGGACAAAACATACCACAAATCTCAGCCCTAAAAAAAAAAAAGCCTTGCACACTACCTGTGCCCCCTTTGTCTGCTTTATCTTTCTTTTCTTTTTGATCTGCTTTATTTTTCTATACACTTATCTTCTAAACTATTATAACTTACTCCTTGGTGTTTGCGTGTCCCTGCTACTAGACTAGAATGTAAGCTTCACGAAGGCAGGGGATTTTGTCCATTTGATTCACTACCTGACCCTCAGTGCCCAGAAGTGATGGCACCCAGTAGGCGCTCACTTTGGCCACCTGATGCGAAGAACGGACTCATCTGAAAAGACCCTGATGCTGGGAAGGATTAAAGGCTGGAGGAGAAGGGGACAGCGGATGAGATGGTTGGATGCCATCACCGACTCAATGGACATGAGTTTGAGTAAACTCCGGGAGTTGGTGATGGACAGGGCTGGCGCGCTGCAGTCCATGGAGTCGCAAAGAGTCGGACACGACTGAGCGACTGAACTGAACTGAACTGAGGCGCTCAATACACAGAATGAATGAACTCTGTCTACATCAGTTTGCTGTTTTCTGCAGATCCTAAGTCACCTTATTCCAAGGAGGAAACGGGCTTCAGGAGGCGACCAGAGGTGAATTCAGGTGGCCCGACCCAGGAGTCCAAGCTCTGGGAGAAGGGCCATAAGAGCAGCTGCGGAGATGGGAGGCGCCGGCAGCAGGAACAGAGAGAGGCCTGGGGGCTGAAGCGCTTCCAGGAAGAGGCGCGGGCGCTGAGGGCGCCTGGCCAGGGACTGTAGGCGGTACCGTCCGATGAGACGAATCACATGACTTACACTGACCACGCCCACCTCCGACGGGCGGGGCGCATGCAAATTTTCCCAGGCGGCGGCCAATCGTGTCGCTCGCCGAGGGTCCGGGCCCGGGGATCCGGGACACTTGCTTCAGCGCAGACTCTCGTCTCTGCTACCCCGGGTTTTTGCAAGGCACGGGGGGCCTGTAACTTTGTGCTGTAGTCGCTTCTTCGAGCTATTTGCTTTTGGCGGCTAGCCGGCTGAGGCCGGACCCGCGCTGGGGCCAGGCGGCGGCTTCCTCAAGCGGAGGCGGAGGTGCGGCGCGGGGTGGGGGCCGCTGCCCTAGCAGGCGCCCGGGCCGGCCCGCGCCTTTGCAGCGTGCTCCATGCATCCGGAGCCCGCCCCGCCCC
>SJYX01018168.1:277351-290833 GCA_006410675.1 Oreotragus oreotragus | reverse complement strand
CGCCGCCGCCGCCGCCGCCCGCCGTCACCTACCCGGACTGGATCGGCCAAAGTTACTCCGAGGTGATGAGCCTCAACGAGCACTCGATGCAGGCGCTGTCCTGGCGCAAACTCTACTTGAGCCGCGCCAAGCTCAAAGCCTCCAGCCGGACTTCGGCTCTGCTCTCCGGCTTCGCCATGGTGAGCTCTGGCCGCCCTGCCCTGCCCCCTCTCAGGTCCTGGCCGCTGCCTCCCACATCCCCGACGGGGCGCACAGGGGAGCTGGCTGGGAGGGCTAGAGGGTCTGGGGGTGAAGGGAAGAGCTGGGAGAAAGCTGTCGTGGACGCTGGGAGGGCCGGAGGTGCTGGACATGAGAGGCGGACAACAAGTGACACCCGTAGTGGGAGGTTGGGTATCATACAAATGTCCAGGGTTGGGGGGCTCAGATGGGCAGGCTTGATGCGGCGAGGAGAGAGAAACAGCAGGACGCTCGACGTAGATGTAAGAGTAAGTAGTCTGATCTCTTTGGGAGCAGGTGTCAGGAGGTTGGGAGGAAAAGGACCTCTAGGGCCCCCACACTTGAGGCCAGAAGGAATTGGCCGGCTTCCTTTATTATCTAGTAGAGGGGATTTCCTGATACCCTTTCTCCTGTTGTATTTTCCGAGGGCCTCAGCCTGGGGGTTTGACAACCACTCCCCACCCTCAGTTTCTGCTCCAGAAACTTGCCACTGAGTCACTGGGTGTGGGGGAGGAGGGTGGGACATGTTCCCGTTGAATGGGCTCTTTCTCGATGTTGGGGGTAGGCTTAGTTTCCCCCCTCCGCCCCCACCCCCACCTCCTTGTGTGCTGGGTTGAAGTGAGAACCAGCCTCTGGCTGGTGGGGTAGGTGAGGCTGCGGGTTGGGCTGAGAAGTGGCTCTGAGAATGCCTTCAGGCTGGGAATCCTAGAGTCTCCCAGGACAGCTACTGAACAAGTCTTGACCTCGGCCTGCATGGATGGGGTCTGCCCCCGCCTCCCCCCACCCCACCCTGCCCCCCGCCGCCAAGGTTTTTTAGCCCAGAGCACTCTTTCCTCACTGGTGAGTGAGCTAAGCTCTTGACCTTGGGGGAGGGAGTGGCTGCACCCTTTGCGTTTTCTTGGGAAGGGAGTGTGTCTGGGACTCTCCCTGGGCTCCACAAACTCGTGGGTGTTGCAAGGAGTGAGAACTTTTANTCTCTTATACACATCTCACCCTGCCCCCCGCCGCCAAGGTTTTTTAGCCCAGAGCACTCTTTCCTCACTGGTGAGTGAGCTAAGCTCTTGACCTTGGGGGAGGGAGTGGCTGCACCCTTTGCGTTTTCTTGGGAAGGGAGTGTGTCTGGGACTCTCCCTGGGCTCCACAAACTCGTGGGTGTTGCAAGGAGTGAGAACTTTTAGAAGCCCTAAGCAGGCCTGGAGCGCCTGGGGCCATGGTGGCAAGACCAGCTGTCTGAGGTAGGGGATGCGCTTTCCTGAGTGTGCCCTGGCTGCCTGTGCAACTTCGGACAAATCCCTCTGTGGGCCTTGATTGATTCCTCAATTGGTCAATGAAGGCTGCTTCTCAGGAGTTTCTCTGACTTTAAGCATTTAATTGAGGACTTCCCTGGTGGTCCAGTGGCAAAGACTCCACTCTCCCAGTGCAGGGGGCCCAGGTTTGATCCCTGGTCAGGGATCCCACATGCTGCAACGAAGAGTTCATGTGCCACAACTAAGATGTGGCACAGCCAAATAAATAATTTTTTCTTTGAAAAAATTTAATCAAGGAAGCCTTTGAGAGGGAAGGATAGAAGGTGTGCGTTTGTAAGAAGTGTCACTCTAGTTTTTAGTTTAGGTATATAGGAAAGGATTCTGTTCCATCAGCCCCAAATCCTAGCAACAGCTGACAGTTAGCCAAGCACCCACCAGGTGCTTTGCTCTGTGTAGATGCCCTAACTGACGCACTAAGTCCTCGACTGCGCTTGGAGGTAATTTTGGTGTGGGACCTTTCCGAGGCCACACAGCTCTCTTGCTGGAGCAGGATTTGAACCCAGGTTAGCTGGTATGCAGAACTCTCTTGGACACTTAGGCAATTTGTGGTGTATGGAGCTCTGAGCCCCATCCTGCCAGGGACCTCTTAGGACCAGGCCTTGTAGGGAATGAGAAATAGAGCAGAAAAACTTCTCTTGAGCAAAATAAAATGTTACAGTTAGGGGGAAGGGAGTGACGACAGCGGCTGTCAGCTCTTCACAGCAGTGAATTGTTTCAGATGGTGGCTTGCCTGTTCCCGTTTCTCTTGGGGTGGTAAATCCATAGCTGCCCAGGCCCCTTCCCATGCCAAGAGCAGTGAGGAGGCAACGGGTGACGCTTTTCTGCCTTCTTGGGTCGTCTCTTAGAAGCCGGGCCTTCTGATCAGATGTCACCTCCCTCTTCCTCTTGCTAAAAACAGTGTGGGGAAGTCAGGCTGCAGGGGCGGCCGGCGGCACTTGGTGGGCCTTGACTCAACCAGACTGTCTCTTGGGGACCTTAATGCTACCCAACTGGGGTGGAGAAGGCTTCCTGGCTCCAGCGATGAAATCCCCCAAGTTCTACCAGCAGGGAAGGCTGAATCCCGTGCCCACTTCCATTCTGGGAAGGCACGGCAGATACAGAGAATATCTGTATCTGCCATGAGTCTGCAAACAAGGGGGAGAGATGGGGTTGAGGTGGAGAGAAGGGCTCAAGAGGGCAGGTCTGTCTGCACCCCACCCCCCACCACAGGCACTCAGCCTTGTGAATGAGCCTCAGAGAGGAAGGGGTGCCATGCAGACAGGTGCCATGGAAACGGAGTGAGCAGGTTTCCTGGACTATTCTCCCTTGGCCTGTGAGTCAGCACAACCAACTTCCTGCCCCCAGAGGGCTTCCTTCTGAGAGACTGGGAAACCCAGAAGAAGTGATATGATGTGACCTTTGATTTCCAAGGGGTAGAGAGTTGGTGAGGTTGCCAGACTCAGCTGCATACAAGGTGAAATTGAGGGAAAGTCTCCCAGGAGCCTGGAGGGCATGGAAGAGACTCCCCTTTCCTGGGCGGAAAGGCCTGGACAGCTGCCCTGATGTGCTGGGGGGATAGGCAGTGGGACCTCAGGCAAGTGCCTTTACTCTTTGGGGGCAGTTTTCTCGTGTGTACAAAGGAAACACATATCCTGCTCCTCCATGGACTTGCATGAAGAGTCATTACAAGGTTCGCTTGGACCCACAAAGGGTTGAGGAATTGTTAGGATCTGAAGATGGACCCTTAGGTGGGCCCTCTCTGGTCTACAGACAAGCATCCCACTCCTGATAGAGCTTCTGGAAATAGCACACCTTGTCTAGGTTCAGCATCCACACTCTAAAACCACGGGCCCAGGATGTAGCAGGCTCAGCAGCCTGCAGGTGCTTCTTGAGCTTAGGGTGCTGTGATTCAGGCCACCCCTGCCTCAGTTTACCTCTCAGCAAGAAGCAGCCAGCCTCGGCCTGACCCTGTCCCCTGGGGGCTATGGCAAGCGCACACGCGCACACACAACAATCTTGGTTTCCTGGGGAGGGCAGCCTGTAATGTTAGCCTAAGCAGAAGATAATTGGGAAGGTCAGCCTGTTGCCATAAACAAAATGCTTTCCATGACCTGGGATCAATTATTTTTGGATTATCTGCCTCCTCAAGTTCTCTGCTTGCCAGCACCCTTTTGTTCCCAGGTTCCAGAGCGGGCTCAGAAGCAGCTTGGCATTTCTCTGAAAATGAGTTGGAAGGAAGGGCTCAAATCATAAGATGTTATTGAGCCTCTGTGACATGTGGGGAGTTCAGGGGGCATGGAGATGAGTAAGAAATTAGTATTACTCCTCATGGTGCTAAGTGCTAGTGGTAAATATTACCCCTGTTGATTGGGGTCTTGGAATAGGCTAACACCTGCTAAGTACTCCTTGAACCATCTCTTGTGAGCTTCAGAATGGGGAGTGAGGGTAAGTGCCCAGTGAATGACTTGTCTGAGGTTACCTGGCTGGGAAACTTCCAGGCCCTGTGACTGTGGTGTGGCCCCACTGCTGCAGGAGAGGAAGCATCAGAGAGAATGATGGAAGGACTGAGTTGGGAGGCTCAAACATTGTAGAGTGAAATAAAGGACAGAGACCCTGGAGCCAGACTGCTTGAGTGGGATCTAGATCCCTGCTCTGCCGCTTAGAACTGTGAGATGCTGGGGAAGTTGCTTAATGTCTCCGGGCCTCAGTTTCCTCAGCTGTGAAATGGAAGTAATAGCAATAACCAACCTCCATGGGTCAGTGTGATGGTTCATTTGAATCTGCAAAGCACTTAAAATATACGTGGTCCAGGTGTGACAGAAGCTCGCTCACCCTTGTTCCCATCATGTTGAGGCTACTTTTTCTTGGCCAAGCAGCATGCAGGATCCTAGTTCCCTGACCAGGGATTGAACTCCAGGCCCACGGCATTGAAACTGCTAGGAAATTCCTGGGACTGCTTTTATGAGAACTAACTGGTTTAGAAGAATGTGATTCCAGCTAAGCCTTAAGGGTGGTAAAGTAGAGCTGAGAAAGAACCCTCTATCAGAGGAGGCATCAGGAGCAAAGTTACAAGGATGAGAAATGATAAGGTCTTAGGGAAGGAAAGGCAGAGAGTCTGGTGTGGCTGGAGTTGAAGCCATGTCCAGGGATAGTAGAGGAAGGTGAATCTTTCCAGACTAGACAGTGCAAGGCCTTCTGATATAGGCAGTGGGGAGCCAGGGAAGACTTTGGAGCAAAAGGGTTCCATAATGAATTTTTAAAATATGTTTATTCATTCATTTATTTTTGGCTGAGTTGGGTCTTAGTTGCAGTACACCATGTGGGGTCTCAGTTCCCTGACCAGGGATTAAACCCAAGCCTCCTGCATTGGAAGGCCGATTCTTAACTGCTAGACCACCAGGGAAGTCCCTCGATGAATTCTTGAATAACGTTGATGATGTTACTATTTACTGAACACCAGGCGTGAGCCTGGACCTTTTTTTTTTTTCCATTCATTTTTTAATCCTCAGAACAGTCCTTAAGGGTATGTACTATAGGTGAGGAAACTAAAAGACTCACCGAGGTTGCGATCATCCAGCTAGTAGATTTCAAGCCATGGTCTGTCTGACTTTGGAGCCTCTTCCACTCAATCACCCTCTTGCCACGTTCCATGTAGCTGGCTGAAAACTGGGTCTTTGAAGTCTTACAGATGGATCCTTCTGTAGGCTGAGTCGGTATAAATGGAATTTTGTTAAATGCCCCAAGGGAAAGGCACTCCCTGCCTAGCTGAGAAGCCTTTTGGAAAACTTCACAAGTGGTTGTGCACGTGTCTGGGGTTTTCAGCCAGGGTCTGTGTTGAGCTCTGGTGGTTTCTGGGTCCAGGGCTGGTGAAGGAGAGTTCTAGGGTTTCCCAAGGTGACACTGGGGTAATCAGTGTTGGGAAGGAGTTCCTTTGGAGAGATATAACTGACAGTTTATGGGGCATCCTTGGTGGTTAAGACTCCGCCCTTCTACTGCGGGGGACGCAGGTTCGATCCCTGGCCAGGGAACTAAGGTCCAACATGCCACGTTCAGTTTAATCGTCAGTCATGTCCGACTCTTTGTGACCCTGTGGACTGCAGCACGCCAGGCTTCCCTGTCCATCACCAGCTCCTGGAGCTTACTCAAACACATGTCCATCGAGTCAGTGATGCCATCCAACCATCTCATCCTCTGTCGTCCCCTTCTCCTCCCACCTTCAGTCTTTCCCAGCATCAGGGTCGTTTCCAATGAGTCAGCTCTTCACATCAGGTGGCCAAAATATTGGAGTTTCAGCTTCAGCATCAGTCCTTCCAATGAATATTCAGGACTGATTTCCTTTAGAATGGACTGGTTGGATCTCCTTGCAGTCCAAGGACATAGTGCTGCCAATAAATAAATAAATTAATAATATTAATAAAAACTGTGACCATTTGCACTTTTTAAATTTCTTGGCCAGGCTGTGCAGCATGGGGGATCTTAGTCCCTCAGTCTGGGATTGAACCCACGTCCCCTCCAGTGGAAGCACAGAGGCTTACCCACTGGACCACCAGGAAAGCCGTAAAACTCCTGAGAAAATGTAAACAAGAGCAAGTTTCTCTCTGGTGGAACCTCTTCTCAGAGGGCCTTTAATATGCTTCCCAGAAGGGAATGCCCCAAACTGATAGAACCACAAACTCTTCAGAGGAGAACCCTCTGGGACCGTGGTTTGACATTCCTCTTTAGGAGCATTGATCTAATCCAAAATGGGCCACCTTTTTCTGTGAAGTAAATGTTTTCAGCATTGCTGGCCACACGGTCTCAGTGGTAACTACAGGTGTTTCCCCCCGCCCCCCGACTTTTCACAAGTTCACTTTACACCTCCTCAATTTTACAGAAGACCTGCATTTGTACCTGTTTTCACTAGCCCAAAAGAAACCCAAAGAGAACTTTTACTTTTACCAAAAAATGGTGAAAGTCGAAAATAGCATGCAGCGTTTGGTTTGCAGCTAGCAGTTACAGAGGCAGCATGCGCCCTGAGGGGTAAGACTGATACCACCAAGCTCCTTTCCCAGGAATCACCCTCAGCATCTCAGCATCAAGCTGTCAGAGCTCTGAGCTGTGTCTGTGAGCATCAGTGCTCTAATCTCAGTTTATTTGTGCATATGTTAGCAAAATGTCTCCTAAGGTAATTGCTCCGTCCCTTTAGGCCATTTCAGCTCGTGAATGGTTTCAGAGATACGATACGGGGGAAACCTGTCCTCAGTTCTGTTCTAGCTTGAAAGCAGTCACCGACCTTAGGCGAGTGAGTGGGCATGGCTATATGCTAATAGAACTTCCTTTGCAGAAAGTACATTGCAGGCCAGTTTGGCGACCCCTGGTCTAGGTGATGGTCTCCAACAACACTTTGAGTGCACACCCCACTCAAAATATTGTCAACATTAGAACTTAGTATTCGTATATAGATATATGGTAATGTATGATATGAGTTGCTAGTAAAGCGTGAGTATTAAAAGGTACATAGGCGATCCAGTGGTTAAGACCCTGTGCTTCCACTGCAGGGGTTGCGGGTTTGAGCCCTGGTTGGGGAGCTAAGATCCCTCAAGTCACACAGCATGGCCAAAAAATAAAAATTAAAAAAATAAACGAATTATTTTAAGGTACATAGGAACTTCCCTGGTGGTCCAGTGGTTAGGACTCAGCACTTTCACTGCCAGAGCCCGGGTTCAATCTCTGGTTGGCGAACTGAAGTAAGTGAAGACAAAATATTGAAAAGTTTAAAGAATGAGCTAAAAAAGGAATGTCATGAGAATTCTCCTATGGTCTTCTGGTTTCCAGTGGATCACATAGGATTGTCTTCAGGCACTTTAGAGACCCTGGGTCAATTCTGACCTTCATTTATTCCTTTAACATTCATTTCCTGAGGCCCTTAGAGGGACAAGGGAAGTGCGGGGAAGCTAGAGAAGCAGGAAAGTAGAGTGGAGGA
The DNA here is from genome assembly GCA_006410675.1 of Oreotragus oreotragus. Taxonomy (NCBI): domain Eukaryota; kingdom Metazoa; phylum Chordata; class Mammalia; order Artiodactyla; family Bovidae; genus Oreotragus; species Oreotragus oreotragus. The sequence goes on along the minus strand of SJYX01018168.1, from coordinate 283,369 downwards.
AACCGGACATGTCGTTACATCTTCAGAACGTGTTTGGCAAGTGCAGTGACGGAGGAGCGTTAGTGGACGGATGCTTATCACCATCTGAAAATACCTGCCTACACCTTCAGTGCCTGTCATCCTCCCTGAGGCGGGGATTCTTCCTTCTGTCTTCCTGCTTTCTTTGTCTCCAGCAGAGCCACAAGATCCTCCAGACACATAGTAAGTTCTCAGAAAAACTTAGAGAAAAAAGTTCTCAGTAAGTTCGTAAGGGCAATTCCCTGGCAGTCCAGTTGTTAGGACTTGGCTCTTGCACTACTCAGGGTGCAGGGTCGATCCCCGATCAGTGAACTGAGGTCCCATAAACCTCACAGCACCACCAAAGGGAAAAAAAAAAATGTCTGTGGTTGAATGAATGTCCCCATCCTCACTTGGAGCACCTTGGAACAGAGGTGACTTGAGAGATAAAGACTGGAGGTGCTCAAAATTAGCTGGATGAACAGGAAGACTAGGCCTGTTCTCTGCTCCCTCCTGCAGCTTCAGCCTGTTAGTGACTCGTGACAAGAAGTGAGTTGCAACCAGCATTTTAATTTTTATTGGAAGAAGGGTGGAATGAAATAGAAAGCAGTCGCATGTGTCACGTGTTGTAAGAGTAGACTGGATTAGCATGCTTTAAAGATAATTATTGTTTGGGGAAACTTGTTTCTGTTATAAGTGGGTATGTGTCTATTTATGGAAACCTTTGGAATACTGTGCTGTAGTGGTCAGAAAAGTTTGTAAACTCTTAGAGGAGCCCTCAATCCTCTCTTAATAGATGGTTTGCATTTGAGGTGGGGGCCGCAGGCTCAGACAGCCCTGGGTGACCCGGGGTGACTGTGGAAGGCAGAGTTAATGTCTCCCAGCTGTTGGGCGCCCGGGTCGAGCCAGGCATGGGAAGGCTGCCTCCAAGGGGCCCAGCCTTCTAGGCGCCAGGTGGCAGGAGGTCTCCAAGGGAGCCCAGCAGGAGTGAGGAGAGGTGGTTGGCATCCGGGTGTGGTGGGCAGACACCTGGCAAAGCCAGCCAGGCCCTACCCTTCTTGGGATCACAGGCGCCTTAGCCCATGGGTGAGGTTTGATGTCCCCGTGGGGCTGGGGAGGGAGGCATCGGAGGTCCACGGACCAGGGTGACGTGGGGCTGGTGGTCCCTCAGCCCTCCTCACCCTTTAGAACCCACGTGTCCAGGTTTAAGCAGGCCCGTGGCTGGCTGGGAGCTGTTTATTTTGGGTTAACGGCCCAGCACTCTGGCTATATTTACCTTGCGAAGCTGCTTGCAATCTGATCTGATCTGATCTCTCTGGGACTCAGCTGGGGCCCTGGGAGTCGCCTGCCAGATTCCACGAGGCCCTCCTGGCTTTACCCTCCCTACTCTTGGGGAGATTTCCCAAGTGGGACACATTCTGAAAAAAGCAGTCGTTTTTCTGCTTGTGAACAGTTCTCATCAGGAGACCTGATCTGTGTCAGCCATTCCTTCCCACAGCGCCAGGACATGGAGCTTGGTCCCCCAGGTGGGGACAGTACCTAGAGCCGACCAGTGTGGTCAAGTTCCAGGAACTGTAGGGCCCAGCACAGTTGATGGGGTTTCTTCTGGAGCCCATCCTCCTCCTTGAAGGAGCTTGGTTCACACGCTGAGCTGCCCAGCCTGCCTAACCCCCTCCTCCCAGCCTAGGACCTCAGGGGAAGTTCTAGAGTCCCCTGGCCAGGTGTGTCCCAGCAGCTGCAGTGTTCTGGCTCTGGGGCGTGACAGATGGTGTGGCAGCGGTGCTTCCTGTCCCACCGCGGTGGTCAGCTGTGCTTTGGGGCACACATTCTCCTTCTACCCGGGGTTTCTAGCAGGGACAGCCTTAGAAAGAGGCAGACTGGGTCCAGCGTGGGGCGTCTGAGCCCCTCCCCCTCCCTAGGGGACAGAACATGGGGTCAGCTCTCACCAGCCTCAGCTGAGGGCGTCCAGGAGCTATCCGTCTTCCACTTTAAGCCCTGTGTTATTCTTTTTAACTGAGATTTATTGAGTACCTTCTGTGGGCTGGCCCTTTGTTAAAAACATGTCAAGACCTCATTGAATCTCCTTGTGATTGTCTTTGTCTGGGCTGCTAAAACAGAACACCACAGCCCGGGTGGCTTATAAACAACAGATATTTATTTCTCACCGTTCAGGAGGCTAGAAGTCTAAGATCAAGGTGCCAACAAATGCAGCATCTGGTAAGGGGCTGACTTGCAAGTTCATAGCCACTGTCTTACTACTTGCTGTGTTCTCACAGGGCAAGAGTGGTGAGGGGGTCTCTGGGGGTTCTCTTTTATAAGGGTGCTAATCCTATTGCAAGGGCGCCACCGTCATGACCTAATCACCCCAAAGGCCCTACCTCCTAACACCATCACTTTGGGGGTTAGGATTTCAAATATGAATTTAGAGTGTTCACAGACATTCAGTCTGTAGTAGCAAGTGTGAGGAAAATGCTGTTAACCCCTTTGCGCACAGGCTTTAGAGCTAAGTGGACTTAAGTATAGATCCTCCACTCAACAGCAGAATAACGCTTGGGACTGCTGACTTCACCTCTCTGAGCTTCAGTTTCCTCATTTGTGAAAACGTAATAATAGTGTTGCTAATAAAGTAATAATAGTGTTGCTAATAATCATTGATGGGCTTCCCAGGTGACTCAGTGGTAAAGAATCTGCCTGCCAATGCAGGAGACACAGGAAACGTGAGTTCAGTCCCCGGGTCGGGAAGATCCCCCAGAGGAGGAAATGGCAACCCACTCCAGTATTCTTGGCTGGGAAATCCCATGGACAGAGGAGCCTGCCGGGTTACAGTCCATGGGGTCGCAGAGTCGGTCACGACTGAGCGACTAACACACACACACACACATAGCCAATTAACAATGTTGTGATAGTTTCAGGTGTATAGCGGAGTGACTCAGCCATACATATACATGTATCCATCACTGACGCTTTAAGTGTAATATAGATGTATATATGCATGCCAGGTCTTATGCTAAGGGCTTTATTCATTAATCTGTTAAATCCTTGTAACAACCCCTGTGGCACTGAGAGCTTACGAGTGGAGGACTCAGTTTACTCTTAATGGCTCTCTAGAGGTGGTGATACCAGGTTTAAGGGAACAGATTGGTTACTGTATATGTTGGCATGTTCCCTCTCCCTTCCCCATATAGGCACCCAGCTCTGGGCCCCATGTGATGGGTCTGGACATTTCCAGTGAGTGAAACAATAGCCCGTGGGCCTAGAGCAGCTAAGCAGCTGGCTCTCCTGCTTGTCCTTTCTCCAGTTTCAGAGAACAGATTGGTTACTGTATATGTTGGCATGTTCCCTCTCCCTTCCCCATATAGGCACCCAGCTCTGGGCCCCATGTGATGGGTCTGGACATTTCCAGTGAGTGAAACAATAGCCCGTGGGCCTAGAGCAGCTAAGCAGCTGGCTCTCCTGCTTGTCCTTTCTCCAGTTTCAGCTTCCGGGACAGCTGGCAAAACAGGAAGAGGAAGTGCCAGGGGAGGGGAGCAGGCAGGAGGTATGCCCTGCTGGAGGTGCCCCCCTTTTCCAGCATGGTCAGGCCTGAGGACAGAGACCAGGGAGCCCGGGGTACAGCCCTTAACCCGCCGTGCCCTGATGCCCTAAGTGCTAAGAAATCTCAGCACTGGCCTTAGGCCACCAGTGATCCTAAAAATGGCCCAGATCCTCATGGCGCACTGCCCCAGATTTATGTGAACTTAAAACATTTTACAAACTCCTGGGCTGAGAAGTTTATACAACCATCAATTGTGGGAATTCCAAGACAAAAGTCTGCGAATCCTGTTGAAATTGTCTGAAAAGCCCTATGACTATATATACCTGGGTGTCTTAAGAAATATCCAGTATTTTCACCAGATTCTCAAGGTATCTGACCCCAAGTCACCTCTAGATGGTGACCTTAATCTTGCCACATCCCCTCCTTTGTCAGAGACAAAGGGAAGAGTCTTGACCAAAGTCTCCCAGAGGGAAGCAGTGGTGATTCTGGAGCCAAAACTCAGGTTTTCCAATTTGGCTTTGGTGTCCTCAGCTCAGGTTGGAGGATAGAAACCCAGCCCAGGCAGGGAGGTTTCATATAGAGATGCTGGGATTGGGAGGGAAGTTTTTTTAACTGAATTACAACAATACTAATAAAGCTCCTTTTATGGAGGGTTTACTCCAGGCCAGGCACTAAGGATTTGAAGTGAAGTGAAAGTCATGGAATCAGTTTGCCTCTTTGAGACCCCATGGACTCTTCAGTCCATGGACTTCTCCAGCTCAGAATACTGGAGTGGGTACCCTTTCCCTCCTCCAGGGGATCTTCCCAGTCCAGGGGTCAAACCCGGATCTCCCACGTTGCAGGCAAATTCTCTACCAGCTGAGTCACAAGGGAAGCCCAAGAATACTGGAGTGGGTAGCCTATCCCTTCTTCAGCAGATCTTCCCAACCCAGGAATCAAACCAGGGTCTCCTGCATTGCAGGCGGATTCTTTACCAATTGAGGTGTCAGGGAAGCCTAAGGATTTTATGTGGGATTAATTCAGTCCTCACAACTCTCTGAGTTATGTACTAGTATTCTGGTTTGTTTTTTTTTTAATATTTATTTGTTTGGCTGCACTGTGTCTTAGTTGTGGTGCTCGAGATCTTCAGTCTTCATTGCAACACATGGAATCTTTAGTAGCAGCATGCAGACTGTTGGCATGTGGCACTCGGAATCTAGTTCCCCGACCAGGGATCAAACCCAGTGCCCCTGCATTGGGAGCATGGAGTCTTAGCCACTGGACCACCAGGGAAGTCCCTGGGTTTTTTGTTTGTTCAGCCATGCGGTGTAGCGTGCAGGATCTTTGTTCCCTGACCAGGGAACAAACCTTGACAGTGAAATTGCTGAGTCCTAACCCTGGAGTTGGAGAAGGCAGTGGCACCCCACTCCAGTACTCTTGCCTGGAAAATCCCATGGACAGAGGAGCCTAGTGGGCTGCAGTCCATAGGGTCGCTAAGAGTCGGACACGACTGAGCAACTTCACTTTCACTTTTCACTTTCATGCATTGGAGAAGGAAATGGCAGCCCACTTCAGTGTTCTTGCCTGGAGAATCCCAGGGATGGTGGGAGCCTGGTGGGCTGCCGTCTGTGGGGTCGCACAGAGTCGGACACGACTGAAGCGACTTAGCAGCAGCAGCAGCAGCAACTCTGGAGTGCCAGGGAATTGCCCCTATAGTCCCTCCCCGCCGCACCCCCCCCCCCAGATGAGGAAACTGAGGCTCAGAAAGTTGAAGGAACTTGCCAGAGTCACACAGCCTAATAAAGGGCAGAGGAGTCAGGGCTTGAAGCAGGCAGCCTGGCTCCAGAGCCCATGCTCCTAACTACTCCCCCACACTGCCTTTCCAGGCCTCAGAAGGCTGAGGAGGTAGAAGAAATGAAAGCAGACAGAGCCAGACAAAAAAGCTGGAAGGAAGGAGCCCATTCCCTCCCAGGAGTAAGGAGGGATCAGGGCAGGTATGGAGCTTGTGGGTACATTTTAGCCTCAGACCAACCCCCTTCTGAGCCTGGCACATACACAGCAAACCCTTTATAAAGGGTCATTCTCCTTAATGGTATTGCCATTGGCACTTGCGCCCCAGTCTCTGGCCTCGGCAGGCAGCCCCTGGCAGTGTGCCCACCACCCGCTTCTCCCAGCCCAGATCTGATGAGCTGGGCTTCTTTACATGGGGATGATTTGCAAGGCCCAGGTGAGAGGAGGTGGGTGACAGGGCCTGGAGCATGCCCCTGGTAACCCCGGATCCACAGGTCTCCAGGAACTGGGGAATAGCTAGTACGTCAGCCGTGGGGCTCTGAGCCCAGTGCTGGGGCCGGGGGAGGAGATGGCCCCAGGGCTTGCAGTCTGCACTGCAGCACCTTGTCACAGCCCATCTCTTCTGGGAAGCCTCTCTTGAGGCTTGGTGCTCTGTGTTCTCAGAAAGGGCCCGGTATGACCTGGGAGGGCCTTCATCTCTTCAGCCCATGCCTCTT
>SJYX01018168.1:263645-276131 GCA_006410675.1 Oreotragus oreotragus | reverse complement strand
TGGGATGGGTATAAGAGACAGCCCCCCCCCCCAGATGAGGAAACTGAGGCTCAGAAAGTTGAAGGAACTTGCCAGAGTCACACAGCCTAATAAAGGGCAGAGGAGTCAGGGCTTGAAGCAGGCAGCCTGGCTCCAGAGCCCATGCTCCTAACTACTCCCCCACACTGCCTTTCCAGGCCTCAGAAGGCTGAGGAGGTAGAAGAAATGAAAGCAGACAGAGCCAGACAAAAAAGCTGGAAGGAAGGAGCCCATTCCCTCCCAGGAGTAAGGAGGGATCAGGGCAGGTATGGAGCTTGTGGGTACATTTTAGCCTCAGACCAACCCCCTTCTGAGCCTGGCACATACACAGCAAACCCTTTATAAAGGGTCATTCTCCTTAATGGTATTGCCATTGGCACTTGCGCCCCAGTCTCTGGCCTCGGCAGGCAGCCCCTGGCAGTGTGCCCACCACCCGCTTCTCCCAGCCCAGATCTGATGAGCTGGGCTTCTTTACATGGGGATGATTTGCAAGGCCCAGGTGAGAGGAGGTGGGTGACAGGGCCTGGAGCATGCCCCTGGTAACCCCGGATCCACAGGTCTCCAGGAACTGGGGAATAGCTAGTACGTCAGCCGTGGGGCTCTGAGCCCAGTGCTGGGGCCGGGGGAGGAGATGGCCCCAGGGCTTGCAGTCTGCACTGCAGCACCTTGTCACAGCCCATCTCTTCTGGGAAGCCTCTCTTGAGGCTTGGTGCTCTGTGTTCTCAGAAAGGGCCCGGTATGACCTGGGAGGGCCTTCATCTCTTCAGCCCATGCCTCTTATGCCCAGAGCAAGGCAAGAAGAAACCTCTCCTTGGGGATGGGAGTGTGGCTCCAATAGGGAGGATGCCTTTTTTCATTAATGTAAACTCTTTTTTTTTAGTCATAGTGAAATTTACATACAACTTACCATTTTAACCATTTGTGGTGACTACAGTTTGGAGGGTGTTTGTCATGTACTGAAAGTGTTAGTTGCTCAGTTGTGTCCATCTCTTTGGGACTCTGGACTATTGCCTGCCAGACTTCTCCGTCCATGAAATTCTCCAGGCAAGATACTGGAGTGGGTTGCCATTTCCTCCTCGAGGGGATCTTCCTGACTCAGGGATCAAATCCAGGTCTCCTGTGTTGCAGGCAGATTCTTTACCATCTGAGCCACCGGGGAAGCCCAGTACTAGGAACTCTGATTTAATTGTTAAAATGAGCCTATGAACTGATATGATGTCCCTATTTTACAAATAAAAATGCTGAGGCTCAGAGAGGTTCAGTGACTTTCCCAAGGATAAACAGCTCAAGAGTAGCAGAATTGGGATTCAAATCCAGGCAGCCTGGCCTCGAGCCTTTTCTCTTTATCCATACTTTCTGCCATTTCTCAACCCTAAGTGGGTGGGTCTGTCATCCCTGTTATACAGATAACAGAAGCTGAGGCTCAGAGAGGCCTCAGAGTGACCTACCCAGGGACCAGAGCCTGACGGGAGGAGAGCCTCTGAGCCGTGACCGTCCTTGTCACTCAGCCCCCCTCTCCCCGCTCCTCCCCCCCAGGTGGCAATGGTGGAGGTACAACTGGACGCTGAGCACGACTACCCTCCGGGGCTGCTCATCGCCTTCAGCGCCTGCACCACGGTGCTGGTGGCCGTGCACCTGTTTGCACTCATGATCAGCACCTGCATCCTGCCCAACATCGAGGCCGTGAGCAACGTGCACAACCTCAACTCGGTCAAGGAGTCGCCCCACGAGCGCATGCACCGCCACATCGAGCTGGCCTGGGCCTTCTCCACCGTCATCGGCACGCTGCTCTTCCTGGCCGAGGTCGTGCTGCTCTGCTGGGTCAAGTTCTTGCCCCTCAAGAAGCAGCCAGGCCAGCTGCGGCCTACCAGCAAACCCCCAGCCGGCGAGGCGGCCGCCAACGTCAGCAGCACCGGCGGCATCACCCCAGGCCAGGCCGCCGCCATCGCCTCCACCACCATCATGGTCCCCTTCGGCCTGATCTTCATCGTCTTTGCCGTCCACTTCTACCGCTCACTGGTCAGCCATAAGACGGACCGACAGTTCCAGGAACTCAACGAACTGGCCGAGTTTGCCCGCCTGCAGGACCAGCTAGACCACAGAGGGGACCACCCCCTGACCCCGGGTAGCCACTATGCCTAAGCCTCCCTGGGCTGGGCAGTTCAGAGCTTTGGCCTTATGCCTTTCCCCGCGACCTTGTCCTGCCCCAGCCTCAAGGACAGCGTGTACAGGGGGCTGGGCTTTCATCAGGGGCGGGGGGCAGAAAGTGGAGGAAAGAGGCTTTTTTTTTTTTTAAAGAGAAGTTACTGCACTTTGAAACTTTCCTCTAAGAGAATAAGCACTTCCTGTTCTTCCAGCTCCAGGGTCACCTCCTGCTCAGAGGCCACCACCGGGAGCCAGAGTGGGGACAAACGCTCCCTTTGTCCCTCCTCCTCCCCCGAGCAGATACCACCTGGATGCCTCTTGTTCTTTCCGTCTTGCCCTCCCTCCCCGTTCAGCGTCGGTTGTGTGCGTGTGCGCGTGTGTGAACACAGAAATATACTCATAAGGGACACCTCCTCTTGTGTCTGTATTTGTTGGTCTGAACTGCCTGGCGTTTCTCCCAGTGGCCCAGTCAGGTGAGCCTCTAAGCAAAAAAAAAAAAAATTCAACATTTTGGGATATTTCCAACCTATCTGAAAAAGTTGCATGAGCAGTAACTGAAATGTCTATGTAGGCAGTTATCATTCACAGTTGTTCTGTTTTATTAATTACAGGACACTGAATTAATTGACTGCTGAACCACTGCTCCTAAGAGAAAGGGGTTAGGTTCCTGCGAGCATCTGGTCACATTTTTTTTTTTAAGTTTTTTTTTAATGGTTGATATGGACCATTTTTTAAGTCTTTATTGAATTTGTTACAGTACTGCTTCTGTTTTGGTGTTTTGGCCAGGCAGCATGTGGGCTCTTAGCTCCCCTACCAGGGATTGAACCTGCACCCTCTGTGGGCATTGAAAGGCGAAATCCTAACTAGTGGACCACCAGGGAACTCGGTGCATTCTTTTTAAAGAAACCTTACTTAGAATGTATTTTTTTAAGACACCTTAATAACATTGAACTCATCACAGCAGCACCGCCACTTATTTGTAACACACACGTATGTTCCCTGTAAGGCATGCCACTCTTCCTGTGCCCCGAGCACTGTAGACAGTGCTTCATTGCTACCCTTGGGGGTCATTTTAATAGTGAAATCACCGACTTCTAAAAGCCCCCAGATATGAGGGCTTTTAAAACCCCAAAACCCTGCCTTCCCTCCGCCCCTCGCCTCTCTCTCCTCTCCAAGTGGAGGTGGGTGGTGGCAGGGGCATGTGTCATCAGCCCCCGGAGAGGTGACCAGGCGCCACTGGGCGCATTCCTACCATGGCGATGCGCCACTGGTGACTCTGGGACGACTGGGAAGGCCTGTGGGGAAGGTGGTTCAGGGGGCCCCATCGTCCTCTCATCCGCAATCGCTAAATAGGCTGTGAAAAGGATAGATGTTTATAGCATGAGCTGAAACTAAGGCAGAGGGTCACCTTGTTTGACCTCAGCAAGTAGACAGATTTGCAGATACCACAACTGAATAGTGAGGATGACAATATGTGTTTCCCTCTGAACCATATGCGTTAGTTGCAGATTTCCTTCTAAAATCTAGCACATTCCTCTGCAGAAGCACAGTTCAGTGATCAAATTCAGGAAANGCCTTATGCCTTTCCCCGCGACCTTGTCCTGCCCCAGCCTCAAGGACAGCGTGTACAGGGGGCTGGGCTTTCATCAGGGGCGGGGGGCAGAAAGTGGAGGAAAGAGGCTTTTTTTTTTTTTAAAGAGAAGTTACTGCACTTTGAAACTTTCCTCTAAGAGAATAAGCACTTCCTGTTCTTCCAGCTCCAGGGTCACCTCCTGCTCAGAGGCCACCACCGGGAGCCAGAGTGGGGACAAACGCTCCCTTTGTCCCTCCTCCTCCCCCGAGCAGATACCACCTGGATGCCTCTTGTTCTTTCCGTCTTGCCCTCCCTCCCCGTTCAGCGTCGGTTGTGTGCGTGTGCGCGTGTGTGAACACAGAAATATACTCATAAGGGACACCTCCTCTTGTGTCTGTATTTGTTGGTCTGAACTGCCTGGCGTTTCTCCCAGTGGCCCAGTCAGGTGAGCCTCTAAGCAAAAAAAAAAAAAATTCAACATTTTGGGATATTTCCAACCTATCTGAAAAAGTTGCATGAGCAGTAACTGAAATGTCTATGTAGGCAGTTATCATTCACAGTTGTTCTGTTTTATTAATTACAGGACACTGAATTAATTGACTGCTGAACCACTGCTCCTAAGAGAAAGGGGTTAGGTTCCTGCGAGCATCTGGTCACATTTTTTTTTTTAAGTTTTTTTTTAATGGTTGATATGGACCATTTTTTAAGTCTTTATTGAATTTGTTACAGTACTGCTTCTGTTTTGGTGTTTTGGCCAGGCAGCATGTGGGCTCTTAGCTCCCCTACCAGGGATTGAACCTGCACCCTCTGTGGGCATTGAAAGGCGAAATCCTAACTAGTGGACCACCAGGGAACTCGGTGCATTCTTTTTAAAGAAACCTTACTTAGAATGTATTTTTTTAAGACACCTTAATAACATTGAACTCATCACAGCAGCACCGCCACTTATTTGTAACACACACGTATGTTCCCTGTAAGGCATGCCACTCTTCCTGTGCCCCGAGCACTGTAGACAGTGCTTCATTGCTACCCTTGGGGGTCATTTTAATAGTGAAATCACCGACTTCTAAAAGCCCCCAGATATGAGGGCTTTTAAAACCCCAAAACCCTGCCTTCCCTCCGCCCCTCGCCTCTCTCTCCTCTCCAAGTGGAGGTGGGTGGTGGCAGGGGCATGTGTCATCAGCCCCCTGACAGGTGACCAGGCGCCACTGGGCGCATTCCTACCATGGCGATGCGCCACTGGTGACTCTGGGACGACTGGGAAGGCCTGTGGGGAAGGTGGTTCAGGGGGCCCCATCGTCCTCTCATCCGCAGTCGCTAAATAGGCTGTGAAAAGGATAGATGTTTATAGCATGAGCTGAAACTAAGGCAGAGGGTCACCTTGTTTGACCTCAGCAAGTAGACAGATTTGCAGATACCACAACTGAATAGTGAGGATGACAATATGTGTTTCCCTCTGAACCATATGCGTTAGTTGCAGATTTCCTTCTAAAATCTAGCACATTCCTCTGCAGAAGCACAGTTCAGTGATCAAATTCAGGAAACGTGACATTGATGTGATACTGTTATCTGATACAGCGTTTTCAATTTTGCTCTCATCCCCATCATGTCCTTTCTTGCGGTGATTTTTCCATCCAGGATCATGCGTTGCAATGAGTTGTCATGTCCCTTTGGTCGCCTTTACAACATTGCTTCTGTTTTATGTTTTGGTTTTTCGTTCCCGAGGCATGTGGGATCTTAGCTCCCCAGCCAGGTATTGAACCTGCACCCCCTGCAGTAGAAGCCGAAGTCTCAACCCCTGAGCCGTCAAGAAAGTCCCTCTTCAGTCATCTTTAATTTGGAACAGCCTTCCTTTGTCCTCTTTAATAACATTTTTGAAGAGTTTAAGCCAGTGGTTTTATAGAATGCAACCTCCATCTAGTTTCTCTGGTATTTCCTCATTTTTATGATCAGGTTGTGCATTTTGGCAGGAGTTTTATCTCCATTTTGCAGATGACAAGAAATTGTTGTCTGAAGAGGGTAAGTAATTATTGGGCAGAATTCAAACCTGGAAGTAAGTCTGGCTTGGCGCCTAGACACTCCCAGAAATCTTACATCGGCTGACTCTTGGCATTGCTGAAGAAATTGGAAGATCCAGCAGTGGCATTACTGGCCTACCTTCTTGCAGAGCCCCAATGAACAGGAGCTGAGTTGCAGCTCCTTCTTCCCAGGAAATGAATTTGCCACAGCCCCCACCACAACACCAGCCCAGCTTCCTATGTTACTTGTCTGGCCCCAGCGGGCCTTTGAGTTTGAGAGCCCTGTTCTGTCCCATAACCCTGATGTAGAAAGTGGTTTTACGAAAACAAAGTGCTCTGAATGAATGAAATGAGAGTTCATGGAGGGAAGCGTGGCCTTCCTTGGGCTAGGTAGAGAATCTGCTGGAGGAGGGCATGACAGCCCACTTCAGTATTTCCTGGAGAATCTTATGGCAGAGGAGCCCTGCTGGCTACAACCCATGGGATCGCAAAGAGTCAGACACAACTGAAGCAACTTAGCACGCATGCACATGCGTGGGCTTCCCTAAGCTCTTGTCCTTCTGTATAAACTTGGACCTGGCCAACAACAGCTTGGTGGGCTGAGTTGGAAAGGGAGCCCTTCTTTTTCCTATTGCAGCTTCTAGCCTCCGTCCTGTATCACATGTACCAAGACCTACCCCCTTTTCTGTCCTCAGATGGCCCTCTGACTTGGACTGAGTAGGGTGGAGCAGGTACCCCTGTGTGAAAATTCACTGGCTCCCCAGAGAAGACCTGGGCATCTTCTTCCATCCTTCTGTGAGATTCCCACCTCTCTGCTTCTGCAGAGACCTGTGGTCTGGGTGGAGTTTTTCCTGAGTGTTTGGTTTTCTTTTCTTAACTTGGCTGAACTCAGGAATCATCAGATAGGCTTGTAAAAGGGGGATTTCCAATCTATTGGAATCTGCCCTACTGCGGATTCCAATTTAAGTTGGTCTGGGTATGTCTCTGGAATCTTTTTGCCTTGAAAATGCTGAGTCCTAACCACTGGACCTGCGGGGAATCCCCTGGAATCTCTCTGTAACCAGCACTCCAGGTATTCAAACGCAGGCAACTTGTGAGGGAAACATGGGCAGTTAAAGGAACAGTCTTTAATTTCAGCTGGATGTTTGGAATAGATAATATGTTCATAGGTTCCAAATGCAGCAGTGAAAAATTGCTGTTGCTCCCGTTTCCAGGCTCCCAATTCTCCACAAAGATAATCACAGTTGCCAGTATATTTCGATCCCATCTAGAGATTTTATACAAAAACAAGAACACACCCTACTTCTTCTTTAAAAAGTCTATACACATTGCTACTGTTCTCCCCGCCACCTGTTCTCAACTGTCTGAGCAGACAGGCCTAAGTTTAAGCACAGGCACTTTCTAATTTGGTGACTTGTGAGCCTCCCTGAACCTCAGTTTCTTCTAAAATGACATGAATAATAGCAGGACATCTCATAGGTCATTGAGGGATCATGAGAGAGCACTCATGTAAAGGTGTCAGCACTGGGCCTGGCAGTGAGTGGCTCTGTATCTGGTTCATGGTGTGTCCAGAGGCAACCAGGCTCAGATTCCTGGCCTCAAAGGTACCAACTGAGAACCCTGCTGTGGATCAGGCCACCTGTTTAGGGTTCCGATGGCAGAGAGAATTTCAATAATATCAGTGAACGGTTTTCTGAGCCCTTTACTATGTGGTGGGCATTTGCCAAGGGCTTTATGAACACATATTTCAGGGTTCTTTCATGGTTTTATACCGGTGAGGTTGGGTTGAATTCTGTGGAATGTTTACATTATAACATGTTCAGCAGGTTCTCAACCTCTACCCACTGGGTACCAGTAGGACTCTTCCCTGCCAGTTGTGAAAACCGAAAGTGTCTCTAGACTTGGCCAGATGTCCCAGGGAAGGAAGGGGAGCAGAATCACCCTCAGATTAGAGCCACACCTTATTCCATTCTTCCAGTACCACAGTAAACTCGGTGGTAAGTACTATTATTGTCCCAGACTACAAGAGGAAACCTGGAGAACACAGAGGGTGGGTGACGTACACAAGAACACAGCTAAGAAATCAGTGCTGGGATTCATTTTCTGCAGCAATCTGACTGCAGAACTCCTATTCATAAACATTATGTAAGAGTTGCTCTTATCTTGCAGGAATGTCCAAAATTTTGCAAAGCTTTTCGTGGATATCTGCTTACAACTCACCTCAATAACCTCATGTTATCTGTTGTTTTTATATCTGCCAGCAGATCCTCACAACACCCCCCCCCGCCCAACCTCCATGAGATCTCTGAGGTTCCCATTTTACAGACAGGGCAACTGAGGTCACTTGCTTAGATTCACAAAGCCAGTAAGTCAGAGGTTCTGTGCCCTAGCTGCATACTAGAGTCAAGCTGGGGAACTTCTGGAAGTACCAGACCTCATCCTAGACAAATGAGGCTCTCTGGGTGTGGAATCTGGGCATTCTTAGCTTTTACATCTCCCACAGGATTCCAAGGTTGGGAGCTCCTATGTTAGGGTGAGAAGCCAGGTCACGTTTCAATGCCGCATCTAAGTGATGAGAGGAGCCTGATGCAGGCTCTGTCTCATTTCTGGAATGAGACAGAGATCAGTTATCTCATCAGAGATCAGAGACCTGTAAGCACCACCCTACTTTGCCCCAAGGGAAATCCATGTGGCCCATAGGGACATTTCACTTCTCCACCTGAAATCCCTCCCAAGGGACCCTGCACACACATCACCCCCCTCCCACCACCACCCACCGTAGGCACCCGGCTCTTGCCACCAGGGTCCTCCTTTATTCTGGTGCACTCAGAGATGAGGTCCAAGAAAAAAGGCAGTAACAAAGGGTCCCCAAGGCCAGCAGGGAAGAGAAGCACTGGCCTCCTCCTTGGAAGGAATGAGCCAGTGCTGGGAGGAGTAAGGTGTCTTCTGAGGGTGCCAAGGGTGTGTCCCCACTTGCTCCTCCAACATGAGCTGCACCGGTCCGAGCAGTTGGGTGACTCCACTTTGAATTCCTCCTGAAGTGCTGGTGTTCTCTCTGCAAGGGTGAGGAGTGGTGGGAGCTGGCATTTCAAAGATGCTGTACCAGTGCTCTCTCCTTGATCCCACTTATACCCACCAGGAGGGCCTGCACGGAACAAGGCCCCACAGGACAGATGGGCAAGTAGAGGGCCAGGGCAAACATCGGTACTCAAGGGCACTCTGGGGTGAGCAGACCACCTGAGTCCAATCCCATAAGCCCGAGGATCTGGGCAGGATGTCTATAGGGAAAAGAGGGTGAGTGTTTGCTTGTTTGTTTGGCCACACCAGGTAGCATGTGCGATCTTAGCTCCCCAACCAAGGACTGAACCTGTGCCCCCTGCATTGGGAGCACAGATTCTTATTTATGCACAGAACCACCACAGAGGTCCCAGGGAAAAGAGATTTCAAGGAGAAGAAGCAAAAACGACCAGCAGGACTTTGGAGGCAAATCCTGTATGGTCCAGCCCCTGATCCCTCCTGGTCAGAGGACAGCCCAGGAGCTGCCCAGACCACATCAGAGGGTGGCTGACATGCCCGCCTCTCACCTGGCATCAATCTCCTTCTTCTTTTGTCTTCTTGAACATGGCCAAGGCTTCCTCCAACACACCGTCGGGATCTAGAATTTTGACCTGGACGGAAGTAGCAGGGGTTGGTCTGAGGAGTGTGGAGAAGACCCAGGCTGTCAGCCTTTGGGACACTGCCTGCCCTGTTGGGGTGCTGCCAGCCTTGGGGGTGCTGGCTGCTTTGTGGGGGTACTGCCAGTCTCCCTGGGGATGCCCTGACTGAAAACAAAACCTTGTCCGTTTCCTGACTGGGCTGGCCTCAGTTAGGTTGGGTGTGGCTGGGCGGGGGCTGCTGTTTCCTGTCTGTAGGTTGGGTGTGGTCCCAGGATCCTTGGGAGAGCTGCCCACCTCAGGAATGGGGAACTGGGTAGGCTGGGGGGCCTCATCACGGCCGAAGTCAATCAGTGTGCCACACTTGGCCACGTCGTCCACCCAGAAGCCTTCAAACAGCTGACCGTGGTCCAGGTGGAAGAAACGCCCTGATCCATTCTTCACGCCTCTCTGCCAGTTGCCTTCATAGCGGTTCCCGTTCTCTGGGGGAAAAGGCAGGGGGTCATGGGTGCTGGCCCATCACATTCCCCCCCACCCCGGGCTGGACCTCCTGCCACTCCCAGGCTAGACGTCACGCCCACCAGAAAGCCATCGAGGCCCGGGGTGTCAGTGGTTTCAGACCTGGTTCACATATCACCTCACTTCAACTACCTACTTGAACTTAGATAAGCAACATTGTTTCCTGCCTATGAAAAATATAGCTAATGATACTAACAGGCAGTGCGTTTCCAGCACTTCCTCTCTGCCGGATTCCATGCTGCTTCTGACCTGACTTCTCACAAAAACAGTTCTGTGAAGGATAAAGGATTCCATTTTATACATGAAAAGCTCCAGAAATTTGATTGATTTTCTCAAGGTCACAGAACTAGGAAGGGTTTCAAACCAAATCCTGTTCATCCCAGGAGCCCCTGCTCTTAACTGGGAATCAATTCCACTTCCCATTGGATGCTGTAAAAATAATAATGATAAATCTAACATGTCTCAGCTCAGACACTTATGAGCTGTGTGACCCTGAGCAACTCATGCAGCCATTTTGTCTCATTTCCTCATTTGTAAGATGAGGACCAGGCTAGCACCTCCCTCGTTAAATTATTGTAAAGATTAAATGCGAAGAGTTGACTCATTGGAAAAGACTTTGATGCTGGGAGGGACTGGGGGCAGGAGAAGAAGGGGACGACAGAGGATGAGATGGCTGGATGGCATCACTGACTCGATGGACGTGAGTCTGAGTGAACTCCAGGAGTTGGTGATGGACAGGGAGGCCTGGCATGCTGCGATTCATGGGGTCGCAAAGAGTCGGACACGACTGAGCGACTGAACTGAACTGAACTGAAAGATTAAATGAATCTGTACACAAAAAGGACTTAGATAAGTACTGGATAAACTCCAGATCAGAGATCAACAAACCTTTTCTGCGAAGCGGCAGATAGGATTTTCGGCACTGCGGGTCCCTGCCACAGATGGTCATCTCTGCCATTGGACAATACGTAAATGAACGAGCACATCTGTGTGCCAACAAAACTTTATTTACAAAAACATGTTTGGGGCTGGATTTGGCCCATAGTTTGCTGAACTCTGCTATACAAGTATGTACTGATACTGAGCGCCTACTATTTATTCTATGTCATGCTAAGCATTTTACAAATATAAACCTCACTTAATCTTCACAATAACTTTAGGTAAGCTTTATTTTTCCCTTACTCTACAGTTGAGAAAACCGAAGCATAGTTGAAAGAGGTTAATTGCCCAAGGTCCCACTACTAGTAAGATCTGGTTCCAGACTCCAAGCCTCAGAAAGCCTGCACTTAGAACTCCTTCACTGTGTGGGCCACAACAGGTGCTCACTAAATGCAGGCTATTAGTAGGAGGTACGCACTAAAATCAGGAATGGAAGCAGGGTGCAGGGAGGATTGAGAATGACAGAGTGGCTGCCTTAACCCTCCCCAGTGTTCAGGAGCCTAGGTTCTGGTTTGTGTGCTCACCAAGGATATCTATTACACAGCAGCCACTGGGGAAACAGTGGGGAAAAAAACAGACACAGCTCCAGTCCTTCTGCAGGGCACAGTCTGGAGGGACAATGATGCTAAATTTAGGGATTCTAGGTGAGTGATCACACCATCGTAGTTATCTGGGTCATTAAGCTCTTTTTTGTATAGTTCTTCTGTGTATTCTTGCCAACTCTTCTTAATCTCTTCTGCTTCTGTTAGGTCCATACCGTTTCTGTCCTTTATTGAGCCCATCTTTGCATGAAATGTTCCCTTGGTATTTCTAATTTTCCTGAAGAGATCCCTAGTCTTTCCCATTCTATTGTTTTCCTCTATTTCTTTGCACTGTTCACTTAGGAAGGCTTTCTTATCTCTCCTTGCTATCCTTTGAAACTCTGCATTCAGATGGGTATATCTTTCCTTTTCTCCTTTGCCTTTCACGTCTCTTCTTTTCTCAGCTATTTGTAAGGCCTCATCAGACAACCATTTTGCCTTTTTGCATTTCTTTTTCTTGGGGATGGTTTTGATCACCGCCTCCTGTACAATGTTACCAACCACCGTCCATAGTTGTTCAGGCACTCTGTCTTTCAAATCTAATTCCTCGAAACTATTTGTCACTTTCACTGTATAATCATAAGGGATTTAATTTAGGACCTGGGATTTCTTTGAAAGGAATGATGCTAAAGCTGAAACGCCAGTACTTTGGCCATCTCATGCAAAGAGTTGACTCATTGGAAAAGACTGATGCTGGGAGGGATTGGGGGCAGGAGGAGAAGGGGACGACAGGGGATGAGATGGCTGGATGGCATCACTGACTCGATGGACGTGAGTCTGAGTGAACTCCAGGAGTTGGTGATGGGCAGGGAGGCCTGGTGTGCTGCAATTCATGGAGTCGCAAAGAGTCAGACACGACTGAGCGACTGAACTGAACTGAATGGCCTAGTGGTTTTCCCTACTTTCTTCAATTTAAGTCTGAATTTTGCATTAAGGAGTTCATGATCTGAGCCACAGTCAGCTCCCAGAACAGAATTGTAGTGTGAATATAATGAGCTGTAAAGAGCAATATTGCATAGGAACCTGGAATGTCAGGTCCA
>SJYX01018168.1:244156-259667 GCA_006410675.1 Oreotragus oreotragus | reverse complement strand
GGGGCTCCAAAATCACTGCAGATAGTGACTGCAGCCATGAAATTAGAAGAGGCTTACTCCTTGGAAGGAAGAAAAGTTATGATCAACCTAGATACCATATTGAAAAGCAGAGACATTACTTTGCCAACAAAGGTCCGTCTAGTCAAGGCTATGGTTTTTCCAGTAGTTATGTATGGATGTGAGAGTTGGACTGTGGAGAAAGCTGAGCACCGAAGAATCGATGCTTTTGAACTGTAGTGCTGGAGAAGACTCTTGAGAGTCCCTTGGACTGCAAGGAGATCCAACCAGTCCATTCTGAAGGAGATCAACCCTGGGATTTCTTTGGAGGGAATGATGCTGAAGCTGAAACTCTAGTACTTTGGCCACCTCATGAGAAGAGTTGACTCATTGGAAAAGACTCTGATGCTGGGAGGGATTGGGGGCAGGAGGAGAAGGGGACAACAGAAGATGAGATGGCTGGATGGCATCACTGATTCTATGGACGTGAATCTGAGTGAACTCCGGGAGTTGGTGATGGACAGGGAGGCCTGGCATGCTGCGCGATTCATGGGGTCGCAAAGAGTCGGACGTGACTGAGCGACTGAACTAAATATAATGAGCTCAGGGCTGCCTAAGTGTGGGCTATGATTACTATGGACCAAAAGACAAAGTCTTAATTGTTTATATTTATTGCTAGGCACCCCTTTTAGAGTATAAACTCCCCGAGGGCAGGGACCAGGTCTTGTCTCCTGTCATTCACCTTAACCCGGAATCCTGAGCAGGGCTATGCGGGGGCGTGGCCCTATGGGCGTGGCCAGGGCCCGGCCTTGCAGGGCCCTGGAGGACTGTGCCTTGAAGGGGTGGCCGAGTGGGCGTGGCCAGTAGGCCTTTGGGACGGGGCTGGACACTCACTCAGGCGCAACATGCCCTCCCCTTCTGGCTTGTCGTTAAGCCACTGGCCCTCGTAGATGTCTCCGTTGCTGTAGTACATGCGGCCCCACCCGCTGCGCTGGTTGCCACACCAGTCACCCTCATAATACTCCTTGGGTCCGAAAAACTGGATCCCATAGCCCTGAAAGCACAAAGGTGTCCTTGTTCACGGCGCCCCACAGCACTGGGTAGTCCCAGCATCCTCCCTGGTACCCAAAACACCTGGGCTTCTTCCCTCCTTCCTCCCCAAGCCCTACATCCAAGCTGACGGTCCTGTTTTGTAAAATCACCCAGGCCTTCCATTTCCTGCTACCCTTGTGCTACCGCCTTCCTTCAGCCCACAATCATTTTGCCCCTTCTCACTGATCCTCCTCCACTCTCCCATTCTCCCCCTCATCCCATGCATCTGCCATATGACTGCTGGGAGGATCTTTTACATGGCCTGTCTGATCATGTTTGTTCTGTCTTCCCAACTCTGATCTGACCCCATTAAAAGTTGCAGATGCCTGGCAATGAGATCAAAGCTATGGACTTTCTCCCCAGGAAAATGAACATGAGCACTTATCATGTGACCGCAGAGAATCACCATGGGGTCCCCAGAGATCACACCTGAAGGGGCTAGCTTATGCAGCCCAAGTCTACTCCTCAGAAGTCCTGATCCCCACATAACCTTCAAGGCCCCCTCCTACCCCTCCTCGCTCTGCCACCCCTGTGGGTAGACACACCTTGCTGTTTAATGTTTCCTTCCTTTAACAACTTCTGCAGCCTTTGATACTTCCCCAGCCTTTGATACTTCCCCTTATCCGTTTTCACTCCCTGACACCTTGCATCTTATGGTGTCACCTTCTACAGGAAGCCTGCCCTGAATTCTCCGTGAACTTCCATCGGACTTGCTGTGAAAACCGCAATCCTAGCACTGTGTTATACAATATAAACGAGTTATTGCGGGATTTTTGTCCCCCACTGGCCAAGAAGCATTTTGAGAGCAGAGATCATGTAATCCTGGGGTCTACAACTTGCCAGCAGTGTGACCGCAGGTGAGGCACTTCACCTGCTGCACCTTTCTGAGCATGCTTCCTCATCAGTGAGAGGAAAATAATGATGATGATGATGTGGATGTGGAGTTCTACAATATATCGTATTCCAGGATCATAATAGCAGTTGTTCAGTAGCAGTACTGTAGGACTGTCTGTCTCCACGACCTGTGGTGAGGAGCCAGGTGTTTCTGGGTTGGGGGCTGCCTTCTAGCCCTCAGGACCTTCTTCTCTTGACAAAGGGTGTAGCTGCTCTCACTTTTCCACCCCGCCCCCTCCCCTCTTATCCAGTCCCAACAGAAGGGGTATTCTCAGAAAGGGATGCCAGGGGAAAAGAAAGCCAGGAAATGAGTTGGGGAGGTGGGGGAGGAGACTGCCCCTCACAGGCTGGCTGGCTTCTTGTAGCCACAGGGTTTCATGAGCTCCTCCCTGGGCCCTCTCCTGTTTCCTGTTTCTGGGTTTTGTTCTGAGAAGTCTTGATAGTTCCCCCACCCCTTCCTTCTCCCACCCACGCAGAACCCTGTTTTCTTCCCCCAGATCCCCCTCCCTTTTTTCCCAGGCCTCTCTTGACTGCTCCCCCTACACACACACACACACACACACACACACACACACACACAGAGGCTTCTCTCAGCCTGGCCCACACCCCAGAGCATGATGGGAACCACTCACACATTTCTTATCGCCTTTCCACCAGCCTGAGTAGACTCTCTTGTACTTTCCGGTCTCTTGGTCAGGAAGGCTGAGGGTGCCATAGCCATCTCGCTTCCCAGACTTCCAGTCCCCCTCATAGATGGCTCTGTTCTTCGTCCAGACCTGTGTTCCTTTCCCTGGTGACACAAAGGTGGGCCAGCACTGCAAACATGGCCTTCATGGGGCCGGTGCGGGGAGACAGCTGCTCTGTCTGGGCCTCGGGCACCTGGACTGGACAGTTCTCAAGAACTGAGAAGGGTATCTACCTCGCACATAAACTACCCTCTCCCTAGCACCCAAAGAAACTCCAAGAGA
Source organism: Oreotragus oreotragus (assembly GCA_006410675.1). Classification (NCBI taxonomy): domain Eukaryota; kingdom Metazoa; phylum Chordata; class Mammalia; order Artiodactyla; family Bovidae; genus Oreotragus; species Oreotragus oreotragus. Next base: position 256,716 of record SJYX01018168.1, on the reverse strand, counting down.
GGTCGATTTCTACAGTGCTTTGCCCTGACACCAAACCCATAGAGCAAACACCAAGCAGACATTTTCCCCTTTGGTGTTACAGCTACACCAGATGGTCAGGATTTCTGGAGAATGTTCTGCACATTTCTTCAGTTCTCCTGATTATACATGGAGACCCACCTCCTACTATTATTATACTCCAACCCCTTCTGTGTCCTCCACTCCCATTTTCCATTCTGCCCTCCAATTCCTGGTGGCCCTGTTGTTCCTGGAACCCACCAGATATGCTTCTGCTTCAAGGCTTTTGTACCTGCTTCTCCTCTGGCCTGGAAAACTCTTCCCCAAATACTCACTTACTCCCTACCTCCTGCAAGTCTTTACTCAAAAATCATTTTCTCATTGACCATCTCACTTAAAATTATTTAATATAAGCTTCTGGACTTCCCTGCTGGTCCAATGGCTAAGACTCTTTGCTCCCAATGCTGGGGACCCAGGTTCCATCCCTGGTCAGGGACCTAGATCCTGCATATGCTGTAACAATAATTGAAGATCCTGCATGCTGCAACTAAGACCTAGCTCTGCCAAATAAATAAATATTGAAAAAATATAAGCTTCTTTTAACCCCTTACCCTGTTCTATTTCTTTCCACATCACTTGTCAACTCTTAACATAATAGATAATTCACTTATTTATCATGTATTGTCTACTGTCTGTGTCTTCCAGGAGAATGTACACTTCACAAGGGCACAGACTGGTCTGTTCTGTTCACTGCTCTATTTCCAGCACGGAAGAACAGTGCTTGGCATGTTGGAGGTGACCAATATTTGTTAAATAAAGGGAAGGGATGAATACAATAAGTGGGAAGTACCTATGTATGCCAACTTGTGTCTCAGTCCTTGGTAGCTCAGGAACAAACCCAGCTTTTTGATCTAGTGCAAGTAATTTAACTCTCTGGGCCTCAGGTTCCTCATCTGTAAAATGGGGACAAGAAGATCTCATGGGGTTGTTCTGGACACTAAATTCATTAATATATGTATAATACTTAGGACAATGCCTGAAAATAGAAAAGATGCTATCATTGATGTTTGCCCTTGAGGCAGGGTCCAGTCACACTGTAGGGGATGAACATGTAGGCTTGCTTATACCAGCCTGCAAGGTCATATCACAGGTAGGGCAGCCAAGTTCAGACAATGGAAAATGACTTACCCAAAGTCACATAGCCTCTCAATAATAGAGCCAGGCTCAGAACTTCAGGGTCCTGACTCTTAGTCCAGGGCTCTGTCCACACCACAGGCTGCCCACAAAGATTGAAACACACAGGCAGTCATCCTTAACCAAACAAAGAGCTCTAGGCAGCTGCATAAAACTTGGCCTTTAAGTCAGTGCTGAGGGTGGGTGTTGTGTCGTGTGCGGGGTGGGTTCAACTTTTGGGGGCTTCTTGGACAAGGAAAATCTAATAATGTCCTGTGCTGTGCTCAGCCCTCAGAGAACTTTCAAGAAGTTCCCCTTCTGCACAGATCCTTGGGTACATATTTGATAGATGGTATCTCTTAACAGCTATGTATTATTCCCATTTTACAGATGGGGAGACTGAGGCTCAGAGTGGTGTAGTAGACCTCTCAAGGTCACAGTTGATGGCGCTGAGACTGACCCAGGTTTATGGACTCAAGCACTTAATGCAGGAAGGCAGGAGAGAAGAGTGGCCAAGAGCCAAGAATCTGGAATTGCAAGACTAGACAGAGAAGCCACAACACCTTTTTTGAGTGAAACTTTGTTTTTCTTTCTTCAGGGCTCAGTTTGTGTCACAAGGAGTCCATACCCCACCCTGGGAGCCCCAGCCATTGCGGGCGGAGATGTGGTAGGAGATGTCCTATTTCGCCCCCTGCTGGTTCGAAGGACTGAGCTTGAAGACCAGAACCCCAGTTGCAAGGTGGTTTCTGGAGGCCACCTTTTCCTCCTGCTAGCCAGCTCCATGCTTAGTGCCGGCCTCAGAGGGGAGAGAATGAGCTGCTGTCCTGGGAGTCCCAGCCGAGGCTGTGGCTGGTGTCTAAAGACAGCTTCGTTCCCTGCTGGCCCCTCTGCTCACCTGAAGCCAGGGCTGAGTTGGATTTCAGAGCCCCAGCACGAGGATGCCCCTGGCTGGTCCTAGTCAGCATTCACCCTCGGTGACATATCTTACGTCCCCTGTGAGCTCTGCAAGCTGCTTCCTTGGCCCCAGGGTTCCACCGTGGCCCAGACCCCACACTCACCCCTGAGCCCCCAAGGGCCCCCCACTTACCGTGTTTCATGTTGTCCTTCCACTCGCCCGCGTAGTGGTCGCCATTGACAGCAAACACCTGGTGCCTCAGTCCGTTCTTCTGGGCCTTCTGGTCCCACTCCTTCCATAGGGGCTCCGACTTTTGCGGGCACTTGAAAATAGGCATGTTGGCTGCTTCTGTGGAGCCAGAGGGTGCTAGCAAAGGGTTAGGGACATCAGGGGTTCATTTTGCTCCAAGGAATGCTGGGACCCTGGGACTTCCTGGAAAGACACTTGCCTGAGGTTAGGTGGGGTGAGTCATGTGTGTTCTGAGTGCCCAGGGCAGATGAGCAGCCCTAGAGGGGGATACTTTTGTGCTGGACTGATGTTTGGATGTCTCCTCCCTTGCCTCCCTAGGGGCCCCCTGGGGTGGGGAACCTGATGGCACAATTGCTTGGGATGGAACCCAGGGAAACCAGTAGATCAGAGGGGTTTGTGATGACATCAGGAAGAAGCTGCCCTGGGGAGAGGGTGAAAGTCACATTAATAACCAGTATGACCAATCAGGGGCTTCCCTGGTGGCTCAGATGGTAAAGAATGTGCCTGCAATGTGGGAGACCTGAGTTCCTCCCTGGGTTGGGAATGGCAACACACCCCAGTGTTCTTGCCTGGTGAATTCCATGGACAGAGGAGCCTGATGAGCTACAGTTCATGGGGTTGCAAAGGACACAACTGAACAACTAACACTCATTCACTCACTCATGACCAGTCAGAGTGGATGCTGGAGTGGTGAGCACTGGGACCACTAATGGGGAGTTGGGACCTAGCCAGGCCACCCTTGTCTGGGTGGGCCGACAGCCTGTGGCACAGCCCCCAGGGACATCCCATTACCACCACTGGTTTAGTATCCAGCACTTTAGGCCCCAGGTCCTGCCTCTGGTGGAAAAGCCCAGAGGCTGGCTTTGCAGGGGGTTGTGAGCTGTCAGGAGAGCCCATCAACTAAAGATACTGTCTCTAGGATGACCACCTGTCCTGGTTTCCCTGAGATTGAGGGGTTTCCTAGGACACTGAACTTTCAGAGCTAGAACTGGGACAGCCCCAGACACACCAGGACAATTGATCATCCTGCTACCTCTGACCTCTGCCCTCTGCTTGGGTACACTTCCTGTCTGCCTGGTTAGGTTTTTTCCAGCAGACCAGGGCTCTCCTACCCTTCCTGCCCAGTGCAGAGAACCATTTAAACATCAGCAGGTGGAGTTATTGACCAATGAGTATGACCTCAAGGCTGAGCAGGTTTCCAGAGATCATGGTGCTCCAGGTATTCACCCATTCAGGGCCAGCATCACAGATGTCCAACCTGAATAGCTGCACAGGACCTGGTCTTTAGAAAGGTATGTGCTTGGTCTTGGCTCTGCTGTCACTTTTTAAAAATTCCTAATAGTTCCTGAGCCAGGGCCTCATTTTCATTCTGCACTGGGCCCTGTCCATCAAGGAATTCCCTGTAGGGACACAGCAGGGACCTTCAGGAGTCTGACTAAGCTGGCCAACTGTACTGGCTAGTACGTATTTTGACAATCATGCCAGGAATTGGGAAAGGCACTCAAAGCAAGGAAAACAGCCAGGGCATAAACTGGGCAGAGGGAAACAGTCTCAGATCCTAAATTTAATGTTTTTCTTTTTTTTCCTCCCATTTGCGTGTACCATGGGTACTGTGATTAATCTTTTTTTTTTTAATATATATTTGGCCACGTGGGATCTTAATTCCCTGACCAGGTATCAAACCCACTCTCTTTGCATTAGAAGCTTGGAATCTTAACCACTGGACCATCAGGGCCGTCCATGATTAGTCTTTATATTGAAACTAATTCACTCTAAAATTCAATACATTTATCCAAGAAAGAGATTTTATGATCATTTCTTAAGCCTTAGCTAGACACTGGGGCTTACAGTTGAGATTGGCAAATGTTAAGAAAGGTGTTAATGCCACATTAGCCTCAAGCTGACACTTTCTCCTAGGCTTACTCAGAATTGTAAGAGAATCCAAAATTTAATAACTTTCTTATATCATTGGATGATTTCCCTTCATCAGTGTAACATATCCTCTGTCCTAACTTTCAAGAACTTGGATTCTACCCTAGAGGAGGCTGTGGTCTTAATACATAGAGTTTCTGATAGGAAAAGAAAGCTTTGGGGAATTCCCTGGTGGTCTAATGGTTAGAACTAGGCGCTTTCAATGCCGGGGCACGGGTGGGCTCCCTGGTCAGATTCCGCAAGCCGTGCAGCGTGGCCAAGATAAAAATTAAAAAAGGAAAAAAGTTTTACAGCGCGGTATGCGGACTCTGCTCGGGTTGTTTTGATACTGAATAACAATAATTACCACCAGGGAAGGTGGAACGAGAGGGTCTCAGATGGCTGAAGGTTAGGCGCTCGCCCCCTCCCCGTCACACCTGCGACCGCTCACCTGCGCTCTCCTGGGGGGCAGAGTCTGGATCTGGAGTCCAAGCTATGGGGGTTGCCGCCCGCAGCCTCCAGCTTCTATCGCTGCCTGTGGCTCATGCTCTGGCGTCCAGAGCCCGGCCGGGGTCGCTATGGCAACGCGGGGCCTCTGCAAAGCCAACAGGCAGGGCCCGCCCCTTCCTGCGGAGACTGTGAACTCGCGGGACCGCGGACGGGGAAGGCTGCAAATCCTCCCGCGACGAGGAAGGACGTCTTTGGGCCCGTGAAGGTCGAGTGCCGGTTCGTGCACCGGCCTGGTGCCAAAGGCAGGTGAGCGAGCCCGGGAGACCTCATATCCCGGAGCTTGGGTACGGTGTGCCCAGGAGGTTCGCCTCCTGCCCCGGGTTCCCCTTGGCAAATACCACGCCCGAACCTGGCAGAAAAGGATCACAAGCTTTTTTGCCTAATTGGAAAAAAAAAAAAAAAAGGGACAGATTTGAAGGACAGATCAGCATTACACCTGCTCTTTGTTTTATGGTGGTCTACTAGACTCCTCTGAGAAGCTGAAGGAAGCTATAAATAGCCCCTTCACCCTGCAAGATGCATCCGGTTTAGGTATACACAAGTCGGTCCAACTCATTCCTCGCTCACTTCCTTATGGTGGCTCCCCTTGTCACTCAGAGTAAAAGCCGTAGCGACTATAGTGGCTTCAACGCCCTATGTCATCTGCCTGCCTCCCTCTCTTCTCTCTGAACTTGCTCCCTACTCTGTGTGCCCAAACCCACTCTGCTCTAACCTCACACTTTCTTACTGTTCCTGGAAAATGCTAGGCATGTTCTTGTATCAGGGCCTTTGCCTCTCTGTCTCCTCTGCCAGGCAGGCCATATCTTCCTCCAGAAAGCAGCCTGGCTCACTCCCTGCTCTCCAGGGTTTTATTCAAACATCATCTCAGCTTGGAGTTGCTGGATCATCCTGTATTTATCTATCTATAGGCTGTTGTTGTTCAGTCACCAAGTCGTGTCTGACTCTTACATTTTGGCTGTGCTAGGTCTTCGTTATGGCTCTCAAATTTAGCTGCCCTACGGGCAAGTCGGATCTTGGTTTGTCCAAGAGTCGAACCTGAGTCCCCTTCACTGGAAGGTGGATTCTTAACAACTGGTCGGTCCATCAGGGAAGTCCCTGGACCACCCTATTTAAAACTGGAATCTCCATGTATACTTTCTGACTTGTTTTCCTCTTTCCCACTCTCATCCTGTTTCATGTTCTCGTTAGCCACACGCATGAACACACACATACACACATGCAAACACTATTTATTATCTGTCTCTTTGAAGGCAAAATTTTTTTCTTTCAATTTTTTAAAAACATGTATATATTTGTTTATTGGCTGTGCTTGCTCTTTATTACTGCGCAGGCTTTTCTTTAGTTGCAGCGATCATGGATTACTCTCCAGATGTGGTGCTCAGGCGTCTTATTGTGGTGACTTTTGTTGCGAAGCACGGGATCTAGGGGTGTAGACTTCAGTAGCTGGGCTCAGCAGTTGCAGTCCCTGGGCTCTAGAGCACAAGCTCAATAGTTGTGGCACACAGGCTCAGTTGCTATGTGTCACGTGGGATTTTCCAGGACCAGGCACTGAACCCATGTCTTCCGCATTGGCAGGTGGATTCTTTACCACTAAGTCACCAGGGAAGCCCTCTTTCAACTTTTAAGTGAAAAATTTCAAAAACACAGAAAAACTTAATAGTTAACAGTAATAGTAAAATGAATACCTGTTATAACCTCTGCCTGTACTGGACAGCTATTGTCATGTTGCTTTATTGAAACTGAGTTCCCCTAATAACCCAGTTTCCCAAGTTTGTGATTAATCTTTCTATCGGAAACTTTATTCCTTTTCCTATCCTGACCCTGTTCCCCTCAGGATTGGGGATCATCAAGAAAAGGGGGACTTGAAACCAAGCAGGAACTTGTGAGGTCTTCCCATACAAAAGCCCCTCCATGCCCCTCTTTACTCATTTGTAGGAAAAAGGTTGTAGTCTCCTGGGCCTTCCCCAGGAAGAACAGGCTTAAGCAGTTAATGATGAGAACAAAAGAGACACTGGACTCCTAGTTCCTTCTGAAGGGATACAGGTGACATCTGACACATATCTTTGAGTTGTTCAGCAGAAGTTAAGACCTCCCACCCTCCTCCAGGTAAAGGCTGGTGATGACATGCTGTCCTCTGACATGTAGAGCCAGACTGGTTGGAACCACCAGAAGGTTGATGATTGACATTCCTGAAACATCACCCTGTTAACTCCACACTTGGGCACTCATCTTAGGACCCCTTTCCCTAAAAACCTTCCCCTGAAAACCATCAGAGAGTTTGAGTCTTTTGAACACTAGCTGCCCGTTCTCCTTGCTGGTGTACACGTATGCTTAGCCGCTCAGTCGTGTCTCTTTGCTGCCCCCATGGACTGCAGCCCACGAGGCTCTTCTGGTGGGCTACAGAATGGAGTGAGTTGTTGTCCTCTTCTCCAGGGGATCTTCCTGACCCAGGGATTGAACCTGGGTCTCCTGTATTGGCAGGTGGACTCTTTAACATTGAGTTCCCTAATAGCTCAGTTGGTAAAGAATCTACCTGCAATGCAGGAGACTCCAGTTTGATTCCTGGGTTGGGAAAATCCGCTGGAGAAGGGATAGGCTACCCACTCCAGTATTCGGGCCTGAAGAATTTCATGGACTGTATAATCCATGGGGTCGCAAAGTGTTGAACACGACCGAGCAACTTTCACTTTCACCCCTGCAAATAAACTCTTACTTTGCTGCAAATTCCCACTGTGAGTTGGTTTGCTGTGCCCATGCTGGGTACCAATATGTGCAGGCAGAGAAGCTTTTGTATTTCTTCTCTGGTCTTCCTAGGACCTAGAAGAAATTCCTGGCACTTAGTAGTTGCTTAATAATTTGTCGAATGAATGAATGATGTGCTTTTAGGGACTCCTGCTCTGGGAGTCCTTGGTCCTCGGGTTGAAGATTCCTACTCAAGAGGAAACAGAAACTGCATGTAATGTTGGGGAAGTAGTATCCTGCTCAAGAATATGCTTGCCCCGCTCCAGGGGATCTTCCCGACCCAGGGATCAAACCCTTGTCTACTGCATCTTCTGCATTGCAGGCGGATTCTTTACTCACTGAGCCACTAGGAAGCCTGGACATAGGTATACCAATGGCTGATTCATGTTGACATGGCAGAAACCAACACAATATTGTAAAGCAATTATCCTCCAGTTAAAAACAAATTTAAAAAATTTTGTAAATAATGAAAGAAAAGCTTAAAAAAATTTTTTTTTAAGAGAATGGTTCCATTTCATGGTTCCAGCTTAGTTCNTCACTGAGCCACTAGGAAGCCTGGACATAGGTATACCAATGGCTGATTCATGTTGACATGGCAGAAACCAACACAATATTGTAAAGCAATTATCCTCCAGTTAAAAACAAATTTAAAAAATTTTGTAAATAATGAAAGAAAAGCTTAAAAAATTTTTTTTTAAAGAGAATGGTTCCATTTCATGGTTCCAGCTTAGTTCCAGTCACTTACAGAAATTAATTGGCTCTTTCCAAATTCCCATCCCAAATTCATGATTGGCTCTAAGATCCAGAGTCTGCCCAGGGCGAGTCAGGCTGTAGGTGTAGATGCTGTAGTTCTCCTTAAGACATTCTCTTCTCCTCCTCAGGTACTTGGCCAGCTGTCCTAGAGGTTCTCTCCTGGTGCAAACAACCCCTGTGCTGTGGCTTTGTCCAGGGCTGCCCTGCCATCAGCTGAGTGGTTCCTCTATGGTCTACTTTTCTCTCTCCCAAGGTCAGGCTAAGACACAGCTTCAGGCCTCAGTCCCATCCCTGCAAGAAGCCCTTTCACAACCGCTAATCACACCCTGGCTCAGGGGAAGTGAGGACTGTCCCCTAGAGAAGAAACTGGAGTAGGTTAATGTTGTTTCTTTCAATCATTTATTTATTTGGTTGGTTGGTTTTGGTTGCACCAGGTCTTTGTAGCTGCACTGGGCTTTACTCTAGTTGCAGCAAGCAGGGGCCACTCTTTGTTGATGTCCTAGGGCTTCTCATTGCAGTGGTTTCTCTTGCTGCGGAGCACAGGCTCTAGGTGCACGGGGTTCAGTAGCTGGAGCACACAACTCAGTACTTGTGACTCATGGGCTCTAGAGTACGGGCTCAGTAGCTGCAGCATGCAGATTCAGTAGTTGCAGCTTTGCGCTCTAGACAGTAGGCTCAATAGTTGTGGGGCACAGGCTTAGTTGCTCCATGGTATGTGGCATCTTCCTGGGCCAGGGATCGAACCTGTGTCCCCTGCATTGGCAGGTGGATTCTTATCCACTGTACCACTAGAGAAGCCCTGTAGGTTAGCATTTATCTGCCTCTGAAGGCAATCTGGATCGGCAGGTTACAAATCTATAACATTATTCTCCTGGTGGAGTCAGAATTTGGTAGCATTATTCAAAAACTCCTAAGTGGATGCTACAGACCGGCCACTCCTTAATACTGAAGTGCCAGGAACGTCAAGCATGAGGGCTTCTGTCTCATACACCCTTCCGATAATTACTTGCTAGGTTTGAATGGCTAGAACTGGTACGTCCCTGGCAGTGCAGTGGTTCAGACTCCGTGCTTCCGCTGCAGAGGGCGCATGTACCATCACCCATGTGGGAAATGAGATCCCACATGCTACGTGTGGCGTGGCCAAAACAAACAAAAAAAGGTAGTCAGTCTTGAATAGCTTGGGCTCCTCTTAAGGGCCTTGTTTACAGCTTCAGGTGAAGGGAGTTCTCCTGTGTAGTCAGAGGTGAGAGGAACTCCTCCCCACACCCACAGATAAATATTCCCTTGGGGGAGGCATAGTCAACAAAGCAGAAATAGATGTTTTTCTGGAGCTCTGTTGCTTTTAGATGATCCAACTGACGTTGGCAGTTTGATTTCTGTTTCCTTTGCTTTTTCTAAAACCAGCTTGAACATCCAGAAGTTCAAAGTTCACATATTGTTGAAGCCTGGCTTGGAGAATTTGGGCACTATTTTCCTAGTGTGTGAGATGAGTGCAATTGTGCGGTAGTTTGAGCATTCTTTGGAATTGACTTTCTTTGGGATTGGAATGAAAACAACTTTTCCAGTCCTGTGGCCGCTGCTGACTTTTCCAGATTTGCTGGCATATTGAGTGCAGCACTTTCACAGCATCATCTTTTAGGATTTGAAACAGCTCAACTGGAATTCCATCACCTCCTCTAGCTATGTTCGTAGTAATGCTTCCTAAGGCCCACTTGACTTCACTTTCCAGGATGTCGGGCTTTAGGTGAGTGATCACACCATGGTGGTTATCTGGGTCATGAAGACCTTTTTTGTACAGTTCTTCTGTGTATTCTTGCCACCTCTTCTTAATATCTTCTGCTTCTGTTAGGTCCCTACAATTTCTGTCCTTTATTGAGCCCATCTTTGCATGAAATGTTCCCTTGGTATCTCTCATTTTCTTGAAAAGATCTCTAGTCTTTCCTATTCTATTGTTTTCCTCTATTTCTTTCCACTGATTACTGAAGAAGGCTTTCTTATCTCTCCTTGCTATTCTTTGGAACTCTGAATTCACATGGGTATATCTTTCCTTTTCTCCTTTGTCTTTTGCTTCTCTTTTTTTTCAAAGCTATTTGTAAGGCCTCCTCAGAAAGTTTTTTTGCTTTTTTTCCTTTCTTTTTCTTGGGGATGGTGTTGATCGCTGTCTCCTGTATAATGTCATGAACCTCCATCCATAGTTCATCAGGCACTCTGTGTGTCAGATCTAGTCCTTTGAATCTATTTCTCACTTCCACTGTATAATTGTAAGCGATTTGATTTAGGTCATACCTGAATGGCCTAGTGGTTTTCCCTACTTTCTTCAGTTTAAGTCTGAATTTGGCAATAAGGAGTTCATGATCTGAGCCACAGTCAGCTCCTGGTCTTGTTTTTGCTGACTGTATAGAGCTTCTCACTTTCTTTTTCTTGGGGATGGTGTTGATCGCTGTCTCCTGTATAATGTCATGAACCTCCATCCATAGTTCATCAGGCACTCTGTGTGTCAGATCTAGTCCTTTGAATCTATTTCTCACTTCCACTGTATAATTGTAAGCGATTTGATTTAGGTCATACCTGAATGGCCTAGTGGTTTTCCCTACTTTCTTCAGTTTAAGTCTGAATTTGGCAACATGGAGTTCATTATCTGAGCCACAATTAGCTCCCGGTCTTGTTTTTGCTGACTGTATAGAGCTTCTGCATCTTTGGCTGCAAAGAATATAATCAATCTGATTTCATTATTGAGCATCTAGTGATGTCCATGTGTAGAGTCTCCTACTGTGCTGTTGGAAGTGGGTGTTTGCTATGACCAGTGCGTTTTATTGGCAAAACTCTGTTAGTCTTTGACCTGCTTTATTCTGTACTCCCAGGCCAAATTTGCTTGTTACTCTAGGTGTTTCTTGACTTCCTACTTTTGCATTCCAGTCCCCTGTAATGAAAAGGACATCTTTTCTGGGTGTTAGTTCTAGAAGGTCTTCTAGGTCTTCACAGACCCATTCACATTCAGCTTCTTCAGTATTACTGGTCATGGCAAAGACTTGGATTACTGTGATACTGAATGGTTTGCCTTGGAAATGAAGAGATCATTCTGTCATTTTTGAGATTGCATCCAAGTACTGCATTTCAGACTCTTGTTGACTACGATAGCTACTCCATTCCTTCTAAGGGATTCCTGCCCACAGTAGTAGATATAATTGTCATCTGAGTTAAATTCACCCATTCCTGTCCATTTTAGTTCACTGATTCCTAGAATGTCAATGTTCACTCTTCCTATTTACTGTTTGACCACTTCTAATTTGCCTTGGTTCATGGATCTAACATTCCAGGTTCCTAGGCAATATTGCTCTTTATAGCATTGGACCTTGCTTCCATCACCAGTCACATCCACAGCTGGATGTTGTTTTTGTTTTGGCTCCATTTCTTCATTTTTCATGGTGTTATTTCTCCACTGATCTCCAGTAGCATATTGGGCATCTACCGACCTGGGGAGTGCGTCTTTCAGTATCCTATCTTTTTGCTTTTTCTAACTGTTCATGGGGTTCTCAAGGCAAGAATACTGAAGTGGTTTGCCATTCCCTACTCCAGTGGACCGCATTTTGTCAGAACTCTCCACCATGATCCATCCCTCTTGGGTGACTGTACAGGGCATGGGCTCATAGTTTCATTGATTTAGACAAGGCTGTGGTCCATGTGATTAGATAGGTTAGTTTTCTGTGACTGTGGTTTTCAGTGTGTCTGCCCTCTGATGGAGAAGGATAAGAGGCTTATGGAAGCTTCCTGATAGGAGAGACTGACTGGTTGTAATGTGGGTCTAGTTCTGATGGGTGGGGCCAAGCTCAGTAAATCTTTAATCCAATGTTATGTTGAAGGGTGGAGCTGTGTTCAGTTCAGTTCAATTCAGTTCAGTTGCTCAGTCGTGTCCGACTCTTTGCAACCCCATCAACTGAAGGACACCAGGCCTCCCTGTTCATCACCATCTCCCGGAGTTCACTCAGACTCCTCTTTTTAGCTCCTCTTCACTTTCTGTCATAAGGGTGGTGTCATCTGCATATCTGAGGTGATTGATATTTCTCCTGGCAATCTTGATTCCAGCTTGTGTTTCTTCCAGTCCAGCGTTTATCGAGCCTGGTGGGCTACAGTCCATGGGGTCACACAGAGTCGGACACGACTGAGCGACTTCACTTTCACTTTTCACTTTCATGCTTTGGAGAAGGAAATGGCAACCCACTCCAGTGTTCTTGCCTGGAGAATCCCAGGGATGGGGGAGCCTGGTGGGCTGCCATCTGTGGGGTTGCACAGAGTCAGACATGACTGAAGCGACTTAGCAGCAGCAGCAGCA
>SJYX01018168.1:188774-243909 GCA_006410675.1 Oreotragus oreotragus | reverse complement strand
ACTTCAACTAAATTAAAAATCAGAGAAATACCTAAAGAGGGTAACATAAAATGCAGAAATGTTGTTTAAATTTTTACTGAAATACAATTCTATAGAGAAAATGGAAATATCATCGGTGTATAGCCTGATAGACTTTTGCAAATTGAATACACCATTCTTGTTACCACTGATCCGCTGAGACTGTCTCTCTTGGAAACAATGCCAAAAGTTCAAATTTGAGTCCCTTGATATATATGATGCCATTTTTTAAAAACTTTTGAGAGTTTATGAAAACTTTGGGAAATTAGTGGTAAACCATATGGTTTTAGAAAACAATATGTGGCTGCATTTAAATTCACATAAAAATAGCATTTTTTAAACCATAATGAAATTTAATCCTTTTACACAGGTTAACAAAACGTATTACAAGAGAAACTAAACATTGTATTTAACAAGAGCAATACTTTTGAAAGTGGAACAATGAAAAAAATTCAAATATTTTACAAATGTTCACTTCTGGGTCCATTTATCACAGTAGGGGAACAAAGCTGTTAAAATACAGATGTGGTCAACTAGGCCACTTATCTACACTATAGTAGTACTGGAAATCAATCCTAAGGTCAAGACAGAAGACCACAAAAGACAAGACCCTAAATGTTTTATGGCCTCCTCAGTAAGAGATGTTTTCCTTTCCAAAATAATACGAGGTCACTTTTGAGTGACTCTGCAGGACAGCTCTTTTATTCTCCTTTCTCTCCTTCTTTCTTAATCTCTAGAGTTATGCCATCAAAGAATTTTATTATATTTACTTTGGCCACGCCCCACCATGCGGGTTCTTAGTTTCCCATCCAGGGATCAAACCCATGCCACCTCCTGCCTTGGAAATGTAGAGTCAATCACTGAACCACCAGAGAAGTCCCAAAGAATTTTATAAAAATAAAAATTCAGTTCTTCAGTTGTACTAGACACATTCCAAGTATCCAGTAGGTACGTGTGGCAACTGGCTACCCAAGGGGACAGTGTAGATACAGGACATTTCCTCTACCATAGAAAGGTCTGAACAGTGCTGTGTGCAGGGATGAGCTCTCATCTCTTGCTCTGCCCACTTCTTGGAAAATTTCTTTTTACTGACCACAGCTCCCTATCCCTCTTTTTTTTTCTTTTTTCAGTTGGTCAGCAAAATGCTCTGTCAGAACCTAACATAATGTCTGCAAGGATAAGCCAGTGGAAATTATGGTGTTTGAAAATAGTTGTTAGGCAAAGAAATACAGCTAATAAGTCATCCCAAGGAAAAATCCGCAAACTCCTCAGCAATTAAAGAAATGAACGTTAAAATAAGCCTGCCATACCATTACATACTGTCTAGACTAGAAAAATGTGTAAAAAATGATGGACTGTGATATTGATAACATTGTGGGGAAAAAGATTCCTTTACCTACAGCTAACCATCCTGGTAATTAGTTAAATCCTCTTGAAGAACCATCTGAAACCATGTTACAGAAACTATGAAACTACTTTCTGGCTAATTCCACTTAACTACTATTTATTAAATAGATAGCTGGTATGAGCCACAGTACTTGGTACTTTGTTGAGTTTTTAAAAAATGTACTCGTGTTTTCACAAACATCCTATGAGGTAGGTAGCTTTAACCTCACTTTTTAAAATCTGCAAATGCTTAAGTTCACAAAAGTTAAGGATGATACCCAGACAGAGTAAAAGAGCAAATAAGTGGCTGAGCAAAGATTCGAAGATTCTTAGATCTTTTGACCTAAGACCTGCCCAGAAGACCACATTGCCTCCCATTTCTGAAAATTGCCTCCAAGGGAATGGTATTACCAAAAATATACATAATGATGTAATTTTTACAAGTATTCCAAAGGAAAAATTGGAAAATGCACACAGAAGAAAATGTAAGTTGGGCCCAGCACACAGAAGGCTCTCAATAAATGACTGATTAATTAATTTAGGTGTGGGATCTTCTCACATCAGGGATAGAACTCGTTTCTCCTGGTATTGGCAGGACGATTCTTTACCACTGACCCTTCAGGAAAGCCCACCTAAACGCTTAATTTAAAAAAAAAGCAATGCGGTGAAAAAGAGCTCTAGCCCTTTAAAAGTCAGAGGTGGGTACAAAGAAGAGAAAGGAGGCGGGTTAAGGAGCTGACAAGAGAAGCTCCTTGCCTTATTTAAATAAGCATGCGTAAAGGCTCCCTTGTACCTTGCCGCGTCCCAGCACTCGGTGCGCGTGCGCTGCCTGAACCTTGAGGAGGCTCTCGGTTCCTCCCGCCTACTTAGTTGGGCGGAGACAGTCGCGTGAGTTCCGTGGACCTACATTCTCCCGCCCAATTAAGCAGGCCCGCCCCCACCCTTGCACATGCGTATACTTCAGCACTAGACCCGGAGGTCGGTAAAACGGTCCAGGAGTTGCGCCTGCGCTGTGTACGCCTCTGCCGGAAGTGGGCGGGATCGTGTTCCGAAGCCTGAAAGGAGGTGGGAGAAAGCCACAAAGATGAGTGTGTTTGAATGGAAAGCTGAATTTAGGGGCTGTCCCAAATGCTCGGGTGCAGAAATGTAAAGGCCAGAATGTGATCACAGGGAACTAATGATTTTCTATTTTTAAAAAGGTTTTATTATTTTTTTTCATGTATATTTAAGAAAAGTTTTAGAGGGAAAGAGGATTTTCCCTGTTTTCTTTTTCCCCAAGAATTTTGGTTTTCTCAGCCCTGCCGCGGGGCTTGCGGGATCTTACTCCACCTGGGATCGAACCCAGGTACCCTGCAGTGGAAACAGGAAGTGCTAACCACTGGACCGCCAGGGAATCTTCCCCACCCCACCCCACCCCACCCCACCCCACGTGAACCTCCGTGCCCTGTGGAGTGTTTTGGAGTCAAGTGACTTAAGAGCCGGCCAGCGCCAGAGGAACGCTCTGCCGCTCCCTCCTTTTCTGTCTCTCTGAAGGCAGGCAGGAAGGAAAACTTCCTCCCGCGGAGGGGAAGATGTCAAGGGACGGTGGCTGCCTCGACNCCCTTCCCCACCCTTCCCCACTCTAGCCCCCATCCCATCAATTCTTAGATTCTGAAAGACTTAAGGACTCAATAAGGGTGCATTTGCAGGACTTCCCTGGTGGACCAGTGGCTAGGGTTTTGCACTCTTGAGTGCAAGAGCCCCAGGTTCGACCCCTTAGGGAACTAGAGCCTACATACCACAACTAAGACCAGGCACAGCTAAGTAAATTTTAAAAAGAAAAAAAGTACATTTTAATGCATTCTGTGTGCCCAGATTGAAAATGAGTGTTTAAAAAATGAAGAGCACTTATTCTCACCCACATAAAGGTCCTAGTCAGGAATCCCAGTCAGGAAATTAATTCTCAGGAAGATATGCTGAATAGAAACCAGGAAAGAAGAAACAAATCTGCATAGAAGTAAGTGTGCTTTTGTGTCATAAAAGTTATAAGTGTTTTGGAAGTCCCCAGTGTCAATTCATCAGCTTGATCCCATAGATGTTTGTGGAAAACGTGTTATCTTTTTAATATATACGTTGTGATGGATCTTGGAGATTAAAAGGTGAGTATAATTCCGCCCCTGTCCTTGATGAATTCACACTTGGAAAGACCGGGTGGGCTTAAGCTCTAGAAATAGCCTAGGCAAAATCTTGGAGGTAAGCATGACAGTGTAAAATGATTCCAGACACTGTCTTGACTAAAGTAGAAGGGAGGAAATGACATGGGAGGTTGTGTCCTTTGAACAGAGTAGGTAGGGTAGATTGGGAGTGACGAGGTCTAGATGCCAAGGCCAGGGAGGTTGGATCCAAATCCAGTGGCCAGGAACCATTGTGTTTTTGTGAATTTGCTCTGTTGTCATGGGATGAGGCAGAAGGTGACTTTTTTTTTTTTTTTAAATTAAACTTAACTATATATTTTTTTCCATTTTTTAATCTTCTGGCTGAGCCAAGGCATGTGCGATCTTAGTTCCCTGATCAGGGATCCAGCCCTCAACCCTGGTGGTGGAAGCGTAGAGTCTTAACCACTGGACCACCAGGGATATCTAGAAGGTGACTTTTAGACCACAGCAATTGACTGAACAGGGAGAATTCTTTGGGACCCCATGGACTAGCCCGCCAGGCTGCTCTGTCTGTGGCATTTTCCAGGCAAGAATACTGGAGTGGGTTGCCGTTTCCTTCTCCAGGGGATCTTCCTGACCGGGATTGAACCCAAATCTCCTGTGTCTCCTGCACTGCAGGCAGATTCTTTACCGCTGAGCCATTGGGGAAACCCTGTCCACAAGCCAGGGAACACTACAGATGCAGACAGGGACTTCCCTCATGGTCCAGTAGCTAAGACTCGGAGCTCCCAATCTGGGTTTGATCACTGGTCAGGGAGCTAGAGCCTGCATACCGCAACTAAGATTTCACGTGCAGTAACTAAAGGTCCTGACGGAATCAGATGCAGAGTGTGGCAGCTAAGACCTGGCACCACAACAACAACAAAAGACAAACCAGCAGAAGGTGGGGTAAGGTCATGGGACAAACCTTCCCTCAGAGCCTCCAGGAGGAACCAGCCCTGCTGACACCTTAATTTCCAACATCTAGCCTCCAAAACTGTGAGACAATCAACTTCTGTCAGATAAGCTACCTCGGTTGGTGGTTACTTTGTGCTGGCAGCAGCCCTAGCAAATGAATACCGTTCCCAGGAGGTCCTTAATAAATACTTGTTGAATAGATGAATGGCTGAATAAAGGACAATTTTTATCATTCCTGGCTCTTCAAAAGATGACGAAAGAGGTATCAAGAGACTAACTTTTCCAGCCTTTCAAGTCTGGTGAATGGTTGAAAACTAGTCCCTTGCCCCAACCTGCCTCATTTTCTGTGCTGATATTTTCATTGTGTTTGATTGATACTGTCTTTGTCCTGAGCCTCAGACAAGTCCTGGGCCGTGATGATAGGGACAGGTAGAATGGGGGCTGTGGTTCCCTGGATGACACTACTGGTTGTTACTGAAATTCGATACCCTGCCACCCCCTGCTTTCCTCCTTGTTGGCAGATCTCCAAGTATGTTAGCTTCCCTTTTGTCTAGGGAAAGTGAACCCTCTTCCCCAGAGCCAGGGGGTGAATTGGGCAAACCTTTTCCGTAAAGGTAGTTAATATTTTTTGGCTTTGGAGTCCAAACATCCTACAGATATATATATATATATGAAATGTATATCTGTATATATGATATGTGAAGTGAAGTCGCTCAGTCGTCTCCGACTCTTTGCGACCCCGTGGACTGTAGCCTATCAAGCTCCTCTGTCCATGGGATTTTCCAGGCAAGAGTGCTGGAGTGGATTGCCATTTCCTTCTCCAGGAGATCTTCCCAACCCAGGAATCGAACCTGGGTCTCCCGCATTGCAGGTAGACGCATTACCGTCTGAGCCACCAGGAAGATCTTAATATATGATATATATGTATGTATACATATATGTTGGGGCTTCCCTGGTGGCTGAGATGGTAAAAAAATCTGCCTGCAACTCAGGAGACCCAGGTTAGATCCATGAGTCGCGGAAATTGCCTGGAGAAGGGAATGGCAACCCATTCCAATATTCTTCCCTGGAGAATTCTGTGAACAGAGGAGCCTGGTGGGCTACAGCCTATCAGGTTGCAAAGAGTCAGACACAACTAAGCGACTAACACACAAGTTCATATATATATATATATACTGCACTTTTTAAAAACATAAGCTCAGTTTATAAATTTACTTTTGGCTGCACCATGCAGCATGTGGGATCTTAGTTCCTTGACCAGTATGAAATCTGAGCCCCCTGGCAATGGAAGCGTGGAGTCTTAACCACTGGACTGCCAGGGAATTCCCTTATTCAAGTGCTTTATAAACCTTTAATCATGTTGATCAAAATAAGCTACATGATCCAATCCCAAATGAAGAAGTAGGACATATGCTTTGCCTATGGAGTATGCAGTGCTCAGCGGATCTAGTTACAGTGAGTTCTTTACAACAAAATTTTCTCTTCAACGTGCACTCTCAGATTCCCATGCTAAGGTGTGATGAAAAGAAATAACCTGAGCTACAGCCCCTGCACTGGAATTTACTGGACACTCTGAACAGCTATAACTCTGGCTCTCAGTTGCCTCATCTCTAAAATACACAGTTAAGAGCACCTACCTCTCAGGATTTTATAAGGATTACTTGACATACTGTTTGTGAAAGTGTAACTGCTATCACAGGTAACAACTGTTCCCGTGGAAGGTGTGTGGAAGATGTATGAATGGTGATGTTTGCACTGTTGTCAAACAGCTGAGAGCTGAGAGGCGCTGAGCAGATGTTAAATTCTTTGAAGTGCTTTTTCTGGCAAGTGGCACTTGTCTCCCCATTTCAAACAGCCCAATAGCAGCTTTCATGAAAGCCCATTTAGAATCTTTTTAAGCTACCAGCCATATGAAATACACTTTTCAAAGGTATTTCAAAAAAAGCAGGAGAGTCCAAACACTTTTAGAGAGTATGAACTATGTTGGCTGAGATCTAAAGTCATGAGTAACCTTGCTTCTAGCAATTAACGCCTGCCTAGGTACCAGGATAATTGTACTCGAATCCCCTTTCCAGCGTTGTTCTTCAAACCCCAAACAGGAAATGATCTGAATGTTTATCCGTGATAGCACGGGTATATCACTTGTGTACTACTTATTCCATAGAATGTCACAGCAGTGAAAATAAATTATAGTCCATGTAATACAGATTACTCTTAAAAACATCATACTGAGCACAAGAGGCATAAAAATGAATGAGAAACAAATAAATAAACCAATATAATTTCACTTATAAAAGTTGCAAACTAGGAAAAACAAATCTATGTTATGTAGGGAGGCAAAGATACGTGGTAAAACCACAAGGGAAGGTAAAGAAATTACCACAAAAAATTAGGACTGTGGTTAGAAGTGGAACCTTCTCCTCCTGTGGAAAAGAAGGAGATTGCAATTGGAAATTAACACCCGAGAGCTGGTGATATTCTATTTCTTGACTTGGGTGGTAGTTACATAGATGTTCACCTCGTAATTCTTTGTTAAACTATACAAAATGTTTTTTACTCTTTTCTTTTTTAAAAACATTTTGGCTGTGCTGGGTCTTCATTGCAGTGTGCAGCCTTCTCTAGTGGCTACAGGCTTAGTTGCCCCACAGCATGTGAAATCTTAGTTCCCCCACCAGGGATGGAACCCATGTCCCCTGCACTGATGGTGGGTTCTTAACTGATGGACCACCAGAAAAGTCCCTGCTCTTTTCTGTATGCATATTCTTTCCTTCCTTCCTCCCTTCCTTCTTTTGAAAAAATTTCCCGAAATAAAAAGCAGGAAAGAATTAAGCATATATGTACCTTGATGCTTTCGTATTTTCCATTCCATATTTGAGGTCTCTTTTAGCTTGTTTGTTACCCTTATGGTGGTGCAGAGGGGACAGGCATCAGATTCCTTCGACGGAGAAATGAGATGTAGAGGTTTTCCTAATCATAACAAAATTCGACTAGGCAGAAATAATTTGAAGTCTTGTGCTATGAATTGGCTATTGCCCTCCTTTTGAAGATCTTTGAATATCTTTCGTGTGATGTAATATTTAACACTATGTATACCACATATGAATAGGAGCCCTATCTAGCTTTGCTCATTATTGTCACCCCAGTACCTAGCATGGCGTTTGATATACAGTGGGTACTCAAAAATGTAGACTTTGGGCTTCCACTGAAGGGGGCATGGGTTTTGATCTAAGATCCCTCATGCCGCAAGGTGTGGTCAAACAAACAACCCTTTCTAATAAAATATATGTTATTTGTGACAAATTAAGGTGTGTCACCTGCCATAAAATTCACTCTTTATGAAATTCAGTGGTCTGTAATGTGTCCAGAACATTTTCATCACTCCAAAAAGAAACCTTGTCCCTATTAGCAGTCCATCTCTCTTTCCTCTACCCCCCTTCCCTGGAAACCACTGACCTACTTTCTGTTGCTGTGGATTTGCCTGTTCTGGACATTTCATATAAATGGAATCACATAGTTGTGGCGTTTTGTACTGACTCCTTTCATTCCATTTTATGGCTGAATAATAGTCCGTTGTAGAGCATATCACATTTTATTATTTTTTATTTATTTGGCTGCACCAGGTCTTAGTTGCAGCACCCAGGATATTTGCTCTTCACTGTGGCATGCAGGATCTTTAGTTGCTGCATGTGGGATCTAGTTCCCTGACCAAGAATAGAACCCCAGGCCCCTGCATTGGGATGATGAAGTCTTAGCCACTGGTCCGCAAGGGAAGTCCTTCTTATTCGTTTTTATTGTTATTGTTGTTGAAAACATCTTATTCTTGACCTGGATCTTATGCAGATTCTCTTTATGATTATTATTTAAGCCATACATACACATTTTATGCACGTTTCTGTATATGTCATATGTCACAATAAAAACGTAATGTAGTCTCATTGTTGAAACTGTGGAAAGCAAAAGTTTGTTTCATTAAAGAACAGCGCTGACATATTTCTACCACCCCAGCTCTGTGAGTAGTAGTTTTCCAGGGGGAAGAGAGAAAGACTGAATAAATCTTTGCTGATTTTTGCCTTTTGTCGAAAGAAAAAAGAAATTCTGGAACGTTGTCAGCAGGTGGCGCAATTAAATAAGATTTAATCCTCCTGGCTCAATGGCAAGCCGAAAGGGGAAACAAAAAGCAGCCACCACTTCCCCTGATGATGGGAAGATATTCTGGTGAATTTCCCACTACCTTCAGTCTTCCTCCAATATCCATCATGACACAAAAGAGCCTGGTAAATATGCTTTCACTGGGGGACTGTCAGGCAATTCTTCAAATACGTCAAAGAGCGTGGATGTTTTCTCCCTGTTGTTTGATGAAGGGCCCTCAAGATAACAGACTTGGCTGGGCCCTAGGATGTCGGGCTTTCCGTGTCTGCACCAAATGAGGACAGCCAAGATGTCTAATAATAAATACACGTCTCCAATATTCTTAGATGGCTTTTGAGGTGAATTAGGAAGTGTTCAGTTTCTAAATCTTTACCAAGCACTTCCTTCCACACCCATCTTATTGGTAATAGCCTTTGGAGTTTCTGTACAAAAACAAAAAAGACATTTTAATCTGGACACCAAGTCAGAGAAAGAAATTAACGTGCTCATCATCTCTCTCATTAAGATACACTTATTGGTCCAGTGGTTAAGACTCTGCACTCCAATGCAAGGGACCCAGGTTCTACCCCTGGTCAGGGAACTAGATCCCACATGCCACAAATAAGACCTGGTGGAGCCAAATAAGTAAGAGAATATTTCTAAAAATGACACACTGATTGGGACTTCCATAGTGGTCCGGTGGTTAGGACTCTGCACCTCCAATGCAGGGGACATGGGTTCCTCCCCTAGTCGGGGACCTAGAATCCCATGTGCTGTGCGGTGCAGCCAAAAAAAAAAAAAAGTGCAAAATCACTTATTTGGCGTAAGGTTGGCTTCAAGATGGGAGAGGATAGGTGGTGGAGATGGGAGATTGGTTACATATGAGGAGAAATGATCAGATAAGTAAATATACTAAAAACAACAGGAGATGAATTTCCCACTGTTGGTGAGGGGAATAGCAGATCTGGAAAAGAGAAACTAGAATGAAGCCTGTGCATTAGAAGTGGATATTGATGTGGAGTCATGGTGTTCAGTACTTGCTGTTGCTGCTTAGTCCCTTCAGCCGTGTCCCACTCTTTGCAACCCTATGGACCATAATCCACCGGGATCCTCTGTTTCTGGAATTCTCCCGGCAAGAATACTGGAGTAGTGGGTTGCCATGCCCTCCTTCAGGGGATCTTCCCAACCCAGGGATCTAACCCGGGCCTCTGCATTGCCGGCAGATTCTTTACCACCGAGCCACCAGGGAAGCCCTTTCAATACTTATAGAGTTATAATATATAAGTGCAGTCAGTCTCCAGATCTTTCAGCTGAGAGAGGAGCGTAGTGACACTCCATAGTGATGAACACATATCTACTACCCAGAACTTGGTTTCTAGGGAATTTCCTGGAGGTCCAGTGGTTATGATTCCATCCTTTCACTGCAAAAGGCCTGTGTTCAATCCCTGGTTGGGGAACTAAGATCCCCAAATGGGGCACAGTGCAGCCTAAAAGTAAAAATAAATAAAATGTAAAGACAACTCTTCCACTTGTCTTGAGGATCCCATTCCTTCTTTTCAAAAAATAAACAAAGGATTAGAATAGGCATTTCTCTGAAAGAAGATATGCCAATGGCAATGAGCACATGAAAAGACACTCAACGTTTTTAGCCATTCAGTTCAGTTCAGTCATTCAGTCGTTTCCGATTCTTTGCGACCTCATGAATCGCAGCACGCCAGGCCTCCCTATCCATCACTAACTCCCAGAGTTCACCCAAACTCATGTCCGTTGAGTCGGTGATACCATCCAGCTGTCTCATCCTCTGTCGTCCCCTTCTCCTCCTTCCTTCCAATGAATATTCAGGACTGATTTCCTTTAGGATGGACTGATTGGATGTCCTTGCAGTCCGAGGGACTCTCAAGAGTCTTCTCCAACACCACAGTTCAAAAGCATCAATTCTTAGGTGCTCAGCTTTCTTCACAGTCCAACTCTCACATCCATACATGACCACTGGAAAAACCATAGGCTTGACTTGACAGACCTTTGTTGGCAAAGTAATGTCTCTGCTTTTTAATATGCTATCTAGGTAAATGCAAAATTAAAGCCACAGGGAGATACAGTTCACACAAAATCACAAGGATGGCTAAAATGAAAAACACAGACACTAACAATTGTGGACCAGGATGTAGAGAAATCCAAACCCTAATACTTTGCTTGGAGAAAGACATGACAACCCACCCCAATATTCTTGCCTGGAAAATCCCATGGACAAGGAGCCTGGTGGGCTACATCGAGTCAGACATGCCTGAGTGACTAAACCACAAATACTTAGCTGGTGAGACTGTAAAATGCAGCCACTGGGGAAAACAGTTTGTTGCTTCCTCAAAGTGTTAAACAAAGTAACCATCTGACCCAGCTATCCCACTCCTAAGTGGAATACAAAGAGAAAACAGTAAGTCCACACAAAACCTTGTGCAGGAATGTTTATAGGAGCATTATTCATAATAATCAAAAAGGGGGGGGAATCAAATTTCCATCAATAGGTGAATGGACACACAAAATGTATAATTCCAGTCTGAACTGCAGATGGTGACTGCAGCCATGAAAGTAAAAGACTCTTGCTCCTTGGAAGAAAAGTTATGACCAATCTAGACAGCATATTAAAAAGTAGAGGCATTACTTTGCCAACAAAGGTCTGTCTAGTCAAAGCTATGGTTTTTCCAGTAGTCATATATGGATGTGAGAGCTGGACTGTGAAGCTGAGTGCCTAAGAATTAATGCTTTTGAACTGTGGTGTTGGAGAAGACTCTTGAGAGTCCCTTGGACTGTAAGGAGATCAAACCAGTCCATCCTAAAGGAAATCAGTGCTGAATATTCATTAGAAGGAATGATGCTGAAGCTGAAACTCCAATACTTTGGCCACCTGATGCAAAGAACTGACTCATTGGAAAAGAACCTGATGCTGGGAAAGATTGAAGGCGGGAGGAGAAGGGGACAACAGAAGATAAGATGGTTGGATGGCATCACCGATTCAATGGACATAAGTTTGAGTAAACTTTGGGAGTTGGTTATGGACAGGGAGGCCTGGTGTGCTGTGTGGTCCATAAGGTCGCAAAGAGTCGGACACGACTGAGCAACTGAACTGAACTGCACTGAGTCTGAACTAAAGAATTTATTTCTTTTTTAAAGTATTTATTTATTTTATTGTTATTTGGCTGTGTCGGATCTTAGTTGCCTCTTGTGGGATCTTTCGTTACAGCTTGTGGTCTCTCTAGTTGTGGCCCTTGGGCTTCAGTGTTATTGAAGCACATGGGTTTAGCTGCTCGTCAGTATGGAATTGTAGTTCAGTCACCAGGGATCACGGGAAAGGCAATGGCACCCCACCCCAGTACTCTTGCCTGGAAAATCCAATGGACGGAGGAGCCTGGTGGGCTGCAGTCCATGGGGTTGCTAACAGTCGGACAGACTGAGGACTTCACTTTCACTTTTCTCTTTCATGCATTGGAGAAGGAAATGGCAACCCACTCCAGTGTTCTTGCCTGGAGAATCCCACGGAAGGGGGGGTCCGGTGGGCTGCCGTCTATGGGGTCGCACAGAGTCGGACACAACTGAAGCGACTTAGCAGCAGCAGCAGCAGCAGCACCAGGGATCAAACCCAGGTTTCCTGAATTGGCAGGTGGATTCTTAACCAGACCACCAGGTAAGTCCCTTGAGCTCAAGGCTTTAGAACCAAGAGAAATGATAAGGTGTAAATCCTAGTCCCAGGGCAGGAGACTTAGTGGGTCATGCAGAGGGAGAGAGAATGCTGTCTTCCCCTACCTTTTTGTTCTATTCAGACCCTCAGTTGATTGGCTGGGGCGCTCTTGTATTGGGGAAAGACAATCTGCTTTACTCAGTTTATTGATCCAAATAATCTCTTCTGGAGAGACCTTCATGATGTTTAGCTGGATATCAGCCTATCTGGCTCAGTCAGTTGACACATAAAACTAATCATCATGACAGCTCAATAAAACTATTACTAAAATATATAGTTTACTCTTCAAAACTGTCAAGACCATGATAAAACAAGGAGAGACTGAGATACTATCACAGATACTTAAATGTAGTGTCAGATTGAATTGCAGAACAGAAAACGAACATCACTGGAAAGACTGGTAAAACCTGAATAAATTTTGGAATTTAGTTCATTGTCATATACCTATGTTCATTTCTTAGTTTTGATAAAGATGTCATGGTTATGTAAATTGTCAACATAAGAGGAAAAGGAGTGAAGAAGAGTATATGGAAATTATCTTTGCAGCTCTGTTGGTAAATCTTAAAGTATCCCCCAATTTTTTTTTTTTTGGCTGCACCTCAAGGCATGTGATCTTTAGCTGTCCCGCCAAGGATGGGACACGTGCCCTCTGCAGTGGAAGTGCAGAGTCTTAATCACGGGACCACCAGGGAAGTCCTGTTAGTTTTTTAAGACCCAGCTTTATAAAGTTAGTGCTTTTGAGTGCTTAATATCAGGCACTTCATCTACATATTGCGTTTAGTCCTCACGACAATCCTATGAGAGCAAACTTCGGTTTACAGAGAAGGCCAGTTATATACTTGGGGTCACCTCTCCGGCAAATGGCAAGAAATTTGAACTCAGGTTGACTAGTAAACTACACAGCCCCAGCCAGCCAGGACTTTACAGTCCCAGATAGACCCAGAAATCCAAATAGCTGAATAAAGTCATGAACAGCATTTTGCTACCTGGAGAGAAAATATTAAACAAATGAATTTTAATAGATAATACTGCCTGCATTATAAACCCATGAACATAAAGATAGGGGTGTAAAATTTCTATCAAACACCTGAACATTTCAAGAAGAAAAGATGCCATCAATTTATTTTATGGACTATTTCTGTTATACTAAATTTGCCCAGTCTTTTTTAGCATACATGAATGATCATGTAACTTTAATCAGTATATACACATTATTTTGGGGCTCCACTTTCTTAATTCACATGATTTAATATACCTGTTTAAAGGTATTCATTTAGTTCCCATAGCGATTTTTAACAGCCATGTAATATTACATGAAATAGAAAGACTATATCTTTTTTGTTTTGTTTTTGCACTTTTTTATTTTTTTGTGGCACTGCCCGCCTTGTGGGATCTTCATTCCCCAGGCAGGAATTGGATCCCGGCCACCACAGTGAAAGTACCCAGTCCTAACCACTGCAGACTATAGCTTACTTATCCCTGCTGTGGGGCACTTGGGATGCTTCCAGTGTGTGACTGATTTGAAAAATGCTGCTATAACCATCTTTGCACAGATTGCTTGTTACAATCTCGGGGACTATTTTGAGCAAGGGCATTTGTGGGAAGCAGATGAAGGAAAAGTCCCTAGAATTTTCACTTCCCATTGGGCAGCTGCTATTTCTGTAGAATAGGCTCTTGGCATCCTGCAATGCATAAGTAACAGCACTACCAGGAGCTGGATGATTCGGGGAAAGTCTTTTCACCTCTATGCACCTTGGTCTCTTGCTATTTCAAGTGAGGTCCTTGGCCCAGTAGTATTGGCTGGGAGCTTGTAGAATTACAGAATCTTGGGTCCTTCCTCAGTTCAGTTCAGTTCAGTCACTCAGTCGTGTCCTACTCTTTGCGACCCCATGAATTGCAGCACGCCAGGCCTTTCTGTCCATCACCAACTCCCGGAGTTCACTCAGACTCACGTCCATTGAGTCAGTGATGCCATCCAGCCATCTCATCCTCTGTCGTCCCCTTTTCCTCCTGCCCCCAATCCCTCCCAGCATCAGAGTCTTTTCCAATGAATCAACTCTTCGCATGAAGTAGCCAAAGTACTGGAGTTTCAGCTTTAGCATCATTCCTTCCAAAGAACACCCAGGACTGATTTCCTTTAGAATGGACTATCTCCTTGCAGTCCAAGGGACTCTCAAGAGTCTTCACCAACACCACAGTTCAAAAGCATCAATTCTTCGGTGCTCAGCTTTCTTCACAGTCCAACTCTCACATCCTAGAACCTACTGAATCAGAATTTGCATTTTAACAAGAGCTCTAGGAGGTGGTTCATAAGCACCCTGAAAAGTTAGAGAAACCATACTTACATATCAAATAGGGATAATAAAATTCCTTCCTCATGAGGTCATTGTGAGGACTTAATGTGTTAAGACGTATACGTATGGTGCATAACTCCAAGCACACAGTGAGTGCTGTGTGTGTGCTACTTATTTTCTGGGGTTGTGCCACAAGGATTATAGGACCCTAGTTTCTCGACCAGGGATTGAACTTGAGCCCTCAGCAGTGAAAGCACAGAGCCCTAACCACTGGACTGCCAGGGAATTCCTTCTGTTTTGCTACTTTTATGACTCTTCCCAGCTAACTGAGCAAATTCTCCGATGGGTAGGTCTCTAAGTAGAGGGCCTTAAAATGAACTGCTGCTGCTGCTAAGTCACTTCAGTCGTGTCCAACTCTGTGACCCCATAGACGGCAGCCCACCAGGCTCCCCCATCCCTGGGATTCTCCAGGCAAGAATACTGGAGTGGGTTGTCATTTCCTTCTCCAGTGCATGAAAGAGAAAAGTGAAAGTGAAGTCGCTCAGTCTGTCCGACTGTTAGCGACCCCATGGACTGCAGCCCACCAGGCTACTCCGTCCATTGGATTTTCCAGGCAAGAGTACTGGGGTAGGGTGCCATTGTTAAAATGAACAAATAGAAGATATTTCCCCCTGGTGATGTGGGGAAGAAGTGGGGAGGATACTCTTGCAACACATGTTTTCATCTGTCATGCTCAAAAGTCCTAAGAAGAGGCAGATCCAGCCCCAGGAAGCTGATGAGTGAATCTGAAAGCTCTTTGGGCAGGAATACAGGCTACTCCGTCCATTGGATTTTCCAGGCAAGAGTACTGGGGTGGGGTGCCGTTGCCTTCCCCACCTCCTGCTTGCAGTCATGCCTTTTTCCAGTCCATTCTCTATAGAGGAAGTAGAATGACTTCTCACAGACGAGAAAACAGAAACTGCCACTCCCAGCAGAAAGCCCTTCGTGCTGCGCTTAGAATAAAATCCATCTCTCTCCTATGGCCCTCACGGCCCGCCGTGGCCGTGGCCTTGCCTGCCGTGATCTCGCGTGATGGGATACGGCACCTCTGCTCCTGCCCTTCCGTTTTGGGAAGCTTGGCCTGCACGTGACTGACTGCTTGCTTCTCCGCCTTCAGGTCTCAGCTCTCCAGAAAGGCCGTCCTTCCCACCCTTTTCAGCCTGGTCTTCTCACTCATCATAGCTCTGTTCTGTTCCCTTCCAAACCTCGCTTAACCTTGTCTGAAGGTTTCTCGGGGTGTTTTTGTTTGTTTGAGAGTGTTTTTTCTAAGCATATTTTCTGGGCCTCTCTAGTAGGACAGGATTCTGCCTTGCTCTTTGCTGTGTCCCTAGCACGCCTATTCAGTTCAGTTCAGTCGCTCAGTCGTGTCCGACTCTTTGCGACCCCATGAATCGCAGCACGCCATAAAATGAACAAATAGAAGATATTTCCCCCTGGTGATGTGGGGAAGAAGTGGGGAGGATACTCTTGCAACACATGTTTTCATCTGTCATGCTCAAAAGTCCTAAGAAGAGGCAGATCCAGCCCCAGGAAGCTGATGAGTGAATCTGAAAGCTCTTTGGGCAGGAATTGGGACAGGGGGTTGTGGGTGGGGTGGGAGGATGGTGATGGTGGGGGCAGCCAGGTAAGATCTGATACTTCTGGTACCTAAGTGGCTACACTGATGGGGGTGAACAGTCTGCGCCATCTACAGAAGGGCTTGTTCTCCATGGTCCTGACCCCATGGAGAACAGTTCCTAAGATTTGCAACCTGACCCCTGGCCAGCTAGTGGAGAAGGTGTACTTGCCCCACTCTACCTGGGGGGGCAGGCCCAGCCTCTGCCACCCAGAACTGAATGACTGCAAGTATAGGTAAAGCGGGAT
The DNA here is from genome assembly GCA_006410675.1 of Oreotragus oreotragus. NCBI lineage: Eukaryota > Metazoa > Chordata > Mammalia > Artiodactyla > Bovidae > Oreotragus > Oreotragus oreotragus. Next base: position 227,356 of record SJYX01018168.1, on the reverse strand, counting down.
CTTCTTCCAAAATCCTCTGCTTGTTGTCATTGTTCTGTCGCTCAGTCTTGCCCAACTCTGCGATCCCATGGACTACAGCACGCCAGGCTTCCCTGTCCTTCACTATCTCCCGGAGTTTGCTCAGACTCACGTCCCTTGAGTCGATGATGCCATCCAGCCATCTCATTCTCTGTTGTCCCCTTCTCCTCTTGCTTGGTGACGTTTAATTTATCCTTCAAGGCCCTGGGTTTCCTTTTATGTCTACTAACCCCAATTAAATAAACTGTTTTCTGTTTGTTTTTTTTTTTACCATGTGTGTGATTTATACAGGTTTCCAAGCTTCATTACACTTTATATCAGAATTTTCAAACTCAACAGTCTCCAGTCCACATGAAATAAGCTGGGGCAGTACAGTTGAGCATGGTGGGGACTGTGGTGACTGGCAAGCCGTTTGTGAAGGGGACATCTGTTCATCTGTTCCAGCCCATGGCCAAGTATGAACATGAGTCCAGTGTACCCAGAGCCTTCCACTTTAAAAAAATTATTTTAATTGGAGGATAATTGCTTAAAAATATGTTGGTTTTTGCTGTATAACAACGTGAATCAGCCATAAGTATACATATGTCCCTTCCCTCTTCAACCTCCCTCCCCCCCCTCCATTTTTTTCTTTTTTCATGTGGACCATTTTTAAAGTCTCTATTGAATTTGTTACAATATTACTTTTGTTTATGTTCTGTTTTTTTGGCCATGAGGCATGTGGGCCCTTAATCCAAGGAGGCCAGTGTCCTTGTAAGAGGAGAAGACACACAGAGACAAGCATGCAGGGAAGGAGAACCATGTAACAACAGAATGCAGAGGCTGGAGGGGGTGAAGCTGCAAGCCAAGGAATGCTGAGGTTGGTGACCACCACCATAAGCTATGAAGAAGCAAGATTCCAAGGAGTATGGATTTGTTGTCCCCTTGATTTCTCACGTCTAGCCTGCAGAACCATGAGAGAACACATTGCTGTTGTTTAAGTCACCCAGATTGTGGTATTTAACCCAGTTTGTAGTTAGGGCAGCCCTAGGAAACTAATACAGGTGTCACTTGAACTAAGTAGAGAATGATTAGAAAGAGGAAACCAAGTAAAGAGTTACAGGGAAGAATATTTCATGCAAAAGCAGGAATTAAAAAACAGTGTCTGAAGAGGGGTGAGTAGGAGCTATGCCTGGAAAGCTAGCCAGGGATAGAGTTTGTAGGACCAGGCGGGAGAGGGGATTCAATTAGCAGTGAGGTGGTTGTATCATTTGAATGACAGAAACAGCTGTCAAGCGAGTCACCCAGAGTCTTAGAGGGCAGGATCTAGGATATTTTAGTTGCAATAAATAATGACAATATGAGATGACAGGGCCCTCTCTGAGCTTCACTGCCCTGTCCGGCGACCTTGCTGGATGGTCAATGTCAGTTCTAGCATTTCAGGCCGTGGCTGGCTTCGGCTTCGCTCCGTTAAGGCAACGCTCCCTCCCCGCAAACTCCTTCCTCCCTCCAACCCCAGACATCTCAAATACACACAATCTAGGTAAAATAAGCTTTGGAAATGCTGTTTGCGGATAACTTCCCCACCCCAGCTAGGCATGAGAGATTCCGTAAGGGCCGAAGCATTTCTAAACACTGAGAGACTCAGCCAAGTCCCGCAAGGTACAACAATCCCCGCCGCGGGGGCCTGGCGCGCGGGGGCGGGACCGGGGAGGCGCGTGCGCATGCGCAGGGAGCTGCCTCCCGGCGAGGGGGTGGGGCGGGCGCCTGGGCTGGGGCTGTGACGTCAGGTGCGCGCGTGGCTCGGGCTGCGCAGGAACAGCTGGTGCCTGGGACCAGGCTCCTCCGTCCCTGGGATTTTCCAGGCAAGAGTACTGGAGTGGGGTGCCATCGCCTTCTCCGATTCTCAAACTGGAACATGTTAGAATCACCTGGAGGGCTTGTTAGGTTGCTGGGCTCTACCCTCAGTTTTCGATCGGATAATTCTGTGCTGTAGTGCAGTGTTCTGGTGTCTGGCCTGAGAATTCACACTTCTAGAGGGTTCGCAGGTGATGTGAAGGCTGCGGGTCTGGGGACCATACTTGGAGAATCATGGCTGTAGAGAAGGCGCGAAGAAGTATCCTCCTCTGGACAGGCCCTAAGTAGGCACCCAGACTTCACATGCTGGTTGCTCAGAAATAAAAGTTACCTGCCCCTCACTTTATGTCAGGAGCATTTAATCCAGGTGCTTCACCTTCCAGGTATCCTTATTTTCCCAGATGGCAGCACCACCAAACTCCTAGCTCAGTTTACTGTCTTCCCTGAATGGGCACCCAAGTCTGTTTCAGCTGGTGGCTTTCTTTCCAGAGAGACCTGCTGAGATACCTGCCACTTTGTGGCAGTGGTTTTCCCAAAAAGACAAAATTCTTTTTGTACCACAAATATTTTAATATGTTACTATGTTTCACATTACTGCATTAAATGTTTTACTAGGACATGATGTAAAACCCTATCAATTATTCATGCTTTTTTAACCTGGTTGTCATCTTTTCTTCATGATATCCTGCAGCTGCTGACTTTTCAGTTTATATTTAGCCAAGAGAATAACTGGCTGACTGTTAATACTGACACAGATCCAGGAAAAATCCTTCTGGAAAGAAGAATTCTGAAGTAACAGTAACAAATGTTTTCTTTTTATAAATCTTGGATTGCTGTGTTATTTTAGCACCTTGATAAAGTTATCTTAACATTTTCATAGTTAACCTTTGAATAGTTACAGTTTATTAAGATTAACAAGGGTCCATTTTACATACTCTTGTAAAGGTATTGTCTCTTGAAGCTGTTTTTTCAGCTGCCTTTTAGGTGAAATTTTAGGAATCTTAAAATTTAGGTTAATTCAGTAGATTGAGTGCCAGAGGAAGAAAATATGTTAGAGTGTTATTAAGTTTTTCTAACCTGTTAATACTTCTGGTTTTTTACATATATGGATTTAATTTTTAATATATTCACTGAAGTCTTTTGTTTAAAGTAACATATCATGATTTTGAACCTGTTCTCTCCCATTGGGATGGGATGAAGTCCCTCTGTGACTGATACACTCAACAGGGTCTGTAGGATCTCTGATAAGTATTTCGATTTTTATCCCTGGAGTTGCCCCTCAGGTTCTAGAAGAAGGATGTGGTCAGGCCATTCAGAGCTAAATGCTCTTGCTTTGTAGAAAATATTGGTGTATTAACTTTGTAAGCAGTTTCTGAATGGTTTGAAATATCAGTAACATGCTTTCATACATACTTAATGAAGCAAAGTTTAATTTGTAAAGAATCCTTGACTTGTGTGGTCTGGGGAGAGAAACAGTTTTCCCCCTTTAAAAAAAAAGGGGGGGTTCTCTAAAAGTCTTGATCACACTTCACTAAAAAATAAAACTACTTGTTGAATTTTAATTACCTCAAAATAAAGAACCTTTGGTATCTCACTTATATAGTATCAGTATTCAGTATTTTGGCCACAGCAGACCGTATTAGAGGCTATGATAGGAGAGGAAGAGGTGCTGCCTTTTCTTGAGTCAGGAAGCATTAATTGAGCACCATTGCATGCCAGGGAGCACACCAGATCCTGGGGAGGTGGAGTGGAATGAGTCACAGTTCTTAGCTTGAGAAGCTGCAAGAGTGAGTCAGACAATAAAAAAGAAAGAAAATGAAATTTAAAGAAAAGGTACAGCACAGTCATTGTGTGAAGGACCATGGGGTGGGGGGCAAGCGGCTCTCAGAGGCCCTCTACAGACTGCCCAGCTCCTCGTTGAAGATTGGTGCTTCTTTATATCCTCACATTCAAAATTCAACGTATAACTTTCCTGGGTGATTTAAAATCCATATTAGTCCCTTGGATAATCTTTATAATATTAGACTCCCTTTTAATAGTGCTGTGAATATTTCCCTGCCATGTTTCCAGAAATAAACCAGAGGTAGAATTTTGTGACACTGAGCATTATTCATTCTCAAACAATATCCGTAGCCTACACCCAGCTACCCATTCATTCATTCAGCAGGCATTTGAGTACATGCTTTGGCAGAGCACTCTGACGTATTGGAAATTCAGTAGGGAACAAAACAGAAGTTTTACTCTCAGGGAATTTATGTTCAGATGGGAGAGACAGACAATAAAAACTAATGAAGTGGAAATGAATACTGTACAGTTAAATGTTGTGGTAATGATGCTGTGAAGAAAAATAAAGCATGATAAGGGAGTGGGAAGTTAGACTTTAGATGAAGAAGAAGGGAGCCTGCCACCATGCCCAGCTCTGGGACAGAGAATTCTGGGGTGAGCGAGCATCAAGTGCAAAAGCAACATCAGGTGGCCTGTTCAGAAAGCTCAGGGAGGCTGGTGCGGCTGGAGGAGGGTGAGGAGCAAGGGAAGGGAGGCAGGAAATGATGTTAGGGAAGTCAGCGAGGCTCTGTGGGTGAGCTCAGGAGTTTGGGGCTAGTTGGAAGGGGCAGCCGGCGGAGGGTGGGGAGGGGACCCATGGCATCTGAGTGCCTTCAGAGAGCTCGCTGTAGAGAATGGCCAGTAGACAGAAACTGGGGGACTGAGGTGGCGCGTGCTGCAGTGCTTGCAGTCCGGATGGTGAAGACGGTCGTGCTGGGGATATATTTGGAAATGGGTTAAATATGGGGTTATGAGGGAAAGATTTCTGGGAAATCTGTGCCATACACTGAGATCGAGGGGTGGGTAGTTGTTGTTTTTTGGGGAGTGCAAGGGAGTTTTGTTTGGAATTAAGTTGGAGAGGCCTGTTAGGCATCTAAATGGAGATGGCTAGCAGGCAGTTAATTCGAAATATAAATTCAGTTCAGTTCAGTCGCTCAGTCGTTTCCGACTCTTTGCGACCCCATCAACCGCAGCATACCAGGTGTCCCTGCCCGTCACCAACTCCCGGTGATCATCCAAACCCATGTCCATTGAGTCGATGATGCCATCCAACCATCTCATTCTCTGTCATCCCCTTCTCCTCCTGCCCTCAGTCTTTCCCAGCATCAGGGTCTTTTCCAATGAATCAGCTCTTCGCATGAGGTGGCCAAAGGATTGGAGTTTCAGCTTCAACATCCGTCCTTCCAGTGAACACTCAGGACTGATCTCCTTTAGGATGGACTGATTGGATCTCCTTGCAGTCCAAGGGACTCTCAAGAGTCCTCTCCAACACCACAGTTCAAAAGTATCAATTCTTTGGCGCTCAGCTTTCTTTATAGTCCAACTCTCACATCCATACATGACTACTGGAAAAACTATAGCCTTGACTAGAAGGACTTTTGTTGGCAAAGTAATGTCTCCTCTGCCTTTTGATATGCTGTCTAGGTTGGTCATAACTTTGCTTCCAAGGAGTAACCATGTTTTAATTTCATGGCTGCAGTTACCATCTGCAGTGATTTTGGAGCCCAGAAAAATAAAGTCTGACACTGTTACCACTGTTTCCCCATCTATCTGCCATGAAGTGATGGGACCGGATGCCATGATCTTAGTTTTCTGAATGTTGAGCTTTAGGCCAACTTTTTCACTCTCCTCTTTCACTTTCATCAAGAGGCTCTTTAGTTCTTCACTTTCTGCCATAAGGATGTTGTCCTCTGCATATCTGAGGTTATTGATATTTCTCCCAGCAATCTTGATTCCAGCTTGTGCTTCCTCCAGCCCAGCGTTTCTCATGATGTACTCTGCATATAAGTTAAATAAGCAGGGTGACAATATACAGCCTTAATGTACTTCTTTTCCTATTTGGAACCAGTCTGTTGTTCCATGTCCAGTTCTAACTGCTGCTTTCTGACCTGCATACAGATTTCTCAAGAGGCAGCTCAGGTGGTCTGGTATGCCCATCTCTTTCAGAATTTTCCACAGTTTATTATGATCCACACAGTCAAAGACTTTGGCATAGTCAATAAAGCAGAAATAGATGTTTTTCTGGAACTCTCTTGCTTTCTCCATGATCCAGCGGATGTTGGCAGTTTGATCTCTGGTTCCTCTGCCTTTTCTAAAACCAGCTTGAACATCAGGGAGTTCATGGTTCATGTATTGCTGAAGCCTGGCTTGGAGAATTTTGAGCATTACTTTAGTAGCATGTGAGATGAGTGCAATTGTGCGGTAGTTTGAACGTTCTTTGGCATTGCCTTTCTTTAGGACTGGAATGAAAACTGACCTTTTCCAGTCCTGTGGCCACTGCTGAGTTCTCCATATTTGCTGGCACATTGAGTGCAGCACTTTCACAGCATCATCTTCCAGGATTTGAAACAGCTCAACTGGAATTCCATCACCTCCACTAGCTTTGTTTGTAGTGATGCTACCTAAGGCCCACTTGACTTCACATTCCAGGATGTCTGGCTCTGGGAGAGTGAGCACACCATCGTGATTATCTGGGTCGTGAAGATCTTTTTTGTACAGTTCTTCTGTGTGTTCTTGACACCTCTTCTTATTGGAGAGTTATTAGCGTCTTTGATCTGGGTAAGATCACTTGGGGAGTTGAGTAGACAGAAAAACAGCGGTCAGTGAGCTGTGTCCTGAGGCCTGGCAGCCAGTGGCGGGAGGTCAGGGTGATGAGGCTCCTCAGTGCTGAGGTTGCGGAGAGAGCCCGAGGCTTAGGGAGGAGTCACAGGACCAGCCGGGGGCGCTGCCAGCGCTCCGGATCCGGAGGTGGGGACTGAGCGCCCTCACGGGGCTTGACTAGGGGCCTGACGCCGCGGGGAGCAGTGGGGTGAGTGACTCCCTAGAGAACCTTGAGTGGAGTGGGTGCAGGTCCGGTGAAAGATTGCAGCCGAGGAGTCCCCTCTTGAGGGTTTTTGCTAAAAACAAGCGAAAAAATGCGCTAGTAGCTAGGAGGGGATATGGGATCAAGTGAGGGCTTTTACATTGTGATGTATGCCGACGGATGGGACTCAGTCTCTTTGCCTGGTACAACACCGGGTGCTTCATAGGCTTCAGCGCATTGATTCTTCCTCACCTCCCGGAGAAGCAAGGCGTATTGGCACCCCTGTTGCCCTGAGGTTCAAGGTAACTTGCACAGTCCCTCAGCTAGATGGCTAGTAAGTGGCGGAGTGTGGACCTGAGCCTAGGTCCGTGCTCTTAATCCTCTGCTGAGAGATTGTAGAGTTTTCTCTAAAGTTCCGTTCTGATTCTTGCTTGTGGGAGGTAACTTCGCCATTACTCTGACCAGCCTTTTCAAAATAGAGTGGTCAACCAGATATCCTTACATTTGTGAGTCTACTTCCATGGCTTCCCTGATGGCTCAGATGGTAAAGAATCTGCCCCCACTGCGGGAGACCCAGGTTCGATCCCTGGGTCGGGAAGATCCCGTGGAGTAGGAAATGGCAACCTACTCCAGTATGCTTGCCTAGAGAATTCCACGGACAGAGGAGCTTGGCAGGCTACAGTCCATGGGTTCACAAAGAGTCGGACAAGACTGAGCGACTAACAGTTTCATTTTTTTCACTTTCCATGGCATCGAAAGATAATTAATGTGAGTACACACATATAAGGGGCTTTCCCGATGGCTCAGAGGAAGAGAACCCACCTTCAGTGCAGGAGATGCAGGAGACACGGGCTCGATCCCTGGGTCGGGGAGACATGTAGGGAAGCATGGGTTGACTTTGTGTTTATCTTTTATAAAATGGATTGTACATACCTTTTTATTTTTCGCTCAGTTTTTTTTTTTTTATTGTCAACAAATATTTATCTAAAGCCTACCATGTAAAGGCCAGTTGTTTTAATATCTCTTTATAAAAATGAGAACCACCACCCCAGTCATATAAATTAATATGTGCTACCTTAAATCTCTTAACATCCCACCTACCTCAGCCTGTAAGTTGTTTGATAACCTGTTCTGTTGTCCCAGTATTTGCTCCAAGCAGATGCTTCTGCCTTTGTATCCTGAGGTGTTCAGAGTAACACATCCCTAACCTGGCCTGTAATCTTTCAGCTCATCCTGAACATTACCTGGAAGATTTGCCTTATCTCTTGCCCTGCTCAGAGCCTGTTGCAGCTCCTCACTAATTACCTTCAGGATAAAGTCCAGTCCCTCTTAGAAACACAGCCCCACCTCTTTAGGTTTCGTCATATTCCGAGGGGTCTGTGACCTTCTCAAAGGTTAAAGAAACGTTGTCTTGTGATTCTATTTCTCTTGTATGTTTTAATAGCTTTGTTTTATTGGACTTCTTGTGTGTGTGTGTCTTGTGTCCATAGTGAGACTTCATATCCGACTGGGAGGCCCCTGTTTTGTCTTTCACTCATAGCCCTTGTCAGGTCTAGCATAGGCTGGGTGTTCGGTCATCATTGTACTGAAAAGTGTGTGTACGTATATACTGCTGACCAGTTTATGGGTAGGGGAGTGTTGAGAAACAGTTAAAAAGCCTCACCAACTTTCAAAATTGCTGTCCTAAAATGTGTGGATTTTGCTTGTGAACGTGGAGTGAGCTCAGTTTTAGACACATGGAACATGGAACCCTAGACGGTTCTTTACTAGACGAGTTCAGTAGCTCAGTCGTGTCCGACTCTTTGCGACCCCATGGACTGCAGCACGCCAGGCCTCCCTGTCCATCACCAGCTCCCAGAGTTTACTCAGACTCATGTCCATTGAGTCAGTGATGCCATCCAGCCACCTCATCTTCTGTCATCCCATTCTCCTCCCGCCTTATAGAGTTCAGTATGTCAGCTAACCAGGTACTCATCAGCCACTTCTCTTTAAATGAGAAAAAGCTAAATGAATTACTGCATACTTTATATGTTTTTTTCAGTTCCTGATTTCTGCTGGCTCTTCTTCCCTAGGCTTCTAATCAGTTTTTGAGTGAAAATACGTTTATGGCTTAGGGAAAATTAACTAAAAAGTAACAGCCCTCTTAAGAAGCTGTCCACTTTGTGGACTTAAATTCTTCAAGATTTAGCTAAATAAAGGTTAACTGAGTACATAACTGCCCGATGCCAGATACATCCTCTATCAGTCTTTACGTACTCTTACCCTTAAAGGGTTTAAAATATCCTCTGAGGTAAACCTCGGGTGTTAAGGCTCAAAGGGATTTTTGAGAACAATTAGGTGACCTCAGATATTGCAGAATGCCGTCTCATAAGCAGAATGTGAACCACAGACACTTGGCCAGAGCAAAGGAGTGACTGTCCCCTTTAGACAGGACATGTATTCTCCAGTTCTTAACACTTCCTGTTGTTTTGAGCCAGACATTTTAAGGAAATTTACAAAGCCATACCACTCTTCTAACCAATTTATTTTTGCTCTTTGGAAAATATAGTTGTCCGTTACTTATCTTAACACATAGTGGGTTGTTGTGGTTAGTTATTAAGTGAGTTAAATATTTTCACAATTTCTCAGTTTTAATTCTCTAATTTGATAAATAACAATAGCTATAACCCACATAAACAAAGGCTCTTTGAAATCTCCAGTAATTTTTAAGAGTGTAAAAGGGTCTTGAGACCAAAAAAGCTGAGAACTGCAATTCAGATAGAATAAATGCTTACTGTAATTAATCAGTATATATTATTCTGATATTTATGTGTATATTCCGACTCCTGCTTAGACTCTTTCTAGACTGCCTAGTAGATACTGGCCAATCCAAAGTCTGTTTTAATGCCTGTTTCATAATTGACTCAAACTGAGTCATCCTATAATGTCAGTATGGGAGTGACAAAAGCTGGCCTTGTCCTCTGTGGCACTCAGTTACTGTCCCAAGTGCAACCGAAAGTGAATTTAGCTGCCTCAGTTTTATGGTGGTTCAGTTGTGTATGTGGGCTTTGCATGCTTTAGGTAATCGAATGTCTAATCCAGTGGAAGTACTTGGAAGTACAAGATTCTTTACTGATATAATATTTTTCCCTACTTCACCAGTAAAAAAAAAAAAATGAAGCATCAGAAAGATATAACTTGAATTCACTACCTGCTTTGAAACCAATAGCAACGAGCTTGTGATATTTGGATGAAGGTTTCCTAGTCAGGGGGCCCTCCCTGGCGCTGCAGCAGTTCAGTCTCTGCTTCCCGCGCAGGGGGCTCGGGTTCAGTCCCTGGTTGGGATCTAGGATCCCACGTGCCGAGTGGTGTAGCAAAAAAGTTTGTTTTACAAAAAAAATTTCCTCATTAGACCTGGTGGTTAGATGAAGAGGGAACATTTACAGCCATAAGGATATTCTTTGCTAAAGTTTACAGGAGGAACAGTTACACCTGAAGTAAATCCAACCTGACTTTAAAGATCTGATACCAAAAAATAGCACAGTTTTTCTGGAATTTCCTCGCGCTCCAGTGGTTAAGACTTGGTGCTTTCTGGGACCTTCCCTGGCTTCAATCCCTGAAGTCCTGCAAACTGGCGCAGCTCCCCACCCGCGCCCCCCCACACAAAAAAAAACGCCCATTTTTTATCTTGCCAAAGAGAGTAAGTTGAAATAGAGATCACATGTATAACTTCATTCAGTGATGAAGGGCTTAGCCATGGGAACTGCTGGACTTTGCTGTTGATCATTTTACTTGAACAGGTTTTGGTAACACTAAGAAACACAGACCGCTTAGAGTTAGTCTCTTAGGGAATACCATTAGGTGAGACCCCCCTCTCAGGCTAGGGGATACCATTAGGTGAGACTCCCCCTCTCAGGATAGGGAATACCATTAGGTGAGACCCCCCTCTCAGGATAGGGAATACCATTAGGTGAGACCCCCCTCTCAGGATAGGGAATACCATTAGGTGAGACTCCCCTCTCAGAATAGGGAATACCATTAGGTGAGACTCCCCTCTCAGGAAACCCTCAGTCCTCACCTCAATCAGGTGCCCTGTAACTAAAGGCTTGGAGAAGGTGAGGGAGCGTGACCCATGTGACTCACCTGGGGGAGGTGTACGAGCAAAGCAGATCGCAAGTGCGCTTTGGTTGACGTGGTTCCTAAGTGTTTTCTTGATCAAATACCACACTCGTGGTTTGGGGGTTTTTTTAATGATAAAATATAGAAAGGGGGTTGGAGTCGCCCATAATTCTTGCACCCAGAGATAATCACTGTCACTCTCTCAGTTTCCTTTCCAGATTTCTTAAGACGTCACTTAGCGTCTGTATTAGTTTGCTAGGGCTGCCAGAACAGAGTGCCACAGACTGGGTTGCTAAAATAATGGAAACTCGGAATTCTGGAGGCGGGAAGTCCAAGATCAAGGAGTCAGCGGGTTCGACTTCTTTGGCTTGCAGGTGGTTGCTTTCTCACTGGGTCCTCGTGTGGTCTTTACCCCCTACAGCTGTGCGTGCCTGCTGGGCACCTGGGTTTCCTCTTCTAAGAGGGACACCAGGCAGATTGAACCAGGGCCCACCCTCGTGGCCTCATTTCAGCTTAATCACCTTCTGGAAGGCGGTTTGCAGACATGGGCACATTCTGAGATGCCAGGAGCTAGGGCTCAGTGTATGAATTTGAGGGGACACAAGTCAGCCCATCACCCCATCTGTGAACAGCTACCTCAGATATTTATCAGTCTTCCTCTCAGTGCGACTCTGTGCTGTTGGGATATTTGTTTTTATTAGAGGGGGTTATATATCAACCAGTGTAATAGCAGTGGCGATGCACAGTGAGTTTTCTCCCTGAGCCGAATTAGTTAGGATTGTTAATGATTTCACCGTTTCTAAACAAGAGGCATTGTATTGTCTGGCTTCTTGCTTATAATATCAAAAACCTCCTTTAGTTTTGTGTGTGTTGGAGGAGACTTAATTATTCAGTGTAGCTGAATAATCCAGTTGGCTAGTCTGTGGGTGAAAAATGCTAGTGTTTTCCAAATGGACCATTCAAGAATGCTTTCAGGATTTTTCTGTTAAGTTTCAAGTACCATCTATGCTGTTTAATATTTTTCTTCAGTCAGCTGACTCTTTGGCTTATATTTATTCTTAAAAGGAAAATTTTATCATTGTCATAAATGGAAAATTAGTATACTGTTACTTGCCCTAAATAGGCTATTCTCAAAAATAAACACATGACTGTAGAGTGAAGTATTCACTCATGTACCATCTTCAAAAAGCTTGGGGGCCATAGACTCTTCTTTCTGTCGCACTTCGTAGGCAGCCTGACAGCACATCTCACCACTCAGGCCTCTGAAACAGCCACGCTTCTCACCACCCTCACTGCCATCCCCTGTGAGCTTCTGCCGGAATTATTGCAGAGCCTCCTGCTCCTGCCCTAACTCCCTTCACTGTGCTGTTCATACAGCAGCTAGAGGGGCCCTGCTAAAAACAGGCTGGAGCCTGCCATTGCTCTGTTCGCAACTCCAGTGTTTTCTCACAGTTGGAGCCCCTGATTTCCTACTGATCTTCTGTCTCGCTGACTTGGCTTCAGCTAAATTGGTATCTTCGCTATTCTTTGACACTCTGGGCAAGGTTGTGCTCCAGGACCTTTGACCCTGCCTGGAAGACTCTCCCTTCAGCTACCAATAAATCCTACTCCCTATTTAAAATTGTAACTTCCCCCATCAGTACTCTCTGCTCCAGAACACCACCATCTGTCATATTAATAAGTTGCATGTATTTCCTTCTAGAATGTAAGCTCCGTGAGGGCAGGCATTTTTGTGTTGTTCACAGTTTATTTCCTGGTGCCTGGAAAAGCATCTGATGTCCTCAGATATTTATTCCAGTCGAATTAATAGTAGCGGGTTCTGCACTTTGGAAAATACTAAAAAATTCTGGAAACACCTCCCACAGCTTTGAGTCTTCCAAGTGGGTCTTTCTTCACAATCATCCGTGAAGTGCTGCCTGGCTCTGAGAGTCCGGCCTTGGGGGCTCAGTAAAGAAAGCTGGTAACTTGCCTGGATCCCGAGTTTTTCCCGGAGGAAGTAGTCTGAGTGCCAGGGGAGGTGGGGGGCAGGTGGGCTGGCCTGGTTGGGAGAGCAGCACCCCCAGCTGGCCCCAGTGCCTAGACTCTGTTCTGGAAGACACCCAGAAGCACTGCGCGCCTCAGCCTGGACTTGGGCGCAGTGGTGTGGACCTGGAGAGGAGTTTGTGTGCCTGCTTCCCTGAGCTGCCTGCCAGGCTTGGGGAATTCTAGAAACAGGTAAAGCAGAGAACTGGCTACCCTCCTTTAGCTTTTTCACGAGCGAGAAACTGTGACTTAAAATATTGGAAAATTTTCATCTGTTGCCTTCACTTGGCTCTTGAGTTGATGAAGGGGACACTGTTGTTACGTGCTCGGAGTAGGGCAGCTGTTCCTCTAAAGTAGTTTCAAGAGTCGTTCCAGCAAAGGAGCACCCCTTAGAGGTGTAGAGCAAGAATAAAAGAAATTGCCTCTGTTCTTCCAAGGCGCTTGTATCGACACTTTATTTATGGTTTTCATGCAAACTCAGGGGCCCAAATTAACATTTCGACCTGTAAAGCCTTTGTGGCGTCCATCAGTGCTCCAGGGACGGGGGCGGGGTACTTCCCAGGTTCCGTCGCCTAGCGGTGGTTTAGTCGTCACTGCACCGGTAAGGAACCCCCTGCCCCACCTTCTTGTGCTGTCAATGCAGAGAGCTCCGTAGCGGCAGGCTTGAGGCGAGGCAGCTCCCGCAGGTTTTTGCATGTGAGCATCTTTATTGTCAGGTAGTGATGATGAGCGACTAGCTCTAGGCTTACAAGTTCCCCTGGAGTTGCTAGTATCTTGAATCTCTTTCCATTTATTTTAGGAGTAAAAGTCCCTCGCAATTTCCGACTGTTGGAAGAACTCGAAGAAGGCCAGAAAGGAGTAGGAGATGGCACAGTTAGCTGGGGTCTAGAAGATGACGAAGACATGACACTTACAAGATGGACAGGGATGATAATTGGGCCTCCAAGAGTAAGCGCCGGGCTGCGGCTATAAATGTCACTGTCTTACATTCACTGTGCCTCCTTTTAAAACCTGTTAGCCTTATCACGGGAAAAGCTCACCAATGGTGTATTTTCTGAAATGTGGCTATTCGTTTTTTGACCAGTTTCAGTTTATATATTTGAACCTCCTCCTCTGATGCTGTGTAATCCCTCTAAATGGTAAGCAAAAACCTGTTCAGACTCATAGTGTGATTTACATGACAATGTAGACAGTGAGGTTTGAGGTAATTGTACCTTTAGATGTAGTTTAGAACAGATTCTTGGACTTACAAATAACAAGGCTCCAGATAGAGCCAGCATTCCTGAAGGCAGGGTCTAGACGGGCTGTGGAAAGCCTTCTGGGTTGTGGTTTTTATTCATCGTGTCCCCGTCCTGTCATGTGTCTGTGTCCTGGTTTGTTGGGCCACTCAGCAAAGGGCCATTGCCTGCGTGGTCTGCTCTGGTCTGTTCCAGGCACTGTTGAGCCCAGAGACCTTTGCAAAGAAGACAGAGACAGTGGGGACGAGGAATGTGACCTCTCTTAAGCTGCGTAATTAGCAAGAGTTCCCAGTCTTCGTAATGCCAGCTAACCTTTTTGTATGGCACGTAGTCAACTCCCCAGAAACATTTAATTCTCCCAAGAGCCCGCTGTCAGGACGCTCTTGTTGGGTAGTTGCATTCCATGGTACAGAAGACGCCGACTTGCAGAAGTTTGCACGGTCACTTAGCTGATAATTCCCAAACCGGGTCTGACTCCAGAGCTTGTATTCCTAACTACTAGCCTATATTGTCTCCTTCCTGTTTACATTTTGAGTTTTCAGCTGTTTCCATTATAAAGTTATCTAGTGTTAAGTAATAATTTCATGTGGGAGTGAAGAGATAGATTCCAGTAATGTGACACTCGTGTCAGACAAGCTCTAGGAGATTTTAAGCCTGGCAGGCCCTTTCCTGTGTCTGCTTGTGCTTGAGGATAGTCAGTCATTCTGTTCATCTCGTGCAAGGCTCTGCGCTAGTTCTGGGAGGTAGAAAGACACATGGGATGTGGCCCTGGCTGAGAAAGGAAGAGTGTGGGGCTCACTCAGAGTCAGGACAACCTGCTGTTCATCTTAGATTGTCGTAGATGCTCAGGGTGAATGACTGGCTTTGCCACTTACTTTTCTGAGCCATTTTTCTGACCCTGTAGCTTTGTGGGGAGTGGGGGTGGTTGAAAAATGTGCAGTCTGCTTTTAATCTTTTTTTTTTTTTTTAAATCTGTGAAAATCAGGATTTTCTGAATCTCCTAAGTACTAGGGAAAACCTGATGGAGAAGGCTTTTGTCTTCACACAGATCATCTCTTGCTATCTCTGCAAGCCCTTTGTATAGTGATGGTTTCCTTCACTGCGTTTCATCTCTTCTTAAGAATGGTTTAGGTTTTTTGAAGATGAAAACTATTCTTCCCTCCTCTTTACTCTCCAGAACACCTAGAAATGACTCAGAATGAGGTAGTTGTTCAATAGATTTGTTAATCAACAGACCGATTTTCAGACTTCAACGTAGTAAGGATGAACCAGTGTGCCACGGTGAATACACTAAATTATACCACGATTGAGTGTGTTGAGTGAACACACTCAGTGGTACCACTGAGTTTTATACTTACACGAACACATGAACAAATAAAATGAACACTCAGTTCGGTTAAAGATATCCTGTTCCATCTAAAACACTTTAGATTGCCCTGAATTTCAATTGACCTCTTTCCAAAGGAAGCTGTTAGTGAGTAGCTGCAGTATGCAAGGTACTTCCCATATATCCTTTACATCTTTTTTTTTGTTTTTAATTGAGACATAATTCACAATGGAGAATTCGCTTCCATAGAATATACTTTTAAAGTGTTCAGTTCAGTGGGTTTTTTAAATCATATTCAACATTATGCAACTATCGTTAACTTGAGGGCATGTTCATTACCCAAGAGAGAAACACTATGCCCATCGGCAGGCACTCCCATTCTGCCCTCTACCCTTGCGTTCCTCGCCCTTGACAATCTGATTTTCTGTGAGTTTGCCGATTCTGACATTTCACGTGATTGGGATCAATATGTGGCCTTAATGACTGGCTTTTACTTATCATGGTGTTTTCAAGGTTCATCCATGTTATATCACTTACCAGTAGTTTTTTCCTTTTTATGGCTGAATAATATTCTTTTTTAATGGATATACCAAGTTTTGTTTATCCATTAATTGATGGACATTTGAATTTTTTTCACTTTTTCCTATTACGAATAATACTGCTATGAATATTTGTGTATAGGCTTTTATGGGGACAGATGTTTTCACTTCTCTTAAGCATATACATAGGAATGGAATTGTTAGATCATATGACCACTTTGTTTAGCATTTCAAGCAACTGCCAAACTGTTTTCCAGAGTAGCTGCACCATTTTACATTCCTGCCAGCAGTACATGAATATGTGCGTTTCTCTGTCTTTACCAGTTCTTATTATCAGGCCTTTTTACTCTTACAGTTTCTGTTCCCTAAGGTTAAAAGCAAAGACATAAAAGGAACTGCCTGCTTCTAGGTGCTTCCTGTAACCAATCTATTTTGTGGTTAACATACAAGGTATATGCTGCGCAGCTGAAGAGTCAGCCTCATTATTAAAGCATCTAAATAGAGCACTGAGGAACTCCTCTCCCTGTTATATTTTTGCTGTGTTACTCAACAGAATCCTTCACCAGTATTTAAAAAGCGTGTGCCAAACTGCTTCTAGGTGCTTCCTGTAACCAATCTATTTTGTGGTTAACATACAAGGTATATGCTGCGCAGCTGAAGAGTCAGCCTCATTATTAAAGCATCTAAATAGAGCACTGAGGAACTCCTCTCCCTGTTATATTTTTGCTGTGTTACTCAACAGAATCCTTCACCAGTATTTAAAAAGCGTGTGCCAAATGATCCAGCAGTTCTACTAGGAATCTGCTCCTCTCCTCTTGAGTGTATTGCCCCAAATCCTGTATGTAGCAAAATACTGGAAACTACCTCAGTGTCTTTCAGTAGACCATAGAATGTACTGTTTAGCTTTTCAAAGGAATGAGACAGATTTATGTGTGCTGAAATGGAATGATCTCCATGATACTCAAGTGGGAACAAGGCACAAAGCAGTATGCAGAACTTGCTGTCACTTGGGGTCGGGCTGCGTGAGGGTGGAGGAGGAGGTGGACACGCTTGTGCTTCTGTGCGCTGAGAACACTTCGGAAGACATAGAAGAAGCTGATGTCGGTGGTTGTGTTCTTCAAAAGGAATCACTCGCTGGGGCCGGGCGGGCAGGGAGACTTATTCCTAATACCTTTTTGTACTCTTTGAGTGTGCTTTAATCATATGAGTGTGTTAGCTATTTGAAAATAGATATGCATATATACTTTTTCTTTTTGTGAAGCAAAGCTTCCTGTCCAAGTGCCCCTTGCAAAATTCAGCAAACATGTCTGTCCACGGCATTGCATATAGAGGATTTCTACTCTGACCATGGGGTGGTAATGGTAGCCAGGTTATAGAGCAGAGTTTCTCAGCCTTGGCACTACTGACATAATGGGCTGGGTGGCTCTTAGTTTTGGTGCAGCATCCCCGGGGTTGTAACAGTCATAAACGTCTCCAGGTGCAGCCTGCTTCCCACCACTTAGGGAGTGGGACAGGGACGGGGGTCGCCCTGGTTGAGCAGCACTGTTACATCTCTGGAGTTCTCCATGATGATGCTTTTATGGCTGGGTTAGAGCCTAGCTCTGTGTTTTTACACATACTTACCTAAAAGTATTCTGTGCACACTTAGGAACAAACAGAATTACAGGAGTGTGTGAAGTGATCCATTCCCCGCTTCATGCTCTCCACAGAATAAACACTGGTCACGTGGCGTGTGGTGTGTTTCTCCTGGCATTTACCGTGGGTACACAAACCTAAATACATAACCATTTTAATAAAAATGAGACCTTGCTGTGCTTAATGTTTTGCAGCTTTTTTTTTTTTTTAACCTTAACAACAGACAGTGGACATCTTTCCATATCAGTATACCTGTCTCCTTCATAAAAGCTTTCGGTTACATGTGATACGTGAATGTATTCTCATAAAGTTTTTCAAACAATACAGATTAAGCAGTTCACTTTGTACCATTTAATTCTTTGTGTCAGTCAGGAAAAGAGAAACCATACTAAATAATTCAACAGAGATAATTTTATATAGAAAGTTGATCAAATAGGTGTTGGGCTGAAAAAAAGCCTACTAGGGGAACACACGGAGAAGGCAGTGGCCCCCCACTCCAGTCCTCTTGCCTGGAAAACCCCATGGGCGGAGGAGCCTGGTGGGCTGCAGTCCATGGGGTCGCTAGGAGTCGGACACGACTGAGCGACTTCACTTTCACGCATTGGAGAAGGAAATGGCAACCCACTCCAGTGTTCTTGCCTGGAGAATCCCAGGGACGGGGGAGCCTGGTGGGCCGCCGTCTGTGGGGTCGCACAGGGTCGGACACGACTTACAGCAGCAGCAGGGGAACACAGATAAACACTAGGGCCTGGAAGGGTGACTCAGGGGATGCTAGGACCACTGAAACCTATCACTTAGAGGACAGGCACCCTCTGCTGCTGGTCCCTGTGGGGCCCACAGAGCTGGTTGGAGGAGCCCTGAAAGGCCAGGGGCTTAGCCCAGAGACAGCTCTCACCGCCAAGTCGGGGCCTTGGGCCAGAGTTACCCTGAGGAAACAGAAAGCAAAGGGGAAGGAAAGGGCCTCCTTTTGCCTTTTCATGTTTTATTGTGATTGTGCAGTCAGCTCAGCAACTTAACCTTCAGCTGTACAGTATTCAGGTGGTACTGTGATTGAATTCAAGAAATGAATAATTAATACTGCCGTCAGAAGATCTGTGGCTCATTTAGATACCCTGACTGATGGGAACAGAGTTTCTGTGCAGAGGAAGTCTATCTTGCCTGGTCCGGAGCAGGCCGGGCGGGTGCTGGGTAGTGAGCTCCAAGCCCACCTTCCCTGCTCTGCTCTGGGTCCTGGCACTGGCATCTCTGAGCTGCGTGTTTCCTCTGTCAGCTGGCTTCCCGTCAGGCGCCAGGGGAGGACACGACAGAGAGCCTGAAAGGCAGAGAGGAAGCCCTGTTCCTTCCTGCTCGCCTCTGCTCTGTGCGCCCCTCTGGTGACTGCCCTTCTTCCTGGCATCAGCAGGGCTCCCGGCCTCCAGCTTTTGTGGGTTCCTCCAACTTTGGGGGCACCCCCAGCATCAGCCTCACAGCAGCCCCTCCTCAGAGACCTGGGTTTAACTCTGGAACCCTCTTCCTCCAGGCCTCTGGAACTGATCAGCTACAGCTTTCTTCCTTTGTCCCCCAGCCTTCAGGGGGGAAAAAGGCAATAACCCTAAACTAACACAAAGGCAGTATCTGCTCCCTGCAGTCATTACCTCTGTGTGTGTTCAGGTTCCTCTTTCAAAACTTTTGTGAGTCCAGTGATACAGGTTTAACCGATTTCCTATATTAAATTCTTTGTTAAAATACCTAGTGTGGTGTCTTTTTTCCCTGATTTTCAAATCCCCTAGCAGAAATCTGGGGTTAATCATCCCCAGATTCACTGTGAGCAGTGATTTGACAGGTCTCCTCCCACACCTCCTCCTGTACATTACTGCCTGTCCGTGGCCTCCGCCGTGGAGGTCCTCTCAGGCTGTACCCCGTCTCCCATTGAGAGGCCCCAGCCTTCATTCTGACAGCATCTGCCCCTTGTACGCTGAGCGCACCTGCCGTGTAACTGTAGCATTTGAGCTGAGCAGTGGTTGACTGGTGCACCTGATGTCATCTTCTTTATGCTAATTTAGATTTTGTGCTTTGCATTGCATATTTTTGCAGCCAATACCTTTTTCATTTTCTCACGTTTCATATGTCTTAAAAACACTTTTAAAAGAATGAAGTTTTGCCATTTCAAACTATGTGGATGGACCCGGAGGGGGTTATGCTTAGTGAAATAAGTTAGAGGCAAATACTGTATGTTACCACTTTTATGTGGAGTCTAAAAAATAAATGAATGTAGAACAGAAATAGACAGACACAGAGAACAGACTGGTGTTACCAGTAGGGAGCGAGAAGGGGGGAGGGGCAGAGGAATGTGGGATCGAGATAGACACTACCATGAATAAAAATAAATAAGCTACAAGAATATATTGATTAGCGCAGGGGATGTAGCCAATAGTTTATAATAACTTTAAATGGAGTAGCATCTACAAGAATACGGAGTCACTGTTGTATACCGGGAGCTAATGCTATCAACTGTATTGCAATATAAAAAGATAAATAAGCAAACACTCATTGTATAATACTTCCAGATTTACAGAAAAGTTGCAGTGTTCATTCATTCAATAAACAGATGAGTACCAGTTTGGTTGAGGCCCCTGCCCGCCTTGTTCTGAGATTAGTGAGGGCTGTCTGGCGGGTGACTGGGCATCAGTCTTCAGCTGAGGGGTCCCAAGAACTCTGAGGGGAACATATATAGGAGCTGAGCTGCGAGGCTCAGAGGAGCAGCTGGTATGAGCACCCCAAAGGGAGAACTCAGTGTGTCTGAAGACTGTGATGAGGAGGCCGGAGGGACGGGATAAGGAAGGAGAAGCAATGGAGAGGAGGGCAGGGCCGTGTGGGGTCCAGTCCAGGAACCAGGCCCCCCTTTCTCGGGTCTCCAGGAAGCCACTGGAGGGTTGAGGCCACAGGCATGGTTTCCAGGGCTGTCTGGGGAGCAGGTGCTAGGAGCGCGAAAGAAGGCAGAGGCCTGGGCTGATCTGGAGGAGGCGTGACGGTAGAGGGAGGTTGGGTGGCTGCGCATCCCTTCTGATGCCTGGGATAAGGAGTGAGGGAAAAGGGAGTCATGGCTGGCTGCCGGTTTGCTGTAACTGCAGGATGGTGCTCCTACTTACCAGGGAAGAAGGCAGGTGCGGGAAAGTCCTGAGTTGAGCTTTTGTTACAGCTTGGGGTCCCTGTGAAGTGGATGTGAAAATCTTCTATGGGAATATTATGCCTTCTGAATCTTAAAATATATGTTCCAGTTTTTAAGCTAGGGACGCGCCACTATTTTAGACGGAATGTTTTCAAGCCTTTGAATCATCCTTCTTACTGTGTTCCCCCCACAAAGGCCGCTAGATGTCACTGTTCACACAGCAGATGTTTCTGGTGTAGCACGGGGTGCAGAGGGCACAGGGCGCGGGTGAGGGCCCTGGAGGAGGCCGGTCTCCCTGCAAGGGGGCCAGTCTGACTGGGAGGTGTCAGCCGCGCTTTGGTGTGGTCTTCAGACACGCAGATGATGATAACGCAGCTTCACGTGAGAACACCGTGGACAGCCTTCTGTTTTACATGCTGCTTGAACTGGGTCTCGAAGGCTATGAGGCGGTCCGAGTAGGGGCTCAGCGCTCTAGGCAGAAGGAACCGCCTGGGGAAGGCGGCGCACTCCGCTGCTCACCTGGTGGAAGTGACAAGGGAGCCGCCCCCTGGCGTGAGGTGGGACTCGGTGTTTCTCAGCTGAGGCTCGGTTGGCGCTCGGAGAAGGACCGTTTCTCCTGGGCAGGTCTGGCGTCCTGGGCACACCCCCCACCACCACCACACCTCCTCGATGCCGGGCATCTCGGGTGGTCCTAAAGGCAGCAGGGACGAGGTGCCCGTGGCTGAGATCCCTTCCCGGGGCGCAGCCCCGGTGGTGAGGAGTGGGAGGCAGCCCTTGTGCCCACCCCGACCTCGTGCTTGAGTTCTCTCGAGTTGCTCGTTCTTTACTCTGCACGAGGTGGCATTTAGTGCCTTGGCTGATGACCCCAGCATGGGTAGACGTCCGTGTGACTTCCCAGAATGAAGGTGCCTCTCACACATCGTTTTCCAGAGTGTAGACAAACGCACATAAAAACAAATCCATCTGATTGGGCCTAATGATACCACCTTAAAACTTCAGTGACACTAGCTTAAATTTCCTGGCTTCTTGATATTCCCCTCAAAGCCGGGATTCGTAGGCACTAGTGCAGGGACTGATTACGACTAACTTAGCAAACAGCGAGTAGACTTTGAATGGTGGCCGTAGATGCGTCAGCTCTGCATGGGGAATAAATGGGGTTTCAGAAGTTGTGCGGTTTTTTAATTCTTTGTAATTGCCTGACATGGCTTTGCCTTCTATTTTTTTTTCCAGACAATTTATGAAAACCGAATATACAGCCTTAAAATAGAATGTGGACCTAAATACCCAGAAGCACCCCCCTTTGTAAGATTTGTAACAAAAATTAATATGAATGGAGTTAATAGTTCTAATGGAGTGGTAAGTTGTTTCTGCTGCCCCTCCTTGTCCCCTGGGGGGGTCCCCCAAATTCTTTGTGCTCGAATGTCAGGGGGACTTGGGGCCTGATTGCATTTGTTCCTTAGTTATTGGATGATGACATGTACTGCAGGACGCACACGTGCTGTTTTAGAGTGAGGGCCTGTTTCCCAGTTGTGTTTAAGCACAACTTGTACGGCGTTGGCTCTGGGCTGTTATCACTCACCCTGTGCCGGTCATTTTAAGACGAGCGCTCCCTCAGCCTTCCTGTTACACCCCCAAGAGGTAGAGGCAAGGAAATGGAGGCAGAGAGGGGAAAGACCGCCCCAACGCCACACTTCTCCCCACGGGCCTGATTTGTGCACCACGACATAAAATACTTTTTCCTTGTAATGGCCTTGCTTGCTTAATTTTGCCAATGTTTTCACTGCTGTGAATGGAGACCAGTCTCATCTGCCATAAGCAGGTGCTGGTGGTGACACCACAGTAAACGCTGTAAAAGCAGGGGGTGGGGGGTGGCGTGGCTTGGGCACGCCCCGGTCTGCAGAGCCTGGGTCCCGGCTGCCGTTGCCTTGCACTCCCTACTGCCCTGAGCGGTGCCCGCCACCTGGGCACAGAGCAGGCAGGACAGGCCCTGAGCATCGCCTGCCACCTGGGCACAGAGTGGGGAGGACAGGCCCTGAGCATCGCCCGCCACCTGGGCACAGAGTGGGGAGGACAGGCCCTGGGCGGTGCCCGCCACCTGGGCACAGTGGGCAAGACAGGCCCTGGGCGGTGCCCACCACCTGGGCACAGAGTGGGGAGGACAGGCCCTGGGCGGTGCCCGCCACCTGGGCACAGTGGGCAGGACAGGCCCTGGGTGGTGCCCACCACCTGGGCACAGAGTGGGGAGGACAGGCCCTGGGCGGTGCCCGCCACCTGGGCACAGAGTGGGGAGGACAGGCCCTGGGCGGTGCCCACCACCTGGGCATAGAGCGGACAGGACAGGCCCTGGGCATCGCCCGCCACCTGGGCACAGAGCGGGGAGGACAGGCCCTGGGCGGTGCCCACCACCTGGGCACAGAGCAGGCAGGACAGGCCGTGGGCGGTGGCTGCAGCTGGCCCAGCATGCGGGGCCATCGTTTCACAGCCAGCTGAGCTTCACCAGGCGTCGGTGCCTTGTCTGTAAAGGTGGTTTTTACTTGCCCTTAATTCCCTCCTTCCGGGCTGTGGAAGTTTGGGACCCAACAAGGGCAAAGCAGACCAGCGGGAGGGAGGGAACCCCGTGGGCATTCCGCATGTCAGTCCTGCTGGGTGACCAGCGTGTTCCACCTGAAAAACGCTTCTCACTCACGTTCCTGCTGCAGCTTAGCTCCAGCACACGGCTCTCCTCCTGTTTGAGAGCCTGACAGTAACTTGTGTTGTCTTTGCCTTTCTGCAGGTGGACCCAAGAGCCATATCAGTGCTAGCAAAATGGCAGAACTCGCACAGCATCAAAGTCATCCTGCAAGAGCTTCGGCGCCTGATGGTGTCTAAAGAAAATATGAAACTTCCTCAGCCGCCTGAAGGACAGTGTTACAGCAATTAATCAAAAAGAGAAGCCACAGGCCCTCCCCTGCCCCCATTCGATTTAAGCAGTCTTCATTTCCCACAGTAGTCAATTTTCTAGATTCGTCTTGTAGACCTCAAAGTACTGGAAAGAAAGCTCCCATTCAAAGGCAGTTTATCTTCAGATCCTGTAAATGATACTAATTTTTTTGTCCATTTGAAATATATAAGTTGTGCTATAACAAATCATCCTGTCAAGTGTAACCACTGTCCACATAGTTGAACTTCTGGGATCAAGAAAGTGATATTTAAATTGATTCCCATCCTAACCGGTGGGGCACATCTAACTCAACTGTGAAAAGACACATCACACAGCCACCTTGCTGCTGATTCCACGGCCTGGGGTCTCTGCCTTCCCCTCCCCTCCCTGCAACAGCCCTCCAGCTAGGCGAGGCTTATTGGAGTAGGCGTGGCTTATCGGAGTAGGCGTGGCTTATCGGAGCCGGCGTGAAGGTTTCGGGTCACAGCCTGGGGGACACTGCTGGCCTGTGGGCTGCTCTGTCCGCATCCCTGGTCTCCCTCTGAGTCTTAAGTGACGCCCCTCTTCCAAGCCATCAATCCTTCTACCCCTCCCCCTCCACTGCCGCCCTTGGCCGAGGCGTAGATTGTAACTCCTCTGCTCCCCTCTGAATTGGCCTTTGGTGAGGAATTCAGGGCTTTCCCCGTATCTTCTCCCCCCACCTTAATCGAGGGGTGCTGCTTTTTCCTTCCTCCTCCTCAAGTCCCTTTCTGCACCACCACCCAACACTGCCCATGACGCTTCCTTGCTTTGGCCAGAAGCCATCAGGTAAGGTTGGAAAGAGTCTCTGACCTCCCCTCATTTAGTCTTGGAACCACAATTTACTCTCCACCAGCCTGGGAAATGAATATTGGGTTCTCAGCCTTGCCACCCTCTGCTGTCATCGTCAGCTGATGCGTTTCTTTAGCTCAGGTTTCGATAAGGTGAAAAGAACAGTCACCAGGGTTACTCAGGCCTGCCAGCTCGCGGCCTCCTTGGTGGTTAAGCTTGGAGGAAGGCCGCTTGGAAGCACACGCGACCCCTCTGAATGAATTGTCCTTTCCCTGTAGAGGCTTTGGCTTTCTAACATGGAAGAAGCTTTACGCAGGGCTCTCACTGGGCCGTCCTTTGAGTCCACTCGGGTCTGGTTCGGAAGCTGACAACTGGAGCGAAAAGAGCCTTGAATCCGGTGCATACTTTGGTTTTGGTGCTGCTGCTTCTCCCGGCCCTCAGCAGGGATCGCGAAAGACCTCGGTGTGCACGGCAGATCCCCGAAATTCCTGGCAAATCGCTGCGTTTTTCCACTTTTCTGTTCAGGACCACTAAGTGCTGAGATGTGGATGCATACCGAAATAAAATCAATTCATTGTGTTCCAAGGGTTTTTTTTTTTTTTTTTAAGTGTCTGTGTAAAACCACCTTTTGAAGCAGCAACTATCAAGTCTGAAAAGCAATTGATGTTTCCATTAATCTTTTTCTGGGGGAAACCTTAGTTCTAAGGGTTTAACATCCTGTAAGTAAAGTTTAACATAACAGTATTCCATAAGCAGTCTTTTTATTGTCAGACCATTGCCTGATTTTAATATAATAAAAAGTGTGCATTAATATTTAAGAAGCTGTGCTCTTCTTCCTCAGCATATAGTTTATTCAGGATTAGAATTGAATGTCTTAGATGCTTTGGTGTTCAATTTGACTTCCAAAAGCAGGGGTTGGGGAACTTTTTCTGCAGTGGGTCCAAGTTCGTAAACATTTAGGCCTTTTCCTCCTGCTTGTGAGGTCCTGAGTTGCACCCAGGCGCTCAGCAGTGAGGGCAGAGCCCTAACCGGCCAAGAGGCAAAGTCAAAGAAGTTATGTGTGTGTGTGTTTAACGAGAAAACAAATTTCCACAACTTTGGGATGAAATTCAAAACATCATAATTGAGTACAGTTCTTTGTAGTGGTAACAGGTACACTGAGAATGAAATGCTTTTTCTCAGGGGATAACGTAATTGGGATTCAGAGTTAATATTCCCTGCTGTCAGATCATTGCAGATGTTCCTCTGTATAGATCGTTCCACTGGGCAGTGGACCACATCTGGCCCACCGACCATAGTTTGCCAACCCCTGTCTTAAAAAACCAGCAAAAGAGGGGTAGGGTTTTCCCTTAGATTTAAAATGTTGCTTTGTGAAACTCAAGCTATTAAGTCTCTGCTAGTAACAATTAGTACTTAGTAGCTGGGTTTAGTCTGTTGGATGGAAAAGAATTCTCCCATGTGTTTGCAGCGTTTGAAACAAGAATCTTGCTGGGGTGGAGAGTGTGTCTGCCATCCGCTGTGAGGGGTGAGGCCGTGTCCGCGGCCATCCTGACTCAGAATTTGCGCTCCCTGCCGTGGTCCTGACCACCAGCAGGCACCACCCGGGGCCTGTGCCAGGAGCCAGATTGTCCCTTGGGGCCAGAGCGGACGTCATAGTGACTGCTTGGAGGGAGTCGGGTGGTTCACAGCGGGCCACCTTCCAGAAAGGGCTGCCAGATTTTCTGCTAAAGGTCCTCATGAGCCCGTCCTCTGGAGTGAGCTGCTGCCTCAAGCTCCCCTGAAAGGGGGTCGGGCCAGGGACGTCTGCGGGCTCCTCACCCTCAGTCAGCTCACAAGGGGGAAGGAGGAGGGGAGCTTCCGATTGCTGCCAGGACACCCCCCGGGCCAAGTCTACGAGCGCGGGGACCTCCAGACAGGAAAGCGGAGACTCCGCACCTGCTCCCTGCTTGGTGGCTACGGGGAACTGGGCCTAGAGCCTCGGGACTCACCTGGAGCCTCCTGGCACAGCCTCCAGGCTGGGTGTGGATACGTCCCACAGTCGCGCGATTCGCCCCTCATCTTGGCCGGTGTTCACGGGTGGTCTCAAGCTTACGGCCTACACGTGGGGCGGAGAGGAAGCGCCCTTTCGAGGTGCAGAGAGCACTTCAGCGGGGTGGGCCCCGACCCCCAGTCCCTGCCAGGTTGCCCAGGAGAGGAGGTCCCTCTGCTGTCACTGTTCACGATGTGGAGCTGCAGGCCTGACGGCGCTGGGGAGGGAAGCACTCCGCTGACTGACACCAGCAAACCAGCGAGGGGCCTCCGCTGCCCCGGGACCTGCCCACGACCCTGTGAGGAGGGCAGCGCCCTTGAGCTGCGTCCCTGCTGAGGTGGCTCGGGGGCCCCTGGGAGGGGCTGGGTGAGGGGTACCGGCGCCCAGCTGCATCCGGCTGTGAAGCAGCAACGTGGGTGGCGTCAGGCCAGCCCCGGCCCTGCCAAGGGCCCGCTCCTCTGGCTGGCGGCCAGCCAGTCCCGCTGGGCCTCTTGCCCTTCCCACCCCCTCACCCCTGTGGCAAGTGGACACTCAGTCCTCTTCCCTTCCCTGGCCTGCACCTGCTCCACAGAACTCTGCGGAGGTCTCCGGTCTTGACGTCAAGGATTCGAGCAGAGAACGTTCTAAGGAAGGGCAGCTTGTGAGAGCATCTCTTCTTTCCATTTGAGAGAAGGAAGATGCTAGGGTGGGCTGTATGGGCCGCACGTGGCTCTGGGCTATGGGGGTGACAACTGGACATACCCCCAAAGGCCTCCTGCTGGGGGCTCCATGAAGTTACCTGCTGCCAGCACAGTGGCTTCAGGCGACCTTGAAAGAGGGGAGGACTTAGCACTCAGCACCAGCGTCGCAGTTGGCCCTGGCACTGGAAGGCACTGGCCATGTCTTCGGGGTGCTGGGAATGTGGGCTCAGTGAATGCCAGATTTTTTTTTTTTAATTAAAGTATAGTTGACTTGCAGTATTATATTAATTTTAGGTGTAATCTTTCTGATACAGATTTTTATGTGAGATCTCCCAACATTAGTGTGTCACACGCATTTTTTTCATTCCTGTATAGAACAGGAGCACCATAGCAGCTTGTTGGCCACAGTTGAGGCCTCAGGACGTAAAGCTCCATCACCAGCTGTACCTTCTCCTCCTCAGATTGTCATCTTGGTGGCCTTTGACCCCTGGGAGGCCTGCAGTCTGGAAGCTCTACCCAAGGGCATGTGGTGGGTCCTCAGAGCGTGGGCAGGACCCCTGTGGCCCAGGTGGAAGGTGCCGAGTAACTGGTGGCCCGAGAAACAGACCCACATTTCATTCAGTCTGAGATCCTTCTCTGTGAGATGGACCATTATTTTATGCACTACCAAGAAAAAAATGCTGCCAATTATAAAGATGCCACTGATTGTAAGGAATGTCCCAGTTCCAGAAATGTTAAGATGTTAAAAAGTGAACATTTTAGGTTTGACGAGAAGTAGAGAGTCTTGTCTACAAGGCCTTGGTGGTTCAGTAGTAGAATTCTTGCCTCCCACGAGGGAGACGCAGGTTCGATGCCCGGCCATTGTATGTACTTTGAACTTGCCAGGTGGCGCTAGTGGTAAAGAACCTGCCTGCCAATGCAGGAGACTTAGAGACTTGGTTCTGATCCCTGGGTCAGGAAGATCCCCTGGAGGAGGGCATGGCAACCCACGCCAGTATTATTGCCTGGAGAATCCCATGGCCAGTGGAGCCTGGCGGGCCACGGGGCCGCAGAGTCGGACACGACTGGAGCGTCTTGGCACAGCACGCGCAGAGTATCTTTGTGATAAGCACAGAGGTGGCAGCCACCCCCGCAGCGAAAGACAGAAACCACATCAGCTCCCTTGCTAAAAAAAACGAACCTGCCCCTGACACTAGGATGAGAAATCTGAGCTGGAGACCCCACTTTTATGTTCCCCAAAGAGAGACACGGGAACCTGGGCTGTGCTTCACACAGTAGCAGGGGCCAGAACGGAGGGTGAGGTTCCCTCCCTCTCCTGACCCCGCCCCTCGAGGCGAGGCCCGGAGCGCTGCACGTCCTTCCAAGGTCGAGCACGCACGCGCAAGCCGTGACCCGCTCCGCATCGCCCTCTCTCTGTTTTTTGTTTTTTGTTTTTTTCCATCACTGGGCTTGTGGCCTCCACTCCGCTCTTCCCCCAGACACGTCTTTCACCCACAGGACCTCTCAAGGCCCCTGGACAGCTGCTGAGCGCCCAGTACACCGTGCCACCCCCAGGGACCAGGGCCTCATGGAGACCCCGAGGTCATCCCTGACGTTCCGCCCCGGCCCAGCAGCCTCAGCGCACCGGGCGCACCCGCGCCGAGGGAATGCCTAGAAACAGACTTCTCCGGCCGAGGACATGGGCAGTTTTAATCTTGCCATTTTCAAACTAACCCCAAACGAAGAAGTACCAAACTCGCCCTCCCACCAACAACGCAAGATGGTTCCTTCCATTCCCTTCCCTTTATCTGCGCTCATACGTCCTTGCCTGCCCATCTTTGAGCTGAATCATGGCCTCCTGTGCACTTTCTCATGTGATACGCTGAGTGTCTTTTCTCCAGCTGAGAAGCCCTTTATCCCCCTCAGTTACGTCATCTCTGTTCCTTTTGCCTCCTGATTTGTAGGAGTGCCTCACACACAGGCATCCTCCCGTCTGAGACGGTCACCTGAAGCACAAACAGATGGCTCTTGTGTGGCTCGGCGGGGGCAGCGATGGGTGGCCACCCTCCCTAGCCACCGCTGGCCCTTGGGATGCAAAGAGCTCAGATCAGAAGCCCTTCTGGGCGGTCGACGGAACACGTTTTCCGTCCCTCCTCGAGGCCTGTCCGCTTCAGGGCCTGGTGGCCTGTTGACACCGCGCGGAGAGGGCTGGGTGACGCTGGCCTGCATTCTGTGCTCTCACCCGCCACGCCCCGGGGTCTTCGAGAAGCGCAGACGCGGCAGCCAGCACACTAGGTTGGCGCTTCGGAAACCCCTTGCTTCCCCAAGCCAGTTCTCATGTCCTGCCCCTCCTACTCCAAGGGCCACCTCCCTGGGCTTTCCGCCCGTCCCCCCAGGCGAAACGTGGCCACCTCCCGCCCGTCTGGTGCCCAGGCCCAGGACTTGCTTCCTCGTGTCCATGGGGGGGCTCCCACCGCAGGCAGCACAGGTACGCCCCCCACCCCACCCCAGATAGAGCCCCGGCCCCTCTAGAGCAGCCACTCCGGGCTGGCTGTCCTCATTAGCCGATGCTGTTTGCTCCTGCCAAGTATTCATACCTCACGAGCTGATTTATTGGGTTACTGATTCCTCCTTCCGTCGCTGGAACGGGCACCATGCAGGTCGGTGCTCACCGGGCTCACCCACATCCCTGCCTCCAGCGCTGGAAGCTGTCCTGGGACACACTGAGAAGGTTTCCACGAGCTCAGGAATCCTTCTCCAGAGTGGGGCCTCGCCTTCCTCTCCAGGCCCAGGGCAGTGACGAGGGCAGGGTCCCGGCAGAGTGCCAGAGGGACTGTCGGCTAACTGGGCGGGCGAACAGAGGGACCAGCCCAGTAAGGAGTTTGACGGCTCCGGGTAAAGCTGGTGAAGACGCGGGTGGGTGAGTGGAGAGGCTCACATGTCACCTCTCTCTCCCTGGATCTCAGCACATGACCTGGAGTCATCATGTACGCCAACCCCAGTCCACCTATGGCTGTGTGGCTCTGGGCAGAGCCCTTGGCCTCCCTTCACAGGACTGTGCTAAGCATTACATAACGTTTTACACGCCCGTGAGATTTTCACGGTCCTCAGCACACGGCAAACCCTTCAAGCCACTGTGAAATCACCCTGTTGCACCAGAGACAAACTCTCCAGGTCTGCAGGCCCCAGGGCTCCAAGTTGAGACTCAGGGCTGCGCCCCCAGCTCGGGCCAGCAGAGGGCGCTCACGCGCTGCAGACGGACCCCCGGAGGGCGGGGCAGGAAGGACCACTTCTCAGCGGCCTCGCAGGCATCTGGGCGTGTGCGTTTGCCGCGCATCCACCCCCAACCCCACACCTGGAGGACCAGCGCACCTGCGCTACCAGCCCTCTTTTACTGAGGGCGAACCTAGGACTCAGAAGGGGTCCCCAAGGTCGCCCAGCCCGGGTGTTCGCGGTGGGGTCCTGCAGCGATGCCAAGGCGGCCTCTGGCTTCAGGGGTCACAAACTCAAAGGCTTCAAGGGGCTGATGTTACAAGCTGGGAAACTGACCTTCTTGCCTCTGGAATGAGAGCTCAGGATGGCCATATCCTTACGTTTCTTGAGACAGAAGCCAGACATCAAGATTTAGTAAAATATCTCAACTTTCATGNTCAAAGGCTTCAAGGGGCTGATGTTACAAGCTGGGAAACTGACCTTCTTGCCTCTGGAATGAGAGCTCAGAATGGCCATATCCTTACGTTTCTTGAGACAGAAGCCAGACATCAAGATTTAGTAAAATATCTCAACTTTCATGGTGTCAATGGATTAAAGGCTTTTAATATTTTAATCACCTTACCACCTCTGAGCTACCTTTTAACCCTCCCTTGGAGATTGGAGAAAAGCGTTTTAAGACAAAACCCTTCTCCTCCTGTCTTCACCAGCCCACCCTCTCCCCCTCCCTCAGGCGTCAGGTTACATGTCACCTCCTCCCTCTGGGTTAGGAGCCAAACCCTATCCCTGAGCTTTCACTCACTGGTTTGTTCATTCATTTATTCAACAAACATTTATTGAGCTCTTTCTGTGTGCAGATCTCTATACCAGGGTCACAGCAGAGAACAAAGCAAACTAAAGTTGCTGCCCCTGCTGGCTCAGAGGTTAAAGCGTCTGCCTGCAATGCAGGAGACCTGGGTTTGATCCCTGGGTTGGGAAGATCCCCTGGAGAAGGAAGTGGCAACCCACTCCAGTATTCTTGCCTGGAGAATCCCATGAATAGAGGAGCCTGGTCGGACACGACTGAGCGAATTTCCTTTTGGAATAGAGGAGACAAAACAGACAGGGTGAATTTACAATCTCATTTCAAAGTATTAAGCACATACCTGAAATATCCCAGCAAGAGAACAAGATG
Organism: Oreotragus oreotragus; assembly: GCA_006410675.1. Classification (NCBI taxonomy): domain Eukaryota; kingdom Metazoa; phylum Chordata; class Mammalia; order Artiodactyla; family Bovidae; genus Oreotragus; species Oreotragus oreotragus. The sequence continues at coordinate 195,850 of SJYX01018168.1, read as the reverse complement.
GGAAGGCCACCCTGGGCAGGGAGGGCCTTTCTGCAGAGGTAACGTCTTCAAATGTGTGGAAGAAATTGCATGCCCAGAACTCAGCAGGGTGGACAGTTCTGAGTGAAGAGAACCACGGAGCAAGGGCCCTGGGGCGAGAAGAGGCGTGCCACGTGGTAGCAGCCTCAGTGCCTGGCACATAACGGGTACCCTGCACCAATGGATCAGTGGGCACATGGATGTGCTGCACCACACCCTGTGCTGGGACCCGGGAGGCGACGCTTGATGAGTGAGTGAAGAATAGACCCCGGATTTGCCCGAATCCAGCTGCTTCTGCCGTGGTTTCAGCACCTTGGTCCCAGGTCTCTCCCTGCACACTCTGGCCTCATAGTCAGCCTGGCTGGGAATTGTCCAGGCCCATCTCTGGCTGAAAAGGCCCTGTACAGTCCCAGATGTCTTCTCGCAATCTGGCTTGAGCCCCCTTTTCTGGGGCCTAGAAGCTGTCCAGAGTCCACGTGGCTTGTCCAGGAGTCGGGGGTGGAGAGGGAAATGAGCTGATATCTGATTTCACTGGGTCGAGTTTTGGCAGGAGGTTCTGGGAACATCAGGCCTGTCCCCAGAGGCAGGCAGTGATCTGGGGGCTACAGAAGCCCCCGCCCCACCTTTGCCCTGGGCTGGGGTCCAGCCTGGATGAAATATCATCTTTCTTGAAGGATGGCCAGTTGGCCCATGCAGTCATGAGCAGCACACAGAGAATGGACATCTGTCTGCCTGTCTGTCGGTCTGTCTGTCTGTCTGAAGGTCTCTGAAGNCCCTGGGCTTTCCGCCCGTCCCCCCAGGCGAAACGTGGCCACCTCCCGCCCGTCTGGTGCCCAGGCCCAGGACTTGCTTCCTCGTGTCCATGGGGGGGCTCCCACCGCAGGCAGCACAGGTACGCCCCCCACCCCACCCCAGATAGAGCCCCGGCCCCTCTAGAGCAGCCACTCCGGGCTGGCTGTCCTCATTAGCCGATGCTGTTTGCTCCTGCCAAGTATTCATACCTCACGAGCTGATTTATTGGGTTACTGATTCCTCCTTCCGTCGCTGGAACGGGCACCATGCAGGTCGGTGCTCACCGGGCTCACCCACATCCCTGCCTCCAGCGCTGGAAGCTGTCCTGGGACACACTGAGAAGGTTTCCGCGAGCTCAGGAATCCTTCTCCAGAGTGGGGCCTCGCCTTCCTCTCCAGGCCCAGGGCAGTGACGAGGGCAGGGTCCCGGCAGAGTGCCAGAGGGACTGTCGGCTAACTGGGCGGGCGAACAGAGGGACCAGCCCAGTAAGGAGTTTGACGGCTCCGGGTAAAGCTGGTGAAGACGCGGGTGGGTGAGTGGAGAGGCTCACATGTCACCTCTCTCTCCCTGGATCTCAGCACATGACCTGGAGTCATCATGTACGCCAACCCCAGTCCACCTATGGCTGTGTGGCTCTGGGCAGAGCCCTTGGCCTCCCTTCACAGGACTGTGCTAAGCATTACATAACGTTTTACACGCCCGTGAGATTTTCACGGTCCTCAGCACACGGCAAACCCTTCAAGCCACTGTGAAATCACCCTGTTGCACCAGAGACAAACTCTCCAGGTCTGCAGGCCCCAGGGCTCCAAGTTGAGACTCAGGGCTGCGCCCCCAGCTCGGGCCAGCAGAGGGCGCTCACGCGCTGCAGACGGACCCCCGGAGGGCGGGGCAGGAAGGACCACTTCTCAGCGGCCTCGCAGGCATCTGGGCGTGTGCGTTTGCCGCGCATCCACCCCCAACCCCACACCTGGAGGACCAGCGCACCTGCGCTACCAGCCCTCTTTTACTGAGGGCGAACCTAGGACTCAGAAGGCGTCCCCAAGGTCGCCCAGCCCGGGTGTTCGCGGTGGGGTCCTGCAGCGATGCCAAGGCGGCCTCTGGCTTCAGGGGTCACAAACTCAAAGGCTTCAAGGGGCTGATGTTACAAGCTGGGAAACTGACCTTCTTGCCTCTGGAATGAGAGCTCAGGATGGCCATATCCTTACGTTTCTTGAGACAGAAGCCAGACATCAAGATTTAGTAAAATATCTCAACTTTCATGGTGTCAATGGATTAAAGGCTTTTAATATTTTAATCACCTTACCACCTCTGAGCTACCTTTTAACCCTCCCTTGGAGATTGGAGAAAAGCGTTTTAAGACAAAACCCTTCTCCTCCTGTCTTCACCAGCCCACCCTCTCCCCCTCCCTCAGGCGTCAGGTTACATGTCACCTCCTCCCTCTGGGTTAGGAGCCAAACCCTATCCCTGAGCTTTCACTCACTGGTTTGTTCATTCATTTATTCAACAAACATTTATTGAGCTCTTTCTGTGTGCAGATCTCTATACCAGGGTCACAGCAGAGAACAAAGCAAACTAAAGTTGCTGCCCCTGCTGGCTCAGAGGTTAAAGCGTCTGCCTGCAATGCAGGAGACCTGGGTTTGATCCCTGGGTTGGGAAGATCCCCTGGAGAAGGAAGTGGCAACCCACTCCAGTATTCTTGCCTGGAGAATCCCATGAATAGAGGAGCCTGGTCGGACACGACTGAGCGAATTTCCTTTTGGAATAGAGGAGACAAAACAGACAGGGTGAATTTACAATCTCATTTCAAAGTATTAAGCACATACCTGAAATATCCCAGCAAGAGAACAAGATGGGAAGGCCACCCTGGGCAGGGAGGGCCTTTCTGCAGAGGTAACGTCTTCAAATGTGTGGAAGAAATTGCATGCCCAGAACTCAGCAGGGTGGACAGTTCTGAGTGAAGAGAACCACGGAGCAAGGGCCCTGGGGCGAGAAGAGGCGTGCCACGTGGTAGCAGCCTCAGTGCCTGGCACATAACGGGTACCCTGCACCAATGGATCAGTGGGCACATGGATGTGCTGCACCACACCCTGTGCTGGGACCCGGGAGGCGACGCTTGATGAGTGAGTGAAGAATAGACCCCGGATTTGCACGAATCCAGCTGCTTCTGCCGTGGTTTCAGCACCTTGGTCCCAGGTCTCTCCCTGCACACTCTGGCCTCATAGTCAGCCTGGCTGGGAATTGTCCAGGCCCATCTCTGGCTGAAAAGGCCCTGTACAGTCCCAGATGTCTTCTCGCAATCTGGCTTGAGCCCCCTTTTCTGGGGCCTAGAAGCTGTCCAGAGTCCACGTGGCTTGTCCAGGAGTCGGGGGTGGAGAGGGAAATGAGCTGATATCTGATTTCACTGGGTCGAGTTTTGGCAGGAGGTTCTGGGAACATCAGGCCTGTCCCCAGAGGCAGGCAGTGATCTGGGGGCTACAGAAGCCCCCGCCCCACCTTTGCCCTGGGCTGGGGTCCAGCCTGGATGAAATATCATCTTTCTTGAAGGATGGCCAGTTGGCCCATGCAGTCATGAGCAGCACACAGAGAATGGACATCTGTCTGCCTGTCTGTCGGTCTGTCTGTCTGTCTGAAGGTCTCTGAAGGTCTCCTCTGCGCCAGGCACTGAGAATGCAGAAATGGACAGAAAAGTCTCTGCCGTCATTCCAGGCATGGGAGACAGAGAGTAAAGAAATGATGAATCAACAAGATAATTTCACAACGGAATCAGGGCTGTAAGAACAGGACAGTGAGGGAATCCCCTGGTGGGCCGGTGGTTGAGAACCCACCTGCCAAAGCAGGGCACACGGGTTGGATCCCTGGTGTGGGAAGAGCCCGCTGGCCGTGGAGCAATGAAGCCCGCGCGCCACGGCCGTTGAGCCCGCGCCCTAGAGCTTGTGGTCTGCGACGAGAAGCCTGTGCCGCGCATCTAGAGAGAAGCCCCTGCTTGCTGCAATTAGAGAGCCCGCGCACAGCAGCCAAGACCCAGCACAGCCGAAAATAGATAAATTTTTTAGAAAAAAAAAAGAATAGTACAGTAAGCTGACGTGGTAGAAAGGAGAAAGGGTGGGAACTGCTTCACATGGGTGGTCAGAGACGACCTCTAAGGAATGACATCTGAGCTGAGTGCTCATTGGAGAAAAAATTAGTAGCGGGAATGGCAAGTGCAAAGGTCTTGAGGCTGGCCTGAGCTTGGTGGGCCCGAGGAACAGCAAGGAAGTCAGTGCAGCTGGAAACGAGTATGCGAGGGTATTGGTGGTAGGAGCAAGCAGTGGGGTGAAGGCAGCCCTCCCAGGCTCTTGAGGATTGCTGTGGTGGGAAGAGTGAGCGTGGTCACCTCATGGGGTGATGTGAGGGTTAAATGGGACAGTGCGAGGAAGTGGCTGAAACACAGTATGAGCTATTATTATTACTATTACTATCAATCACCATCATCCACCCCGGGTCTGGCCCTGGGACCATCCTGTCGGGTTTTATCTGTGGCTGGTAGCATAGCGGTCCCCTGTGTTGGCCCATTGCCCCCACCAGGACCTGGGGGGTGGGTATGAACAGGCCTGGTAGGAGGTGAGGCTCAGGCAGCTCTAGGGGCTGGAGGGGCCTCCCAGCCTACAGCGGTGGTCTCCCCTCCCGAGAGGCCGTACCCTGCTGCCACGCCCCAGACACTCACAGAGGAGGCCTCTGCACCAGCCCAGTCTGCACCCTAGTTCCCTCGGGTCGCCCTGAGCTGAGGATTAGACCTTCTGAGCCTCCAGTGGGGCCCACCTGCCCAGACCAGCCCCACCCCCACCCTCAGCCCCAGCACTGGCTCCCCGAGCCCAGGCCATGGGTTCTCGGAAACGCGATTATTTTTCTTCCTTGATAATTCAGGCCAGAAGACGGCCACTTCCGGCCGCACTGTTCCCACTGCGGCTTCCTGACCCTCTCACTCCACAGACTTGACACTGTGGTCAGAGGCCTGAAGCCAGACCCAGGAGCCCCCGTGTCCCCCTCTCTCGCCCTGTCCCTGAAAAGCACCCAGCTCTGGGAATCTGACTGCAAACACTCAGGACCCTCAGCTACGCCTTTCCCACAAACCCCCACTGAGAACACGCCTACCCAGCCGTGGATTCCAGGGAACAAGGTGCGCGACAGTTGACAGGGCGATTGCGAACCACAGGGCTCCCTGGAGCTTCCCACTTCACCCAGGGACACGGCAGCATCCACTCTTGCAGGGTCATTCATTCAGCAAGTGTGTGTAATAAGCAGCCACTGAGGGTCGGGCTTCCCTGGTGGCTCAGCTGGTAAAGAATCCGCCTGCAATGGGGGAGACCTGGGTTCGATCCCTGGGTTGGGAAGATCCCCTGGAGAAGGGAAAGGCTACTCACTCCAGTGTTCTGGCCTGGAGAATCCCGTGGACTGTACAGTCCGTGGGGGCGCAAAGAGCCGGACACGACTGAGCGACTCTCACTTGGTGGCTCTAGTGGTTAAAAAAAAAAAAAAAAACCTGCTTCCAATGCGGGAGCTGTAAGAGACGTTTAAGTTTGATCCCTGAGCTGGGATGATCCCCTGGAGAAGGGAATGACAACCCACTCCAGTAGTCTTGTCTGTAAAATCCTGTGGACAGAGGAGGCTGGCGGGATCGATGGGGTCGCAAAGAGTCGGACATGGCTGACCGGCCCAGCACAGCACAGCCTGGTGTGCCAGGCTCTGCCCTAGGCCCGGGACCACAGCAGGGAATAAACCGGGCAGAAACACCTGCCCTCACGAAATTGGCCTTCTGCATGTGGTGAAGGCGGAGCAATAAGCAAGTGAACACTCCATTACGCAGCGCAGTGGCTGGGGATCAAGTCCATGAAGGCCACGGAGGAAGAAGAGGGCTGCTGGTGACAGGAGTCAGTCAGGGAAAGCCTGAAATTCAAGAAGGTGGCGTTTGAACATCGGCCTGAGAAAGGCACGGGGCAAGTCTTGTGGGCACCTGGGAGAAGAGTCTTTCTGGTGGTGGAAACAGCCGGTGCAAAGGCCCTGAGGCTGGAGCGTGCCTTCTTGATTGGAGAAACCGGCAGGAGGCCAGTGTGGCTGGAAGAGAGTAGGTGAGGGGGAAGGGGGGTTGAGCCCCAGGAGACCAGGCTCGGAGCCACAGGGCCACGGCAAGAGCCCCCTCTCCCCCGAGGCAGGCAGGAGCTGTGCGGAGGAGGAGCGGCGGGACCCAGGCGTTCAGGGAGTCCCTGCAGGCCGCGGGGGCAAGGGTGGAACAGGAGACCAGAGAGGAGACGAAGCAGACCACCCCCGCCCCCGGTGGGGAGGAGAGGAGGGGGCTCTGCAGGCAGTGGGCAGGCTCGAGGAAGGGGCGCTTTGTCCCATCTTCCGCCTCTCACTATTTTCCCTGCCCTTTTAGGTTCACTGAGATGTGGAATGTTCAGACAACGGGGCCCACGGGGCTCGCTCCAGGGGTGGATGTGGGGTTTGGGAGGGGAGGAATGGGGGGGGGCGGCGCCCAGGCCTGGCCCGAGCCCAGGAAATGGCCTTTTCCTGCCCCCCAGGGAAGGCTCAGGGGCAGCCAGTTGGTGGGGGGCGTCCAGGGGCGGGTGTGAGCGTTATACCACGGTGCATCTGAGAGTTGAGCAGAGAGCTGCGTCGGGGCAACCAGGGCAGGGTGGGGGGGCCCCTGAAGTGGAGTTTAGGGCCTGCATCTGAGCTCCCCAGGGCGGGTGGGGGGTCAGCAAGGACAGACAGAGATGGGGAAGTCTCTGCAGCCCGTCCGCGGCTTTCAAAGCGGGAAGAGGTCCCCGTCCCGCACGTGGAGCCCACCTGGGCGAGGACATCCTTTGCCTCTCAGGGGGCACAGCCTCGTGTAAGGCTCAGAGCAGACCCGGGACTCGGTCCAACGTTTCACTCAGCCCTCTGCTGCGCGGCCCTGGGGTCTTCGGATGGTAACAGGATAAACCCGAGGCCCCAGGTCATGCAGCTCTGAGCCACTCAGTGAGATTCAGCTCTGACCAGCGTGGCCTCGAACCTGTCACGTGGCCTTAACTGCCTACCCCTAACTACTCCCCACCCAACCATGGAGATGATCAGCTACTCAACCTGCTGGCCAGGTCCAGTGACTCGGCATGGACTGAATAACTCAGTGCCTGAGCGCACACCCCCGAACTCACGTCCTTCCCACCCATCCTCCTGTGTGGTTGGGGCCCCCATTTGACAGATGGGGACACTGAGGCTCTGGGAGATTAAGTCACTAGCGTGGGGTGAGC
>SJYX01018168.1:165748-188693 GCA_006410675.1 Oreotragus oreotragus | reverse complement strand
GGGGGGGGGGAAGGGGGGGGGGCGGCGCCCAGGCCTGGCCCGAGCCCAGGAAATGGCCTTTTCCTGCCCCCCAGGGAAGGCTCAGGGGCAGCCAGTTGGTGGGGGGCGTCCAGGGGCGGGTGTGAGCGTTATACCACGGTGCATCTGAGAGTTGAGCAGAGAGCTGCGTCGGGGCAACCAGGGCAGGGTGGGGGGGCCCCTGAAGTGGAGTTTAGGGCCTGCATCTGAGCTCCCCAGGGCGGGTGGGGGGTCAGCAAGGACAGACAGAGATGGGGAAGTCTCTGCAGCCCGTCCGCGGCTTTCAAAGCGGGAAGAGGTCCCCGTCCCGCACGTGGAGCCCACCTGGGCGAGGACATCCTTTGCCTCTCAGGGGGCACAGCCTCGTGTAAGGCTCAGAGCAGACCCGGGACTCGGTCCAACGTTTCACTCAGCCCTCTGCTGCGCGGCCCTGGGGTCTTCGGATGGTAACAGGATAAACCCGAGGCCCCAGGTCATGCAGCTCTGAGCCACTCAGTGAGATTCAGCTCTGACCAGCGTGGCCTCGAACCTGTCACGTGGCCTTAACTGCCTACCCCTAACTACTCCCCACCCAACCATGGAGATGATCAGCTACTCAACCTGCTGGCCAGGTCCAGTGACTCGGCATGGACTGAATAACTCAGTGCCTGAGCGCACACCCCCGAACTCACGTCCTTCCCACCCATCCTCCTGTGTGGTTGGGGCCCCCATTTGACAGATGGGGACACTGAGGCTCTGGGAGATTAAGTCACTAGCGTGGGGTGAGCCACACAAGCTGGGATCTGAACCTGGCAGGGTCAGCGTCCAGAGTTTTCCCTCTGTGGCCCCCGGGCAGGAAAAAGAGAGATGGCCTCGGGACATGACTCAGTGGTAAAGAATCCACCTGCCGATGCAAGAGACGCGGGTTCAATCCCTGATCCGAGAAGATCCCACAGGCGGAGGGCAACCTGGCCCGTGTATAACTGTGGAGCTGTGCTCTAGGGCCCGGGACCATGGCTGCTGAGCTGCACAGCCCCGCTGCTCGCCACAGCTGGAGAAAAGCCCAGGCAGGACGGGCGAAAATAAACAGGCAAGTCTTTTTTTTTTTTTTAATTAAAAAGAAAAGAGGAACAGTCAAGGTTTGCCTCTAGTTTTCTGCATGCTGGGCATATTTATGGAAACATCACCCACAGCCCTACGAGGCAGGGACACCTTATCGATTCCATTTTATGGAAGAAGAAGTTGAGGTCTAAGTGATTGTCTGAGGGGGTCCACGAGCCACTGCAGTTCCCGGTGTCCCCCCCATCCTTCCCGAAGGCCCCCGAGGTGGCGGGAGAGGCTAGCGATGCTGGATGACTCGGGCGGATTTCTGGCCCCGGAGCCTCAGTGCCCCCAGCCTGACCACAGGCCATGACTCAGAGCCCTGAGTCCCCCACCCCCAACCCCCCTACAAACCAGCCCCAGGGGGTGCTCTTACCCCTCCCTCCTCACTCCCAGCCCAAGACCGGCAGGCTGATGTCCTGGGACATTTATACCCAAGGCCTGTGCTTCCTGCAAAATTATAGACATGAGACCCTCAGTCCCAGCAGAGCAGGGAGCTTGGTGTGAGCCAGGCCCAGGGAGGCAGACCCCAGCCCGCCAGGCTGGACTGAATCTGCAAGGGCCGTGTGTGGGGGTCTCTGCACCCACCACAGCTCTGTTCAGATGAGTCACAAAAGTGGCGGCCCTGACCGGACGCCGAGGACATCCCGAGTTCCCGAAGGCCAGCACAGCCCTCATGCGGGAAGAGGGCGTGGGCCGCACCCCGGGGCTCAGAGGGGTGTCGGTGACCCGAGACACACAGCTGGCTGCCGGGGGCTCCAATGGGGGTCTGGGCATCTCTGCTCTGTGGCCGGGCCGCAAATCAGTTGCAGCTGCTACAGTCCTGACCCTGGAGTGGGGCTCTCGAGACGAGAGCAGGGGTCCTGGAATCTGAGGAGCAGGCAAGAATGTCGTGTGTGTGTGTGTGTGTGTGTGTGTGAATGTAGGGGAAAAAAATCCAGAAGGAAACATGCCAGTATGTTAACATGCTCACTCCAGCCAGTTCCCAGACCAGGGCAGCCCTGTCCCTGAACCCTTGGCAACATCTGGAGACATTAGGATTGTCACAACTGGCGGGGGAGGGGGTGCGACTGGCATCTGATGGGTAGAGGCCATTCTACCATCCTACCATGCCCAGGACAGTCTTCCCTCACCCCAGACAGTGAGCCAGTCCACAACGCCCGTGGTCCCCAGCTCAGAGAAACTGTGCTGTAGCCTGTGTGGACGCTGCGGGTGGCGGGGTCTCTCCTTTAGCTTGTCCTGCTTCCCAGAGGGGAATGGTTAAGAGTATGGGCTTTGCAGCCAGGACTGGGGTTTGTATCTCATCGCGCCAGCTGTGTGCCCCCAGGCAAGTGTCCTTACCTTCCTGAGCAGCATCTGTGGCCAGGGAAGCACACCTTCCAGGGAAGAGTCAGTGAGGTCACACCTGTGAAGGGGCTGGCTCAGCAGCTCCTGAAGTCGGAGATGTGAATGTCTGTGTCACCAGGAAAAACAATAATAACATGCCCCGGGGGCGGGGCCGCACGTCGCATAAAGCCCTGGGGTCTCCCTCATCCAACCGGTTGAGGGAGGGATCAGTTTTCATCCCTTATTTGGCAGACGAAGCAATTGAGGTACAGAGAGTTTAAGCAACCTGTCCAGTGTCACACAGTAATTGTCAGAGCAAGGATCAGAACTGTCACTTTGGAGCCTAAGACCCCACCCTTCCACCACGGGGTCCCTCACTGCCTCGAACATCAAGCAAAGGGATCTTTTCAGTGAGTTTTCCCAGTTGTCTTCTCCAAAACTTGGGACGACTAAGCCTTCGCTGAATTCAGATCGCTGCTAAAATGCCAGGTGGCCCTTTTGCCCAGCCACCACCCTTCTTCCCAGGCCATAGACCCTGCCTTATGGTAGGTCCCAAGAGAAGGGCCAAATCCCGGGGAATTTCATGCCCCCTGTCCTGGGCTGACTTCAAAACCTACCGTGTTGTGAGCTCTGCTTTGATTTCAGGCATTTTATGGGCATGAAATCCAAGCCTTGGTCCTTTTGGAGACATGGAGCTCCTGAGGGGTGGGGTGGCCTTGTGGGGTCACTGGACAGGCCCATGGGGCAGCGGCTGGGCTCTGAAAGGATCAGAGGGACAGTCATGCTCTGGGAGAGCTGGACCACAGGCCCCCTCCTCTTAGCGGGCACCTAGGGGCGGATGCCCTGCGCGCCCAGGCGGACTTCAGCTCATCCACTGTCCACGGCAGTTTCCGAGAAGCTAACAGCGTTCCCCTGGTTACAGATGGGGAAACTGAGGCTCAGGGTGGGACAAGCACTCACCCATCCCATCACTCAACAAAGAGTCAGGTTCTAGGCTCTTCCCTTGCATCCCACCATCTCCCAACCTCCAGAGGCCACAGTGAGAGGGACTAAGGGCAGACAGGTGGAGAACTTCCCTCCCCGCATCCTGGGCTCTGGGCTCTAACGGAAGGTGCCGCGAGTCTCTTGGGTGGACACACGGAGTGTCCAGGATGTGGGGAGGCATGCTGGCTGCAGCGAGTCTGAAAGGCATCCGTGTTGTGGCGGGTGAGGTCCCCAGAACCTCAGCCCCAGGCGTCCAAGCAGGGAGTGGACATGAGTTTCGGGGGCTGGGAGGGAGTGATGCCTGCAGAACCTGATTTCCTTGTCAGCTCAGCCAACCAACTTCAACAGCTCCTCACAGCCACCTCCACGCTGGTTAAACCCACTTCCACCACTCCATACCCCCAGAATCCAAGCAGGCACCCCAGACTGCAAACCCAGTCAGAGTCATGGGGCCATACATGACTGGCCCCGACCGCCTGCTGAAGCTGAGCGGCTCCTTCCCCTGTCCACGTGGTCATCCATGCGAGGAACCTGTATGCACTGAGGAATCTGTGTGTATTTTCTGTGGCTGTCATAACAGACTGCTACAAATCTGGGGGCTTGAAACAAGAATTTATTCTTGGACTTCCCCGGTGGTGCCGTGGATAAGAATCCACCTGCCGATCCACAGGACACAGGTTCAGTCCCCGATCCAGGAAGATTCCACGTGCCATGGAGCCACTCAGCCCGCATGCAACACTTTGGAAGTCTGCACTCCGCAACAGAGAGTAGCCCCAGCTCCCTGCAACTAGCGAAAGCGCACGTGCAGCAGGAAGACCCAGCGCAGCCACAAGTAAATACAAAAAGGGAGAAGTTCATCCTCCTGCAGTTCTGGGGAATTCTGAAACCAAGGTGTCAGCAGGGCCTTGTCCCCTCTGAAGGCTCCAGGAAAGAATCCTCCCCGGCCGTTCCAGCCCCTGGGGGCTCCCGGTGTAGTCCGGCCCGTTGACACTGCCCTGCAGTCTCTGCCTCGCTCTTCACGTGGCCTCTGTGTGGCCTCTGTGTCCTTTACTCAAGGACGCCAGCTGTTGACTTTACGGCTCCCCCCAGCCCAGTGTGATCTCATCTTACGATCCCTGACTAAGGCCATCTGCAAACATCCCGTTCCCAAATAAGGCCACATTCTGAGCTTCCGGTGGATGCGAATTGGGGGAGGGACACCATTCAGCTCGCTGCAAGTGCCTACTGTGTGCCCCAGGCCGTGGGGACAGAGTGGTGGACCAGACAGGGCAGGGCTGGGCTGGGGAGAGACAGAAACAGCTAATTACAGAAGAGATGCTCTAGTAAGCTCCACCAGCGAACTGGCTCAGGACGCCCACAACCAGAGGAGGAGCTTTGGGGTAGGCCTGGGGAGTGACCCTCCTTCCTGTTCTGAGTCCCTGCCCACAAGACCTGGAGCCTGAGCTTAGGACTCACCTTCTCCTGGGAGCCTCCTTGATCCCAGAGGCACCCCCTGGGGGCTCCCAAGGCCCCCTATACTTCCTCCCGGCATCCGAAGATGATAGGGTTGTATTTTTTGAACTTGGGAATTCTCCAAGTCTATTTATTTGCAAAAAGAATGCTTTCCGTAAACAAGTAACGATCATTGAAAGCCTTGATAGAAAAATGCACGGACTTTCTCCGCATCCACTCTCTGGGAGTTATCTTTCTTGGCAGTTAGGTGCAGTCAGCATAGTCAGTGGCACACAGTAGGTGCTTCATAATGTTTGAATACATGGATGACCAGTGCCTACCTTGGGACAGTGAGATGGTTAAGTGACAGCCCGTGGCTGCAAATTCACTGCGGTACAACCTCTACATTGCCTAGTCTGGAGTGGAGCATACAGTTGGTGCCCCATAAATGCTGGCAGTGGTTGGGGAGTTACCTTTGGGGTCCCCTCCATCTTCGCTGCTGTCCCTGGTGAGGGGACCAGCAACCAGGGATGCTGGGATACGGAAGACTCCAGCCTATGGCTTCCGGGATTTCCTTCTGAGGGGCAAACTGTCAGCTTCCAGTTCTTCTGTCCACAGCCGCTGCCCGGACCCCACAAACTTGGGAGGGTGAGTTGTCATCGTTCAGCTGCTAAGTCGTATCTGACTCTGTGACTCCATGAACTGCAGCACGCCAGGCTTCCCTGTCCTTCACCATCTCCTGGAGCTTGCTCAAACTCATGTCCATTGAGTCGGTGATGGCATCCAACCATCTCGTTCTCTGCCATCCCCTTCTCCTGCCTTCAATCTTTCCCAGCATCAGGGCCTTCTCCAATGAGTCAGCTTTTCACATCAGGTGGCCCAAGTATTGGAGTTTCAGCTTCAGCATCTGTCCTTCCAATAAAGATTCAAGGTTGATTTCCTTTAAGACTGACTGGTTGGATCTCCTTGCAGTCCAAGGACTCTCAAGAATCTTCTCCAACACCATCAGTTCTTCAGTCCTCAGCCTTCTTGATGTGAGGCTGAGCCCACTGGTCAACCCACTAGCCTTTATTGACCAGCTACTGTGTGTTGGTGGAGACTGTGTTGCAGGCTCAGTGATAAAGAAACCAGCCCTGTCTGTCCCTTGTGGAGCCTGTTTTAGGCAGAGTAACAGACACAGGCAAATCAGTAAGGTATCAGGACCCAGTGCCAGGGAGAAAGAAGGCAGGAAGGTTCAGGTGGTGGTAGATATTGAATAGGCAGATCAGGGTGGGCGGCCTCCTGGAGGAGGTGACATTTGACAGAGAGTCGGGAGGGGAGGAGGGATTGTTAAATGTCTGGGAAAAGCAGAGGGAAGGCCTGCGGTGTGAGGTCACCTTAGGGTCCAAGGAAGAGGGAGGAGCTGGTTGTGGCTGCAGCAGAGGGCTGGAAGGCAGGAGGGCAGGGTGGCCACAGAGCCCCTCGGGGCCTCTTGCCAGCCCCAGTGAGGACTTCGGCTGTTCTCCGCTTGAGCTGGGAGCGAGCCGTGGAAGGTGAGCGCAGAGAACAGACACAACTTGGAGTTCACACAGGGTCTTCATCCTCAGCTGTTAAATGTTGGGGTCAGACTGTTCTGTGCCACGGGGCCATCCTGGGAGTGGGAAGGCAGTTTGGCCGCACCCCTGGCTGCCACACACTGCCAACTGTGACAACCACAACGTCCCCAGTGCGACCGCATGTACCTCGGGGTGGGGGGCGATTGCTGGGTGGATCACCCCGTTGGCCTGTGAGCGGAGATGGTCAGGGAGTGAGGACACCCGTGAGGAGGGGTCTGCTGGTGGGTGTCGGGGAGCCGCCATCGGTTCTGGGTCTAGTTGGAAGCAGGGGCAGGGAGCACAGAGCTGTGGGATCTGTGTGGGTGGGCATGGAGCTGGGTCTGGACATGTCGGTCCTGGGTGTCATCGGGCCGTGGGCCCAATGGAGCAGGGGCTTCCCCTGTGGTCAAGAAGTTAGGACTGTGCCCTTCCACTGCAGGGAACATGGGTTCGATCCCTGGTCAGAGAACTAAGATCCCAAAAGTCCTGGAAACTTGCCACAACCTCCGCTTACAAAGCGTTTTGTGTTTACCCTGGTGATCTCATTTGATTCTCAAGACTGGCACCCTTGGGAGCCCCAGTTACAGATGAGGACACAAGGCCCAGAGAGGCTGAGTGACTTGCCTGAGGTCACACAGCAAGTCAGGCGTGGGGATGGAGAGGAAGCCAGCTCAACCCAGGCCCCAAACCCTGGTCTGTATCCAGACCCTGGTAGGTGGGGGGTTGAGTGGAGGCAGGCTTTATTTTTCTAATTTTTTCCCCTAAATTTTCGTTATTTGCTAAAGTTTCTGAAAAGAATATGTTTCTCTTTTGTATTTGAAGAGAAACAAAACCCAGAAAGGGAGGTTTTGGCTTGGTTTTTCACCAGAGACTCCTTGTGAAGCTATTCCCTGCTCCCCCCACAGAATAGCTGACTGGCTCCGGGTCTCGGGTTCCTAGTCAGCACCATTGCTGGTGGGCAGTCTCAAGGAAACAGTCTTCAGGGAGGGCAGATGAGCATGACTCTCAGAAGAGAAAATAGGACTCCTCTAGGAGAAGGCAGTGGCACCCCACTCCAGTACTCTTGCTTGGAAAATCCCATGGACGGGGGAGCCTGGTGGGCTGCAGTCCACGGGGTCGCTAAGAGTCGGACACGACTGAGCAACTTCACTTTCACTTTTCACTTTCACGCATTGGAGAAGGAAATGGCAACCCACTCCAGTGTTCTTGCCTGGAGAATCCCAGGGACAGGAGAGCCTGGTGGGCCGCCATCTATGGGGTTGCACAAAGTCGGACACGACTGAAGCGACTTAGCAGCAGCAGCAGCAGCAGGATTCTTCTAAGAGCTCATCATCTAAAAAATACTTGCCTGAAAAAAAGGAAAGAAAAGACTTGCCTAAGTGCCCAAAGACATGTGTGGAGTTGGGGTCTACCTCAGCGTGGTCTGTGGTAGTCATAACAGGCAGCGACCTACAAGTTCATCACGGGGCGCCTGGAGAGTAAGCCAAAGCGCCTTCCCTGGGGGGAATACTACACAGCCGTAAAAAAGAACAAGGCCACAGGGAGGTTCCCGGAAGAGTATCGTTAAGTGAAAACAGCTCGTGCTGCAGCGTATGTCGTGAGTGTGTACTCAGTCGTGTGTGACTCTTTGCAACCTCATGGACTGTAGCCCACCGGGCTCCTCCGTCTATGGAATTCTCCAGGCAAGAATACCGGAATGGGTTGCCAGGTCGTCCTCCAGGGGATCTCCCTGACCCAGAGATCTCTTGTGTCTCCTGGAGCAGCAGGCAGATCCTCTACCACTGAGCCGCCTGGGAAGCCCTTGATACTATTTGAAAAACAGAATAGGAAAGAAGAGAGATGTGGATTTGTTTGTGGATTCTCAGACAATCCCTGGAAAGTACCAGAAGACACTCTCACCAGCGACAGGCTGAGGGTCAGAAACAGGAAGAAGACTTGGCTTTTTCTTTTCTTTTTCCCTTCAGTTATTATTATTTATGAATATAAAATAGTTCAGGCCAACAAAGAAAGTATAAAGAATAGCATCCCTACCACCCAACCCAAGAAAGAAAATATGGAGAGAACTGGGACCCAGTGACAGAGTGTTCTTCCTGGCTCACAGCAACCGCTATCCTGAACCTGCAATTCATCCTTCCCATGAGTGTCTCCACTCGCTACTCCCTTAGCACCCTTGACTTGAACTGAGTTTTGTGCCTTGTTTTCTGTTGGTTACCTCTTGCCCCAGGGATGCAGAAAATTAAAAGACATCTTCCTGCACTGTCACCCCTCCAGACTGCTCCCGGAGCTTCAGCTTCCTGGAACAAGGGGGCTGTAACCCTCTGTCTGGGCCCCCGGAGGCCCCGCGCAGAGCAGAGGAGCTGGCGGGAGGCGCAGCCCTGGGCACCGCGGCCCCAGCCCACTCGCCGGGCTTCTGCAGGCCCGGGGCGTGGAGCCAGCAGGCTGGAGCCAGGCGGCCTCCCGGGCCCTCCCCACAGCCGCTTTTGATAAAGCCCCTCTGTGCACGGGGTGGGGGGGCCCCGGCCGGCTGGAGCCAGCTCACATCTGGAGGCCAGCACAGGCCCGGGGCAGCCGGCGCGGCTGACAGCGGCGCCACCCCGAGCCACACGCCCAGCTCTGGGTAAACAGCCCCGCGCCCACCCAGCAGCTCACCTTTCGCCCACAAGGCCGCCTTTCTTCTCGGACCCGGGCCGTGGCCACCGCGAACATTCCTCCAGCACGACGCTGACCTCCAGGCCAGGCCGAAATGTGAATCCAGGCATCAGGTGATGGGGGGGGGGGGCGTGGGAAAGTACCTACTATGTGCCTGGTGCCCACCGAGCTCATTTCGGGCTCACTGCTGCTCTGGGAGGGGCAACAGTGGCAGAGAGTGTGTGCGTTGGCCCTAAAAGACCGGGGTGCGAAGCCCAGCTCTAGCTGTGTGCGCTTGAGCAAGGTACTCCACCTCTCTGAGCCTCCTCTGTAAAAGGGAAATTATAAGAGTGCCTCCCCCAGACTGTTAAAGAAGTTACCCTGGGCAATTCCCGGCAGCCCAGGACTTAGGGTCTATGCTTCCATTGCAGTTCCCCCTGGGCGAGGAACTAAGATCCCACATGCTGTGTGGCACAGGCAAAAAATTAAATGAAAAAAGAAGTCACCCTAAGTTAATTGCGGAGAATCGTGCCTGGCCTGGCTTATAGGCGATGGATCTTTTCCCCCTCTGTCACTCATTCAACAAAGCTATACTCGGGGTGTTTGCTGATGGATACCAGTTATTAAGACGGGGAAAACTGGGGGGGTCGGCCCACTAAGCTGTGTCCCTGCTCAGTGGGCAAGGCTCCTGCCCAGCCCCCTGAGGGACATCGGAGCCAGCCTGGACTCCAGGCGGCGGTGGGGTAGACCGCCAGGCCAGGGCTCCCCACATACCCCTTTCTTTGGGGAGCATGACCCAGGACCCTCCTGGGGCCTGCAGGCCTGGGTTCTCAGCTCCACAGGTGGCAGGACGCAGCCAGGCTTCCTGACTTTGGACCTGGCGAAGCCTCCAGAACACCCGGTTCTGCCTTTTCCTGGCGGTGAGCCCCTCACTGTGCCCCCGTTTCTCCACCTGCAGGGGCAAGGGCCGGGGCAACAGCACAGGTACCTCCTGACCCTCAACTTCCTCACCTGCCAGGGGGATAAATAGCACGGGTGCCAGGCATGCCACGGAGCTGGGGAGGGCCACAGGAAGGGCACAGTACCTGACACAGAGCGAGAGGTCTGAGTCGAAGTCAGGGAGGCTTCCTGGAGGAGGCCCCCATGCTCTCTGGCAGGGGTGTGGTAGGGGAGAAGCAGGACTGGAAGGAGGCTCAGGGCGAGAGAGAGACAGAACGGAGTGCCTGCAACATACACAGACCATACTGCCCCATGGCCCCCAAGAGCCAGGTCCCTGTTCCAGCAATTGCCAAGGTCAGCACCCTGGCCATCCCCACTTCACAGATGAAAAAACCGAGGCTCGGAAAGCAGAAATAATTGGTTCCCTATAAGAGACAGGCTCTGGGGGTCTCTGAGGAGCCCCATTTCTTGCAGGGCACTTCAGTTCGGACCTGCTCCAAGGCCTAGAGCTCTGAAAACCAGGCGAGACTGGGCCACACACACAGGCCAGGACGTGGGGGTGGGTGGAGAGGGTGGGGGTGGGGAGCGCCGGGGCCTTCCCGGAGGGAACCGCATGCGGAATTGCTTTCTGGCATGTTTGGTTTTGAATATACATGCAAGCGCACCGAGGAAACACACACACCCGGAACTCAGCACAGAGGGTGTAAAAGCAGAGTGAAAGGTCAGAGTGGCTCTCTACTGCCCGGGAGTCCGCACTCCCTGCACCAAATCCAGTGTTTGCAGTGTCTCAGATCTCCTGAGAGGCTGCGCGCATCTACGCACACAATCGAGTTGTTCTTCTTGCCTTTTTCTCCAGCTGGCAGCCCACTTTACATTTGGGCCTGCCTCTTCACCCTTGGATGAATCCATATTTCTACCACTAGATGGCAAAGAATCTGTCTGCAACGCGGGAGACCGGGNAGATCTCCTGAGAGGCTGCGCGCATCTACGCACACAATCGAGTTGTTCTTCTTGCCTTTTTCTCCAGCTGGCAGCCCACTTTACATTTGGGCCTGCCTCTTCACCCTTGGATGAATCCATATTTCTACCACTAGATGGCAAAGAATCTGTCTGCAACGCGGGAGACCGGGGTTCAACCCCTGGGTCAGGAAGATCCCCTGGAGGAGGGCATGGCAACCCACTCCAGTATTCTTGCCTGGAGAATTCCATGGACAGAGGAGCCTGGCGGGCTACAGTCCACGGTGTCGCAAAGAGTTGGACACGACTGAGTGACTTTCACTTTGCCGAGGAATAATAACCATAATGTTCACAATAATAATAATGGCAGCAAAGGTTTCCAAAGGATTTTCTGTGTGCTGGACACGGTTCCAGATCCTTTACATGGATTAATGAATGCATCAGAAAGGTGAAGTGATCCTATCAGGAGGTTCTAATCTCCATTTTGTAGATGGGGAAACTGAGGCATGGAGTGTCAAGGTGCCTCCCCAGTGCCACACAGCTGTGCCTGGCAGAGGCAGAACTCAGACTCGGGCAGGCGGGCTCCGAGGTCTGTGCTCCAATGCTGGAGGTGATGCTGGGGGTGATGCTGGAGGTGATGCTGGGGGTGATGCTGATGCCTGATCCAGTTCCCCAGAAGAAGGGAGGAATCCGCAGCTGCCACATCCTGGGCCTATTTTCGGGGTTAGTTGACCTCCCTCCTGTTCTCTGATGGGTGGACAGGACTCCAGGCTCCCCTCCCTTCTGCCCGCCTCCAGCCACCGTGCTCCCCCAGTCCCGGCTCCACGCTGTGGCCGGAGCGACGGTAAAACCTAAGTCAGGTCAGGCCTTTTCCAGCTCCCCCCTGCCCTCTCTCTCCCTCCCCCAATCCAGGCCAAGCCAGAGGTGGGTCCCCGAATTGCCACGCCCACTCCCCCACCTGCTGCAGGGGCCAGTCCTGGCGCCTGGGACACCCCTGCCCACTCTTCACCTGGCTACATCCTCTGGTCTGAACGCACAGCCTTCCCCAAGTGCCCAGACTGAGGCAGGCAGGGCCTCCCCTGACCACCCATCCCCAACAACCTGGGCCCCTGAGAATCTTAGCTTGACTCACACTATCTCTGATAGCTGTCTCTACTAACAGAATATCTACGGAGGTTTTTGCCTGTTCTCTTCGTTTCCATATCCCTGCAGACTGGAGTTTAGCAGGTGCTCAAAAAAGTTGTTGAGGGACATCCCTGGTGGTCCGGTAGTTGAGACTCGGTGTTTCCCATGCAGGGGAGCTCCTGGTCGGGGGGTTAAGATCCCACATCCTGTGGAGTGCGGCCAAAAAGTTTTAAAAAAAATTACTGACAGGGTGAAGGTATGAATGAACGAATGAGTCGGTGGGGAGCCCAGATCTGTAGGCAGAACGCCTGTTCTGAGGTGGGTGGGGTCCGGGCCGCCCCCCCAGGGGAAGGGGAGAGGAGCACAGCTGGGAAGGGAGGACATACAGACGGGTTCCCAAAGCGCCCGCTGTCCTCAGGCACTTGCTCATTCTTTGGGCCTGCAAGACCCTCTGTACAGATGAGGAAACTGAGCCCCCTTCATTCGTTCCGCAGACCCACCCTTCAGTCTCTGGGCCTGGGGCTGGGGGCAGGGTGACTCCAGGTTTTCAGAGCTGGTGGGAAGGGCAAACCCAACAGGAAGGGAGACGGAATGAACCAGAACACCTGAGTACCACCACGCCACAGTCAGCCCCTGGCGTGGCCGCTGGCCTCACCCCGAGTGACCCTCACACCAGTGACGGCGCTCTGTCCCCTCCTCTGGAGGCTCAGGGACAGTAAGGACCACAGCCGGCGCCTACTTGGCGCCTACTGTGTGCCAGGCCCTCATGGGAGCCTGACACAGATAGATAGCTCATTTATTCCCATCAGGCCTCCAAGGCAGGGACTCTTATCACCCCCACCTTACAGAGAGGTTAAGTGACCTGCCCAGCGACACACAGAGGTCAGCAAGGTAACACTGTGACGTCACACACAGCGTCCTGAAGGCTAAGCTCAGCATGAAGGCCCCTTTGGAGGGAGGGCGTGGGGGCGGCCCTGAGGCCTCCCCGGGCCCCGGTGTGTTTCATTTCTCTCTTGGGGGTGGGGATGCGGATGCTCATGCCTCATTCCTGAACTCCTGGTGCAAGCTGAAAACCAACCACAGCAGCACGTAGCCACGCAGCCCCGCTGCGGAGAGTGACTAAGCCTGGATACGGGGCTGACCTTTGACCCAGCCCTGGCTGACCTGGGGGCTGAAGCCAGCCTGGGTAAGGGGGCTGCCCCCCCCCCAGCCTCTGGGCCCCCCAGGCTCTCAGTGACGCAGCTGTGGTGGCGTTTGGCAACCCGGGCTGCCCGCAGTTACGACAGCCCAGCGTCTGGCAGCCGGCGGAGCGCGGGGCGGGGCGGGGAGCCCCGGGCCTGCCCCTGCCTGGTCGGCTGACCCCTCCTCCCGGCAGCCCGTCTCTGGCTCCATCTTTCCTCCCCTTTACCCGGTGACGTCACATTGCTCGTGACCCGAGAGTCTGCGCCCTGAGGGCACGAACCTGTGCTGCCGGCCTGCATGCAGTGGCGCTCCTTAAGTACTTGCTGAAGGAACAGACGAAAGCTGCAACCGCTCCCTCCCTTCTCTCCTTCCTTCCTGTCTTCTCTCCACAGAGAGTTGTTGAGCACCTACTATGTGCCAGGCGACCGGGACCCACTGGTGAAGGGAACAGGCAAAGATGCCCGTCCTCGCGGAGCTGAAGTTCAAGGAAGGATGCCGGTCATCCGCGCGGGCATCCTGCAAACACGGCCGCTGGGGGAGCGGCCACCCACCTGCTGCAGGTGGCTGGACCCCGGGGGTTGGGAGAGTCGCCCGGGGAAGCACCGCCACTACGCGCTCTCGAGAGAGCCGTGGGAGTGAGAGGCACGCACGCTAAACAAGAGGAAACCCTGGGGTGCGGACCTGCCCTCCCAGCCCGGCAGGGTCCCCGAGGAAGTGGCGCCCTGAACACGAAGCCGGATCCCCGCGAGGAAGACTAGTCCCTTCCCAGCAGGGGCAGCAGCCCGGCAAAGGCAGGAAGCCTGCCCCGCCCTGGGAAGCTGGCGGCTCTGCACGGGATGGCCCTCTCTGGCCTGGCTTTCTCCTTTTGCGGAAAGGGAACAGTCCCCCCACCCTGACAGCAGACAGGGGTGTCGGAACGCTTTCTGGGAGCCTTTTAGAGGGCTGGGCGAGGCACTTGATCTAAAGTTTTCTTCTTTTTTTTTGCGGTATAGTTGGTTAACAATGTTGTTAGTCTCTGCTGTACAGCAGAGCCAGCCACACATGGAGTGTACCCCCTCTTCCCTGGATTTCCTTCCCATTTAGGTCACTGTGAGTTGTATTCTCCCTCTTTCCCACTAGGCTGTGAGCACAGTGGGTGCTCAGGGTGCTTCTGGGGATTCAGTGAGCCAGTGAGTCTCGGGTTCCTCATCTGTGTGATGGGATGATGCTGGTGCGGTCACAGGAAAGGAATGAACCGCTCTTTATAGCTTGCATTGTCTCCTCTCGGCAGATCCTGGGGGTGGGTCAGGCCTCCGGGGACCCCCTCAAGTCCTGGAAGATGACCTTCTCTGCGGGCTGGGGGAGACAGAGACGAGAGGGTAGACAGAACAGCCCTCCAGCTCTGGACGTGGAGGCAGGACCCTGAGTGCTTAGAAGGAAATGATAGGCCGCCTCATTCACAATGGAAGGAAACTGAGGCACAGCCACAAAATAATAAAGCCTCGGGCGTGCTGAGTGCCCACAGTAAGCCAGGCGCTGTGCTGAGCCCTTTGACCCACGTTCTTCCATTTAATCCTTCCAACAACCGTCACCGTGGGAAGCTGATACCGGGACCCCTACGTTACAGGTGGGGAAAGGAAGCCTCAGGAAGGTAAGCCAAGGCCGTGCCCGCTGTGAATGGGGGACCTGAGCTGGGCACACAGATCTGGCTCCAGAACCCAGAACTGAAACCCTGGGCCGACCTGGGGGGAGGTGGAGGGAAGAGAGGAGGGAAGCCTGGGGGAGACAGAAGATAAACCCTTGTCTGGGGACCACGGGCAGCGGAATAAATAATTGCGAGAGTGAGGCACCCGGGGTCAGTTCCACGTCCATTCTACCCTGAATGGCCCAGGGCAGTTTGGAGAAGCCCCACTTTCAGCCCACCCCAGCAATTTAGAATTTTCTCTGCTTCATTCACTCATTCATGCAATCATTCAGTCAACAGAAAGCAAAGTTCAGGATAACACAAACATAGCCCTGTAAACAATAAATGTAAACGGGTCGAATGGGCCTATTAAAACACAAAGACTCTTGTATGAGATCAAAAATCAAAATCTAGTCATTTATTCGCAGACCTAATATTTATTAAGTGCCTAAAATATTCAAGGTCCCGTTTTAGATTCTAATGATAGAACCTAAAAATAAAACGTCTGCTGGTGGAAAAACACCGGGAAAAGGTGATCCAGGGAGAGAGACCTGAAGGTGCAAAAAACTGAGGCTGCAGTGAGCTGGAGGAGGGAGGAGGGAGGAGCAGAGGAGGGCCCCTGTGGCCGGAGAGCAGCGCCGGTGAGCGTGGGGAGCGAAGCAGCAGAGGCCCCGCCAGGTCGGGAACAGAGAGCAGCAGCAGCAGCAAGCAGGGCCCGGAGGCAGAGGACCCGGGCCCTTCTCTCAGAGTCCTCACGGCCCCCGGCAAGCCCAGCTGCGTTCTCGACTCTTCCCATCTAGGAGCCCTCCCTGCCCTCCAGACGGGGCCAAGATGCCCTGGCACAGGCCCCTCTCCAGAAGGAGACTGAGGACGAAGGCCTGCTGGCTGCGGGCTCCACCACTGGTGGCCTCCGTGCTTCATTAGCCCATCACGTCCCGCCACCAGGCTCGTTCCTCCCATTTTGCCAAAGAGAAAACTGAGCCTCAGGGGGGCTGGGTGGCCTGCCCGAAGCCACAGAGGCAGGCAATGGCAGGCCCAAGGCTCGGATTCAGAGCATCTGACACTGCGGGTGCCTTCTCGGCCCTGCGTACTGCCTCCCGGGAAAGGGCAGTGGGGCGGCCTCGGCCGGCGGTGTCCTTGCGTGGGTCTCCTGACCTCCTCGACCTTAGCCCTGGGAAACCGCATGCCAGGTCAGTGTCAGGACCTTGATGGCGCCCTCCCTCCGGGCAGCAGAGTTCCCAAAGTGCTGAGGTAGCATTTCTGATTCCATCCCCACAATGACTCCATTTAACAGAGGAGGAAACTGAGGCTCAGAAGGGGGAAGTGATCCTCCAGGGTCATGGCCTTGGCACTCCTGAGGGCCTGGGACTTTCACTGAATGTGTTCATTGGGTAATAAGGATGGGGACACCCAAAGATGCAGAGACTCAGAGGTGGAGTGATGGGGTGGAGGGGGGGCACAGACAGGAATGGGACACACAATGAGGGAGAGAAAACCTGGAACGCAGGAGCCCAGCTCCCAGCCTCTGCCCCTCACTGCATCCTGGGGAAGACAGGGGCCAGGCCCCTCGGTCCGGATTATTTCCTGAGAGCAGGGAGGGCCACGGGAAGTCTCCCCACTCAGGTCCTGCCCAAACAGGAAATGCCAGGCAGTCCCCCCACCCCCATCCCAGGGCCGTGGGAAAGCTTAGCCTGGGATTTCAGCATCTCCAGCAGCTCTGGCTCAGCCTCAGTGGGAAATCTAGACCCTAACAGGGCCTGTGTGACCTTGGGCAAGGTCCTTCTCCTCTTGGGGCCTCAGGCTCCCGCTCTGTAGTCACAGAGCTCTGCCACCTCTGGGCTATGAGACCCCAGGCAGGTGGCTGTGGCCCACTGACGTCAAGCTCCTCCTCCTGTAAGACAGGGGAACAGGCACACAGAGTGTGCCCCACCCACTGAGCCGTCATCACCCCAGGCGAGGGTATGATGGGGAGGCCTTCGGAAAGATCCCTGCAGCCCTCTGCAAAAGATGCCCTAGCTTCCTTGGGCTCGGGAACCACAGCAGGGTACCTCTCTGCACCTCACTTCCCAATCAGTACCCAGTTTGCACAAGAGGCAGAGCCCTGAATCACAGGGACTGAATGTCAGGAGAACGGACCATGGGGGTGGAGGGGGGGCGGTCACTGATTTCAGGCCACGGGGGAAGGTGGAAGGAAGCAGATTCAAGAAAGATAGGGAGGCTGGCTGGCGGGGGTAGAGGGGTGGCTGGAGCGTGTGGCCTGCTTATTCACCTCTCGTTCCCAGTGAGGAAAGACAGCCAGGGCCTTCTCTGGTGGTCCAGTGGTTAAGGGTCCGCCTGCCCATGCAGGGGACGCAGGTTTGATCCATGCTCGCGAAGACTGCACACGCCTATGCCTGGGAACCATAGCTACCGAGCCTCTGCACCCTAGAACCCGGGGGCCGCAACCAGCGGCGCCACCGAAACGAGAAGCCCAAGCGCTGCAACTGGAGAGTAGCCCCCGCTCACCGTGCGGAAAGCCCACGCGCCAGTGGAGACCCAGGTGGCCAAAAATAGCAAATAAGTTTAAAAGCAACTTTTGTTAAGGCTGTCAGAACAGTGGCGGATGGGCCAGGGGTCAGGGCTGCACCCACCCCTTGGGGGCTTGCAGAGCTCTTAACGGGGCCGCGTGGGAAGGGAACAGGCCTGGCGCAGGGGTGAAGGTGGCTGTTACCGCCTCCGGGTAACAGGTGCTCCCAGCTGCCCGGCCTTGCTCACCCCTTCCCAGCCCAGGGCCTCTTTGTCAGCAAACTCCATGGAGTCACTCGAGGCTGGCAGCTCAGAGAGGCACAGCCACTTGCCCTGGGTCACACAGCAGAGTTGCTACCACGTCTCCAGTCCCTCCCTAGAGAAACGAGAGTCCCAACTAAGAACAGAAAGGGAGCCCACAGACCCTAAAGAGACTTAGGGAAGCTAAGGCGCCAGAGAGGCTCTGAGGCACCGAACGCATAATGGGTTTCTGTATTGGGGCGTCTCCACCTGCCAGTGCCAGGCATGTCCTGGGACACAAGAACCTGGGAAATGGGCTCAAACTCTCATCCCGTCTTACAACCAGTGCCAAATCACCGCATTTCTCAGAAGCGGGTTTCTTTGTGGTAAAGTATAATAGTAGGCGTGGTACAGGTGAAGGATCCCGGATATGAAGTCAGTGCCCAGAGCAGAGCTTGGTAAACTGGGGTTATTGTCTCTATTGTTGTTAGAGACCTGCTACTTAATCCCTCTGAGCCTCAGTTTCCTCATCTGTGAAGTGGGTTTAACCATCCCTACCACAGAGTCTCACTGGGATTTCCAAGAGCCATCCCACACAAGCACTTCCCATGCGCCTGGCTTTCACCTTCTTCTATTCTAATATCCCAGTGCCTGGCACATAGTAGGAGCTCAGTATGTCTTAGCTGGGCTATTATTATTATTATCACCCCGACTCCAGCTGTCTGAGACCTTGGGCAACTCACCCACTTCCTGCCTTGCTCAATTTCACTTTTCTCCTTCATAAAATCGAAATAACAATAGCGCCTGCCTCCCAGAGCTGAACAAGGATCCATTCACGCATTCCACAAACACTTATTAATCGTTTGTTTTTAGGAACAGGGGATATAACTGGGAGCAAAACAGAAAAAAAAAAAAACCCTGCCCACATGGAGCCGACATGCTCATGGGGCAGACAGACAACCTAAATCGGCATTTTATACACTGTGTTAGAAGCTGATAAGGGCAGTCTGAGCACAGGCTTCAGTAGTTTTATGTGCTGAGACTGGACGAGAGTGAAGGGGA
This sequence comes from Oreotragus oreotragus, assembly GCA_006410675.1. Classification (NCBI taxonomy): domain Eukaryota; kingdom Metazoa; phylum Chordata; class Mammalia; order Artiodactyla; family Bovidae; genus Oreotragus; species Oreotragus oreotragus. Next base: position 169,979 of record SJYX01018168.1, on the reverse strand, counting down.
GGGTAGGGGAGGCCAGGCTGGGCCTGTGGGTTGCATGGGGTGGGGGTGCTTTCTGTGCTGAGTGGGGGCCCCAGAGGGTTCTGAGCAGAGGAAGGATGTGGTCTGACCCAGGTTCTCTGGCAGAGGGTGGACTGTAGGGGGACGCGGGAGGGATTCAGGGGGATGAAAGGGAATGCAAGGGAAGATGTGGGATGCTGGGAGCCTCGGATGAGGTCACTGTGATAATCCTGGCAGGCGGGACGGGCTGGACCAGGAGGGGAGCTGGGGAGACATGGCAGAATCCTGGGTCTGTTTTCATCCTCCAGGGGATTTTCATCCCTCTTTGCTGAGGAAACAGAGCCTCAGCGAGAGCTGGTGAGAGGCCTGGGATTCCAGAGCCAGGCTAGGCCTCAGGAGGCCCCGCCTGAGGCCTGGGAAGTGCTGCTTCTCTTGGAAGGGGAGATGTGTATAAGAGACAGGACCTAATATTTATTAAGTGCCTAAAATATTCAAGGTCCCGTTTTAGATTCTAATGATAGAACCTAAAAATAAAACGTCTGCTGGTGGAAAAACACCGGGAAAAGGTGATCCAGGGAGAGAGACCTGAAGGTGCAAAAAACTGAGGCTGCAGTGAGCTGGAGGAGGGAGGAGGGAGGAGCAGAGGAGGGCCCCTGTGGCCGGAGAGCAGCGCCGGTGAGCGTGGGGAGCGAAGCAGCAGAGGCCCCGCCAGGTCGGGAACAGAGAGCAGCAGCAGCAGCAAGCAGGGCCCGGAGGCAGAGGACCCGGGCCCTTCTCTCAGAGTCCTCACGGCCCCCGGCAAGCCCAGCTGCGTTCTCGACTCTTCCCATCTAGGAGCCCTCCCTGCCCTCCAGACGGGGCCAAGATGCCCTGGCACAGGCCCCTCTCCAGAAGGAGACTGAGGACGAAGGCCTGCTGGCTGCGGGCTCCACCACTGGTGGCCTCCGTGCTTCATTAGCCCATCACGTCCCGCCACCAGGCTCGTTCCTCCCATTTTGCCAAAGAGAAAACTGAGCCTCAGGGGGGCTGGGTGGCCTGCCCGAAGCCACAGAGGCAGGCAATGGCAGGCCCAAGGCTCGGATTCAGAGCATCTGACACTGCGGGTTCCTTCTCGGCCCTGCGTACTGCCTCCCGGGAAAGGGCAGTGGGGCGGCCTCGGCCGGCGGTGTCCTTGCGTGGGTCTCCTGACCTCCTCGACCTTAGCCCTGGGAAACCGCATGCCAGGTCAGTGTCAGGACCTTGATGGCGCCCTCCCTCCGGGCAGCAGAGTTCCCAAAGTGCTGAGGTAGCATTTCTGATTCCATCCCCACAATGACTCCATTTAACAGAGGAGGAAACTGAGGCTCAGAAGGGGGAAGTGATCCTCCAGGGTCATGGCCTTGGCACTCCTGAGGGCCTGGGACTTTCACTGAATGTGTTCATTGGGTAATAAGGATGGGGACACCCAAAGATGCAGAGACTCAGAGGTGGAGTGATGGGGTGGAGGGGGGGCACAGACAGGAATGGGACACACAATGAGGGAGAGAAAACCTGGAACACAGGAGCCCAGCTCCCAGCCTCTGCCCCTCACTGCATCCTGGGGAAGACAGGGGCCAGGCCCCTCGGTCCGGATTATTTCCTGAGAGCAGGGAGGGCCACGGGAAGTCTCCCCACTCAGGTCCTGCCCAAACAGGAAATGCCAGGCAGTCCCCCCACCCCCATCCCAGGGCCGTGGGAAAGCTTAGCCTGGGATTTCAGCATCTCCAGCAGCTCTGGCTCAGCCTCAGTGGGAAATCTAGACCCTAACAGGGCCTGTGTGACCTTGGGCAAGGTCCTTCTCCTCTTGGGGCCTCAGGCTCCCGCTCTGTAGTCACAGAGCTCTGCCACCTCTGGGCTATGAGACCCCAGGCAGGTGGCTGTGGCCCACTGACGTCAAGCTCCTCCTCCTGTAAGACAGGGGAACAGGCACACAGAGTGTGCCCCACCCACTGAGCCGTCATCACCCCAGGCGAGGGTATGATGGGGAGGCCTTCGGAAAGATCCCTGCAGCCCTCTGCAAAAGATGCCCTAGCTTCCTTGGGCTCGGGAACCACAGCAGGGTACCTCTCTGCACCTCACTTCCCAATCAGTACCCAGTTTGCACAAGAGGCAGAGCCCTGAATCACAGGGACTGAATGTCAGGAGAACGGACCATGGGGGTGGAGGGGGGGCGGTCACTGATTTCAGGNGGGGTGGGGGGTGGGGGGGGAGAGGATGTGGGGTGTGGCCCAGACAAGCTGGGAATCCTCGCCTCTGGGGCCTCCCCTTGCCCAGACCCGCGCAGGAGGAGCGGTGGAGGGGCTCAGACCCTCGCTTTCTGCCCCACAAACCTCAGTCCAACCTGCTCCCTGGGATATGGCTGCTCCACTGGGGTGCCTGAGGATCGTTACCATCATCTTTAGATGAGCAAGAAACTATCATTATAAATTACATCATTAAACTGCGGGCTCTGGGATGTTGAAGCAGCTAATATCACTGTGTGTGCGTGCTCAGTTGCTCTGCAGAGTCGTGTCTGACTCTGCGACTCCGTGGACAGTAGCCCTCCAGGCTCCTCTGTCCGCGGAATTCTCTAGGCAAGAGTCCTGGAGTGGGAGGCCGTTCCCTTCTCCAGGGGATCTTCCCAACCCAGGGACTGAACCCGTGTCTCTTGAGCCTCCTGCACTGCAGACAGATTCTTTACTGCTGTGCCACCCTGGAAGCCCAGATATTACCATTAACCCCATTTGAAAGCTGAGGACTGAATTGTCAGGGTGGGGGGCGGGGGGTTCACTGCCCGAGGTCACACAGTGGCAGGACTGGCGCTCAGACTCCCAAATCCTCGGTTCCAGGCGCTGAGCTCTTATCAAAGACGCAGAACGAAACAGGCTGCCCAGAGGTTCCGCTGAGCCCCGCAGATGAGGAGAGTGGGGACAGTGAGCCTGGACCAGCTCGGGGACCCGTCCTCCACCACACAGAGACCCTCGAGCAAGCCAGAGAGGCTGCTTCCCACAGGCTGGGCGGCTCCAGGCCCTNTCAAAGACGCAGAACGAAACAGGCTGCCCAGAGGTTCCGCTGAGCCCCGCAGATGAGGAGAGTGGGGACAGTGAGCCTGGACCAGCTCGGGGACCCGTCCTCCACCACACAGAGACCCTCGAGCAAGCCAGAGAGGCTGCTTCCCACAGGCTGGGCGGCTCCAGGCCCTACAGGAAGTCGCCCGGGCTAGAACAGGCCCGCAGCTTTGATCAGCTTTACGAGCCGTGGCTGTTTATGGAGGCCCAGGCCCCCACCTCCTGCTGCCTGGGACTGGGTCTTGTCACCGGCACTCTGGATATTGGCAGTCCCCCGAGAGGCTACCCGCCGGGGGTCCTGGCCCCACTTCCTCCAGCTTGGCCCCTGCCCTGCCCCTTGGCCTCGACCCCTGGGAACAGGGCGGGAGGGTCCCCTCGGGCCAGATCCCCTCAACACAGGGGCCTCCCGGCAGCTCCTCTGCAGAGGCTAAGCGGCTCTGAGCTCTCGCCGCATCTCAGGCCCTTTGCCCCGCCGCGGGGCCGGCCAGCTGGAGCCCACCAGCCCTTCTGGACCTGCTCCACCTCCAAGCCGCCCCTGCGCCCCGGCCACCTCCTCAGAGAGGCCTCCCCGAGCCCCACCTAAAGCAGCCCCCACCTCGTCACCCTCTGCCACCATCTTCCTTTAATTCTTCATCGCCTGTGCCGCCTTCTGGAGGGGTCTGGGGCCCCAGGTGCGGCTTGCGGGGCATCTCAGTTCCCTGACCGGGCATTGCAGCCATGGCCCTTGCAGTGGACGCTCAGAGCCCCAGCCACTGGACTGTCAGGGAGGACCCCGCAGTTTTCTGGCTCATTCTTGTCGCCCGTGGATCTTCTGCCATCTCCCCCCGGACAGGGTCCTCATGGGTCCCACCCACTCCTATGTCCCCAGCATGGCTCTGGCACACAGTAGGTGCCCAGGAACCTTTTCTTCAGTGAAAGAATGATAAGTCTGTTAGGGGGTGGGCATTCTGAGGCCCCAGAGCACTCCTCAGGGGCCCCTGCCCCCTACCCCTCACACGTGCCTGGGAGACTTTCAGGCACAGACGCTGCACAGAGGAGCTTCGGCCCCACATTATGGATGAGGAAATAGGCTCAGAGGACTGACTCGACTTGCCTGGCATCCCAGCCTGAAGGAGCAGGGCTGGGGTGCTCCGCCGGGTCCCCCTCCCCCAGCCCCTTCTTATGCAACC
>SJYX01018168.1:119503-165125 GCA_006410675.1 Oreotragus oreotragus | reverse complement strand
CAGGCCCCACCTCCCTCCCCCCCATCCCCCCACCCCACCCCCAGCCTGGCTCACGTCTGTGATGGCTCCTGACAAAAGCATCAGAGGACAGGTGTCCGACCAGCCAGGCCGGTTCTGGGCAGCCGTGGGGGCACTGCCCGCCCCCACCCCCAGCGATGCCGAGAGTGGACACCTGCTTCCGCACCTGCTCCCGCTCCGTCACCCTCAGGCCCTGCAAGTGCCCCCAAGGCCCACGACCACGGATGGTTTTGGAGGCCCTGGGGTGCCTGCTCCCCACCCTGCCGCCTCTGCGTCTGAGCTCTGTGACCTGGGGCAGGCGGACCCGTACCCTGGCCTGAGGAGAGAGCAGCCAATTCACGTTTTCCTTCCTTGCAAGCACACACACACTCTGGCGGGCTGCCTTTCCACTGACCCCGGGCAGCTGGGGAACCTCAGGGTGCCAGGGCGGGGAGCGTGTGGGCGCTTGCTGAGGGCAGGCCAGTTCCAATTTTCACAGTTTACAAGGCTTCCCAGCCACCCAGGGGCCAGTTTCTGATCATCCTTTATTCCAGCTGGGACAATGGCCGTCCAGATTCAGAGAGGACAGGGCGTTTGCCCAAGGTCACACAGCAAGCAAGACTAGAGTCCCGGCAAGTGTGTGCTTTCCCTGTTCTTCCAACTCGTCCCTCCTTGGACCATCGAATGTCTCTACAGCCTTGGCTGAAAACCTATCAGGCATTTAGCCAAGTCCAAATTCGCTGAGAAACACTTGTTCAGCAGATATGATTTGTCAGACCCTCGGCTGGGTCTGGAGATGGAGCAGAATGAGACAGACGCCCGCTCTCGGGGGATGATCTTCCACTGAGAAGGCAGAATTAACAAGCTAGGGAAGAAACCAACCCAGTGATTCAGACATGATAAGGGTGACAAATGAAAGGGACTTCAGAGTGAGGTCAGTTGCAGGGCGCTCTGAGGAGGGGAGGTTTGGACTGAAACCTGGAAGAGGAGGAACGTCCGAGTGGGGAGGAAACGGGGGAGGATGTCTGAGGGATGGGGGGGCCTGGGTGACGAGGAGGGAAGAGGGGTGCTCACTGCACAGGGCAAGGTGGGCCTCAGTTTTCTCATCTGAACATTAGGCTGAGCTGCTCCTGGGTCACAAAAGACCAGGGGCCTTTAAAGAGCATGGAGCCTGCCCTCCCTGCTGTCTGTGGGGGCATCAGACCCCCTCCTGCTCTGGGGGGAGCCTTCTCGTGCTTTTCCCTTTTGAAGGGTTAGGCAGAGGACAGGGCCTGAAACAGGAGGATCTGGGCTCTGGAATCTTGGGTGAGCAGCTGGCCCTCTGGGAAGCTCAGTTTCCCCATCTGTAAAATGGGCACAGCCCTGCTGCCCCACCTCTTGGGGCCAGTGGCCAGGTTTCAGAGGATGGACCCTGCACTCAGCAGCTGTTCCACTTAACAGGGCTCTGATCTTCCTTGGGGGTGGGGTGGGGCATTGCTTAACCCAGTGGAAACTCAGACCTGTTAGGCGGCCAGATGTATGAGCTCAGGTCTTATCCTGCTTGGAGCTGAAAGGTTCTCAGCCCCAGGTCAGGCCCAGAGAGCCAGCCCCTGCACCTGCCTGCTGGGGTGAGTTGCCAAGTCTGGGGCCACAAGCATGGTTACCCTGCGGTCCAAGGTTGGAGAGGCTGCATGGCAGTCTTCACCCACCCAGACAGGGCTCTGGGAAAACTCGGATTCCCAGCATCTAAACTGCCCCGACCTGCAGATGAGGAAACTGGGGCTCAAAGAGAAGTGACTTGTCTGAGGACTCAGAGAGACAGGGTCTTGTCATTTAGTCCACTAAATATTTGTTGAGCACCTACTATGTACCAGGGCAAAATACATGAGCAGGGATTAAACAGACAAGCTCCGCTTTCGTGGCCTTCAGTCCCATGAGAGAGGTCGACACTGAATCCTTCAAGAGTGATGCACACCAAGCTTTGCAGGAATGCCTGGGTTTGAACCCAGCGTTGTCACTTGTCAGCTATGTGACCTTGAGCAAAGGATTTAACCTCTCTGTGCATGATTCCTCATATATATAACGGGAGAAAAAAATAAAACGGACTTCATAGCATTGTTCGGACTTCCTTGATGGCTCAGACAATAAAGAATCCACCTGAAATGCAGGAGACCTGAGTTTGACCCCTCAGTTGGGAAGATCCCCTGGAGAAGGAAATGGCACCCCACTCCAGTATTCTTGCCTGGAGATTTTCATAGACAGAGGAGTCTGGCAGGCTACAGTCCGTGGGGTTGCAAAAAGTCAGACACAACTGAGCAACTGACATAGCATAGCTTAGGGTTGTCCACAGTTCTTACACAGGGAAGATGCTCTCTAAAGCTATTGTTTTCTGTTCTTTCATTTTACAAAAATTTATTGAGTGCCTACTGTGTACCAGGCTCTGGAGTGGGAGCTGGGAACACAGATTTGACCAAGATGACAGTCACTGATCTTGAGGGGTCTAGTTTGAGCCCAGGTGTCTGACTCCCAGACTAGCAGTTTCCAGACCCACCACCTCCTCCAGGAAGCCTTCCATAATGCCAGCAGTTTCCAGCCCCACCACCTCCTCCAGGAAGCCTTCCATAATGCCAGCAGTTTCCAGCCCCACCACTTCCTCCAGGAAGCCTTCCATAATGCCCCTGGCCTGCTGAGAGCTGCCACATTCTGGGACTTGGTAGACCAACTCTGACACCAGCTCCTTCACCCACGGGTACCCAGAGCCACTGGCCCACAGCTGGCGCTGGTCTCAGGATAGAGGGCAGGGCCTGAGCGCTGGCAGGATGTTTTATCCATTAAGGTCCTGACAGACGCCAGGAGACGGGTGGGGTGGAGGTGGGGGTGAGAAATGACTTTTGCAGGCAGGACAGTGCCTCCCCTGTCCTGGTCTGGCTCTCCCCGGGCAGTCCCAGGCCTCCACCACATGTGTCCTCCCTGAGGCCCGGCCCTGGAGAACTGAACACAGAGGGGCCTGGAACTTCTCTTGGACACACAGCAAGCTCCCCTCTGGCCTCAGCCGACAGACAGAGATCAAACATTGGGGGCCCTCAGATCAAGTCAGACCCACAGAGGGACAGAAGAGTTGTTTCGGTTCCCATAGGGTTTGAAACAACTACAGTTCCTCAGCCCAGATTTCCGTCAAAACCCAGACTTCTCGATTCCCAGGGCATGGGGCCTCCTTTCTTGCCTGCTGCCAAGTTCCCGTCGAGCCCTGTCGCCCACCCTCTGCGCGTCTAAGCGCCTGCCTGTGCACTCATGTGTCTTTGTGTCACTACACTCACATCTGTCCCTACATACGTGTGTCTGTCCGTCCCCGGGTGTCTATCCTGGAGCGCTCACTTGTCCTTCTGTACACGTGTGCCATCTGTGCGCATGTGAGAGCATACTGTCTCATCCGGCGCTCTGGCGTGAGCTCGGTGCATGTAAAGGCCCCCACCAGGCACAGGCACTAACCCTGGTCTGCCTTGCTCATGCTCCCCATGAGCCCCCTGGCTGCTCCAGCACCCCCGCTTCCTGTGAAAGCCTGCTGCCCCCTGACTCCACACCTTCCATGGGGGCCTCTGACCCCACGTGGGCACTGTGAAGCCTGGAGAGGGTAGGTGAGCTACTCTGGGGCCAAGGCCTCCTCCTGTGGCTCTGAGGCTATCTGGGGGACATGGAGGAGGGAGCTCGGGGCAGGGTCCTCAGCCTCCTGCCCTGGGGGTCAGACTCATCCCACCCCGCCTGTCTGCTGTGATGCAGGAACACGGCTGATGCTCTGAGGTGCGTCTGCAGGCAGGGTCCTGCCCACGGCCCCGCACCCACAGGAACACAGACACTTTCACAGATCACATCACAATCACAGGAGCACTCATCACACCCTCCCTTGTCAGGTACAGAGCAGCCATACAACACTCAATACACACCTGACCCCTGACCCGCAACAGACGCGTGACATACGTGACCCTGTGCGTGAGCAGTCACAGAGTCCCAGACACACAACACACACACACACGCACACGGCACCGGCACCAGCAACGGCAGAAGCACCAACAGCCCCGAGGAACGCACACAAGACGGATGCACAGCGAGAAGCACACACCACCACACCAGACGCACACCCCACGCGCTCACACAGGCACCTGCTCTTCGGGGCTCCCCAGTGGATCCAGGCTTCCGCCAGCACCACGAGGAGCTCTGTCGCTCCTGCTCTCCCTGCCTGGCATCGGCCTCTACCAGGAAGCCTCTCCGGATGGCCCCCAGCCTGCCCACGTGACATCACCCCACAGCCATCCCTGCCCTCTCCTCCTCTCACAGTGGATGCCCAGGCTGTGCCTGCAACATCTTATTAATTAAACATTTTCCTTCACACTCACAACAGGATGAACTGGACAATAAGGCCCCTCTCCCTACACCTGATGACCAGTGGGCTGCCTTGGGAGGACAGGGCTAGAATCTAGTACCCAAGGACAAAGCCTGGTTCTGCCCATCCTGCTCCTTATGCCCCTGTGCCTTGACTTGCCCAGCTGTGAAAGGGGGACAATCAGAGTTGCTGTAAGAATGAATGAGCTGATCTCTGTAAAGGCTCAGAAAACGGATGGGCCCCAGGCACTCACTGCTACGGTTAGCGTGGGCGTTACTTCCCTCTTCACAGGCAGCCTGTGCCTGCAGCTTTTTCTGGGATCCTCCGTCAGGACTTCTGAGCATCTCGGGGTGGGGAGAGCATCTGTCTCCCTCCTCACAATTCCAGCTCAGTAAATGCTGGTGGAAGGAATGGATACATGAGGGAAGGAATGAAGGAAGGAGTGAAGGAAGGGATGAACCGGTCCCAGGCCCTGTTACAGCTGGCCCAGCTTGGGAGGCAGCAGGAAGACCGTTTGGCAGGATCAGGCCCCAAACAGCAAAGGCTTGGCCCAGAATACCGGCAGATGCATCTCCGACGGTGGGGCTTTGCTGCTATAAATCTGTTGGAGAAAGCAAAAATATTCTTGGAAATCCTTGAACTGCTTGAAATGCACAGAAGACTTGTTCTCCCACCCCATCTCTCCTAACATTCCCTTGGTTATCTGCTCTAGCCACACTGGGCTCCTGGCTGTTTCCGGAACACATCGGCCACGGTCCTGCCTCAGGGCCTTTGCACTTGCTGTTCCCTGCACCTGGAATCCTCTTCCTGACCCTCCCTCAGCCCCTTTGGGTCTCTGCTCAAACGGCACCCTCTCTGTGAGGCCCGCGCTCCAGCCCACTGCGGAGGCAGCCCCTCCCCGCTCAGCTCTGGTTTACGATGATGTCACTGGTCTCCACTCCTCTCACCACAACCTGATGCTGCTCTTTTGTTTGTCCCCAGGCTCAGTGACCAAGAGGCCGCCCGCCAGCGCAGGACATGTGGGTTCGATCCCAGGGTCAGGAAGATCCCCTGGAGAAGGAAATGGCAACCCGCTCCAGTATTCTTGCCTGAAACCAGTACAGTATTATACAGGCTTCCCTGGTGGCTCAGTGGTAACGAATCTCCCTGCCAATGCAGGATTTCAGGTTTGATCCCTGGGTCGGGAAGATCCCCTGGAGAAGGAAACGGCAATCCATTCCAGTATTCTTGCTTGAGAAATCTCATGGACAAGAGGGGCCTGGCGGGCTACAGTCCATGGGGTCGCAAAGAGTCAGACACAGTTTAGCGAACAAATAAGAAGTCTCCTTATGAACCCCTTCAGGCAGGATCTTGCTTTATTCAAAGTTGTAACTCAAGCACCTAGAACACTGCCGGGCACATAGCTCAGTTCAGTTCAGTTCAGTCGCTCAGTCGAGTCCGACTCTTTGTGACCCCGTGAACCGCAGCACGCCAAGCCTCCCTGTCCGTCACCAACTCCTGGAGTCCACCGAAACCCATGTCCATCGAGTCAGTGAAGCCATCCAACCATCTCATCCTCTGTTGTCCCCTTCTCCTCCTGCCCTCAATCTTTCCCAGCATCAGAGTTTTTTCCAATGAGTCAGCTCTTTGCATCAGGGGGACAAAGTATTGGAGTTTCAGCCTCAACATCAGTCCTTTCAATGAACNTCAGTGAAGCCATCCAACCATCTCATCCTCTGTTGTCCCCTTCTCCTCCTGCCCTCAATCTTTCCCAGCATCAGAGTTTTTTCCAATGAGTCAGCTCTTTGCATCAGGGGGACAAAGTATTGGAGTTTCAGCCTCAACATCAGTCCTTTCAATGAACACCCAGCACTGATCTCCTTTAGGATGGACTGGTTGGATCTCCTTGCAGTCCAAGGGGCTCTGAAGAGTGTTCTCCAACACCACGGTTCAAAAGCATCAATTCTTCAGCGCTCAGCTTTCTTTGTAGTCCACTTCTCACACCCATACACATAGTAGGTGCCCAATATACATCTGTTGCCTAAGCAAACAGTAAGAACACAGAGGAATGGAAGGCCCTGGAACAGATTGCAACACTCAGTGGAACACAAACAGTGCAGTGAAAGGGACAGGATGCACCACAACCCCACACAAGGCAGCAGAGGCCGGCTGACCCTCACAGCCTCAGTGGCACCGGACAGAGAACAGCCAACACCCCTGCTCAAACTATCACTTAGACCCCGCTGGGAACCCTCGGGGGCAGGCGGCCGAGAGCTGCGTTGGGTCTGGGGGTCTTGGCTCACCGTCTCCCCCCAGCTATCCTGTCCGGGGGATTCTTCCGCCCACTTGGTCCCTGTTCCTGCCCAGCTGGACAGGTCAGGTGTGGTTTCTGGTCTAGGCACCAGGGCACTGGCTCCCGTCTGGGGTGATTCCTGCTGACTCACTGGCCGAGGCTCTGGACAGGATCCCATGGTCCTGATCGTGTTGGGGGTGGAGGGAGCCAGGGCCAGAGGGATGAGACACGAAGTCTCTGCGTGTGTGTCTGTGTGTGTGTGTGTGTCTGGAGTGGGGGTGGGTGCTGAGCTGGCTACAGGCCACTTCTGTCCCGTGCTTGTGGTTTCTGCACCTCTCCCCCCTGCAAGGCTCTGAAAGGCCCCCTCCACCGAGCCAACTCCCAGGCCGGACCAAGGCCCTGGTTAGCCTCCTGATCATGAAAGAGAAGGTAAGGAGAATTAGGGTCATTCCCTTGCCTGGAGAAAGGCCGACCAGTGAGAAGCTGCCTGCTACCCAACACAGATTCAAGCCTGACCCTGAAAGCCCAGATTCCCTTGGTGGGTGGGGTCCTGGTCCAACGCTTGGGCCTCAAATCAGGACAGGGGGGAACGTAGGGGAACCCTGTCTGCTTGTCTGATCCCAACCCAAGCATTTTCCGGGCACCCCTCTCTCCCTAGCCTTCTCCCTCATGTGTCTTGGAGACAGGCCAGCTCTCCCCCTAAATCTACCTGGAATCTGACCATGTCACCCCGCTTCTGCTGCCCTTTCTGCTCAGGACCCTCCTGGGGCGCCCCCCTCACTCGGAGCAAAAGCCAAATCCTTGCCATGGCCCGCTCACCTGCCTACCCTGGCCCCTGACGGACCTCCTCCCCTCACGCCTGTTCTGCACCAGCCACACTGGCCTCCTTGCTGCTCCCTGGTGCTGCCAGCCATGTCCTGCCTCAGGGCCTTTGCACCTGCTGTTCCTGCAGCCTAAAACTCTTTCCCTAGCTACTTATATGGCCCCAGCCTAACTTCCTTCAAACTCTGTGGCACCACTTTCTGAAAGAGACCTTTCTTCCCCACCCACCAACACGGAGGCCACTCCCTCTGGCATCCTGGCTCCAACCACCTGTGCCTGATTCTTCCTTCCTGACCCTTGCCACCGCCCACTGTATGGCTTTTTTTTTTGGCTGCACCACGCGGCATACAAGATCCTAGCCCCCCGACCAGGGGTCGAGCCAGTCGCTTGGAGTGTTTGAGGCAGAGGAAAGAACCAATGCCAAGGCCCTGAGGCTGGAACCCGAGTCTCAGTCTCTTGAATCTGCAAATTCAAGAGACAGAAAGAAGGGCTTCCCTGGGGGGTGGGGGTGGGGGGGTGCCGGTGGGGAGGGTCTCAGGGGTAAAGAAGCCACCTGCCAATGCAGGAGACACAGGTTCAGTCCCTGGAAAAGGAAGGTCCCATGTGCCGCGGAGCAGCTAAGCCCCTGCGACACGGCCGAGTCTGGGCTCCAGAGCCGGGGAGCCGCGACTACCGAAGCCCGCACGCCCTCGAGCCCGTGTTCCGCAGCGAGCGTCACGGCAACGCGAAGCCCGTGTACTGCACCAAGAGAAAAGCCTGAACGGCAAGGAGGACCCAGTACAGCCAAAAATAACATTAATTAGTTAACTCTAAAAAAAAGAAGAGAAACAGTAAGAAGTTCATGAAGGCGCGTATAGTATGAGCGCATATGGGGGGAGGCGCTTAGGAAATTTGGGGATCGAGTTTGCTGCCTGTAAACCAGGGAGGTACGAGGATCTCGCCCTGACACCCCAGGACGGACACCCTTGTATCTGACTTGCTCCTGACAGAGGTTTCTCTCTCGGTCCCACCCCGAGAATCGTCCACAACTGGGATCTTAGCTCTCGGTCACCCGCCTCCCCCTCCCCGGCCCGCGGTGCTGGCAGCGCCGGGAAACGGTGACTCAGGAGTCTGGCGGGATGGGGCCTCCCTCCCCCGACGTCCGTCCGGGCAGGCGGCCGGGCAGGAGCCAGCCTTGGCCGACACCGGGGGCCCTGCCGCCTGACGCCCGGCCGGCCGTGCTCTGGCCGGGGGAGTCCTCCCCTGGGCCGGGCAGACACTCTACGTGGACTCCTGGTGGCGGCGGCGGCCCCAACCATGAAACCAACCCTCCCGGAAGCTTGTCGGGTGGGGGGTTATCCCCATTTTCCAGGGGAGGAGACTGAGCTGCAGAGCCGCTGCGTGCGATACCGGCCACAGTCACAAAGCGGAACTGGCACCCTGGGGACACGGTGCTGGCAGCAGCGGTGCCCAGCTGGCAAGCATAGGGCAGAGGCTGGGTGGAGCGTAGACAGACCACACACTTCCCTGGGCACCTCCCAAGCAGGAGGGACCCTGGGCTGCAGGCCTGACCTTGGATCCCAACACCCCCCTAGCACCACAACCGGGGTCTCCCTTCTCTCGCTAACCCCTCAATCCACAAACACTCACCAAGAAACAGCCAGGCCCAGCGTCCAGGAAGTAAAATACCCAGCAAAAGGGACACTGGGTGCTTCCTGGGGTGCCTTTGCCCCCCTCCCCATTTCCTCATCAACAACCTCCCACCCGCCAGACAGTGACCTCAGCCGGACACGGTCACTTAGTTTTGCAGAACACGAAACATTTTTTCCCAGCCTTCCCCGAGGAGGGCGGTGGTGGGTCAGAGGGCAAGCTCCATCCGGTTCCTGGCTGTCTGCACTCAAGCCCCAGCTTAGCCTCTTCGCTGTTCAGCCTGGGGCTGGTGTCTCCACCTCTCTGGGCTTCAGCTTCCCCATCTGCACAGAAAGGCGTATAACAGAACTGCCTCTCGGGGTCGTTCTTCTGGTGGACTGAGGCGATGCATACAGCAAGTGCTTAGCAAACGTTCCCATGGTTGCCCGAGTTTGCCAGCCCAAGTCTGTGCTGAGTTCAACCAAGAGGCTCAGGGACCCCCAGCCCCGAGCCCGCATTGAAAGCTCATCTGTGAAATCTCTCAGTCACCCCTTCCATTCCATTAGAGTTACATGTCCAGGTTAGATTTTTTTATTCGCTGGCATCCACGTAACAAACCGAGTTGTTATTATTTCTGGCCTAAAATGTGGCGTGGTTCTGGGGACGTAATGGACCCAGGCTATGTTCTCTTCTGATGAGGTGGCGTCCAAGCATTTCTGGAAAACTGCGTGCTCTTTTCCCATCCGAAACATCCAGCGTCACTGCGGATGTGGGACTTGAAGGTGGACTCCGCTTCCAGCCCTGGGCCCGGCCCTTCCAGCCTTGGGGCCCATTGCCCCCCGAGCCTCTCTAGAGAGGAGATTCTGGAGGTCCCCAACTCCCTTCTGCACCCCCCAGCCTCACTCAAACCAAGAGCATGAGATCTCAGGCCTGGAGAAATCTCTTCCCCTTGTCTGAAAAGCCATGAGCATCACAACATTCCTAATGGTAACAGCAGGGGTAGGCTTCTCCCATCCCTATAGCTACCATCTGAGGGAATTTCTGCCCTAAACACCCCTGAATGGAGAAACAGAGGCCCAGAGAGGTGAGTCAGCTTGCCCTAAGACACACAGCGAGGAAGAACCAAGGAGGACTAACATTCTAGCAAGTCCCACAGAGAAATGCCGCCTTTGAACGCTTTCCTCAGCTTCCTCTGTAGATGGCCCAGAGGCAGCCCTGGCCTCCCTCTCCTCCTCTCTCCCAGTTTCATCAGTTCTCATCAGTGTGAAGTTGACTCATGAATTCCACTTTCTGAGCCTCAGTTTCCTCCTCTGCAGGATGGGGGCAAGGCACAGCCTCCCTCATTAGCTTGTTGTGAGGATTTCCCAAGGTCACAGATGCTTTAAAAACTGCTGAGCTGACGGTTCCTCAATAAATTAAACATGGAATTACCGCATGACCCAGCAATTCCACTCTTAGGTATATACTTGCAAGAATTGAAAACAGATGTTCAAATGAAAACTTGTACACAAATGCTCATAGTAACACCAGTCACAACAGACCAAAAAGTAGGAACGAATGTCCATCAGCTGACGAATGAATAAACAAAGCGTGGTTTATCCATCTGCTGCTTAGTCGCTAAGTTTTGTCCGACTGAGACATGATTTAGTAACCCACCAGGCTCCGCTGTCCGTTGGATTCTCCAGGCAAGAATTCTGGAGTGTATCGTCATTTCCTTCTCCGGGGCATCTTCCCAACCCAGGGACTGAACCCGTGTCCCCTGCATTGGCAGGTGGCTTCTTTACCACTGAGCACCAGGGAAGCCCTGTATATCTGCATGAGAGACTATTATTCAGCAGTAAAAAGTAACGAAGTACTGATGCATGCTATAACAGGAATGAACGCGTGGAAACGGCCCGACACGAAAGACTACACATCGTATGAGACACTCGTGCGGAATACACAGAGAAGGCAAGTCCACAGAGACGGAAAGTAGGTTAGTGGTTTCCAGAGACTAGAGGGAGGGGGGAATGCGGAGTGACTGTTTTCATGGGTCCAGAGTTTCCTCTTGGAGTGATGGAAATGTTCTGGAACTGGATGGCGGTAATGATTGCACAACACCGTGAATACTCTAAATGCCACTGAACTGCACACTTTCAAAAGGTTAAAATGGTCAGTTTTATGTGTCTGTTACCACTCACACAAAATGCTTAGCCCAGTGCCTGCCATACAGTAAGCATCCAGTGAAAGTTAGCCAGGATTATTAACTTATTTCAAGAGAATCTCATTGTACTCAGGGCTTGGGTTCCAGAGTCGGTTTGTGAAGCTTAAATCACGTCAGAACTACAGTCCACAAACCCCAGGGCCTGTGCTCCCCGCCATTCATCAACGGCACCCACGCTCGGGTCCTGTGGCCATATTTTCCATGCCACGTGGTAGCCAGTAGGTAACGCTACCCAGCTGACATTGCAATTACGCTCAAAGAAAGACAGTGCATCCCTGTTCACCCGATACATAGAGACTCTGATGCCACAGAGCGGTGAGTGCTATGAGAAAGAATGAAATGAGGGCTAGTTTGGCCAAGGTCATCAGAGAAGGCTCCTTGGAGGAGGTGACTCAGGGAGCCAAGCAGATATCTAACTGTGGCGTGCTCAGTCCCACATGACTCATCCCTGCTCTCTCAGCCCCACCAGGGCCCCTCTGGGTCACTGCATTCTAGCAACACGTTCTCTCAGTCACCTGGCATGTTCGGTTCTCAGGACCTTTGCCCTTGCTGATGGCTTTGCCAGGAGCCCTTTCCCCATAACTGTCTGGGACCAGCCACTTCTCATTATCCCTGTCTCTTCTCAACTGTCACCTCCTCAGGGAGGTCCTCCTGGACTGCTCTGTCTCATGGGGTCCCCAGCAGTCACCTTCAGTCACTTCCGCCTGCTTTATCTTCGTCCTAGTACTTTTCCCACTTGAAATTGTGTCTTTATGTGTCTACTGTCTGTCTTCCCTGTGAAACCATCAGCTCCATGATAGCAAGGCTTTTGGTGTCTCTTGTTTTCTGGTGTATCCCCTCATGCCCCATGCCTACAACAGTGCCTGGCACAGAATAGGTGTTCAAGAAATATCTGCAGAAGTACAAATAAATGAATGAGTGAGTGAATGAACGAATGCCTCTTTGCAGAGTAGATGGGGTTCAGCCCAAAAAGGGGCTAAGACTTCCCAAGGGCATGCGTTGGGGACAGGGTTGACTCCAGGGGTCTCCTCTTGGTTCAGTCCTCACCTGGGGTGTCCATGAGTCCCTGCTTGTCGACTAGGGGCTATGGCCTTGTCTCCTCCCTCTCGACACCCATTCTGCCCACACAATTGGGGGTGCGGCCCTTCCAGCTCCCCAGCCACATCCTGGCCATGACAGCCTCCAGCCCTGGGTGACCCACAGGGATTTTCACCAACAGGTGACACCTGAGGCAGGGAGAAAGTGCTATGCAGTTACCAGTCTGGTCTTGTGTTCCTGAAACTGCTCTCCAGGAAGTGAATAGGGGTGAGCGAGTCAGTGGGGCTCTACTGAAGGCCCCCCCCGCAACCCCAGGCCTTGAGTCCCGGCCCTCAGTCAGGATGTCCACAGAACAGGCAGGTGGACATAGTTCTCTGACCCGCCAATTCCTCGTGGGTCAATGCAAATGATAGCTCTCACCTCACAGGGCTGTGTGAGAAAGAAACGGGGCATGTGAGCAAAATGCCTCACACAGGGCCTGCCGTGGGGCTGCATGGGGTACACTTACCCTGATAGAAAGCATGCGGGATACACTTACCCTGATAGATAGCACGTGGGATATACTTACCCTGATAGATACTGTGTGGGATATACTTATCCTGATAAATACTGCATGGGATATACTTATACTAAAAAAAGGACTTGTTGCTTATCTGGAATTCAAATTTACGTGAGCATCTGGGTCTTTTGTAGCTGTCATGGATCTTGTTTTTGTTTGTGCTACATCTGGCCACCTTAGCCTGGCACAAAATGTATTCACCAATGTTCGCTGAGCGAACGAACGGAGCTAAAGTATATCAGCTGAAAGAATAAACAGATGAAGCAGCGACTGAAACGCACAGGCATTGTTACTATGGTTGCCATTGTTGTCTCACTGATGGCTCAGAAGTTCCTGCCTCTGAGAACATTCTAGCTCCTGTCCCAGGCCCAGACCATGGGGGGAAGTCGGGGCTTGCAGAGCAAAGTGATTCACCCAAGGCCCTCAGGGATGTCACTCCTGAGGCGGGCCATCTGCACCCCCAGACAGTCCCCGTCCTCCCAGGATGATAAAACGCACCCTAGCCTGAATCTCAGAATAACCCCACCAGGCTGGGACAGCTGCCCTCCCCCACAACCAATGAGGAAACCGAGGCTCAGAGAGGCAAAGGGACTCCTCTATGCTGACGGTGGCCCCCCGGGACCCTTCTCTCCACGCCAGGGGCAGAGCCTGGAGCCAGAAAGCCACAGCTGGCAGAGCTCCAGGCTGGGCTGGAGCTGGTGAGTCCCACGGCCCCACACCCAACCTCCCCGCCACCACCGTGGGCCGAGGAATTACTCAGCCCCAGCTTAACTCCATGAAGGAAATTCTTTCCCCTGGCAGGTTTCCCACAGATCCCCAGCTCCACGGCCGGGAACTGCCTCCCCAAAGGCCCGCTCACCTCCTGGCAGCACCAGCAGATGTGGAAACCCAGGCTTGGCTCTGAGCGGGCAGACCGTGGGCGGCGGGCGGGGCTTGCTCCAGACATGCTCTGCCAACGCAGCCAGCAAGCTGGGCATTTCATTCAAGCATTCAGCAAACGGAGGGGCCAGGGGCTGGGCCCCATTTTGGGGGTTGGCTGTAGGGGAAAAGAGGGTCAGATGATGAGTGTTTAAAAAGCCCAGCAGCACAGCAAGCGCCCAGATCCATCTGTGCTCCTCTTCTGAGTACCTACTGTGTGCTTGGCACTAGATAGAGCCCCCTGTGGCCCACGAGGCACACAGGGTCACACCAGGAAACGAGAGTGAAGAAGAGATCGAAGGGGCTTCCCTGGTGGTCCAGCAGTCACGACCCTGCCTTCCAGGGCAGGGGGTCCATGCTCGATGGCTGGTCAGGGAATCAAGGTCCCACACGCGGCGTGGGGTGGCCAAAAAGAGAGAGAGAATAGGAAGCTGCTCAAACCGGCTCATGCTGTGGGGATCAGTGTCCCAGGGTTATCTCACAGGACCCTGGTGATAACCCTAATGGAGGACCGTTAACCATCCCTGTTACTCAAAGCAGGGCGAGAGGACCAAGGCTCACACCTAGGATCAGCACTGCTTTAACATCACCCACATTGAGGGATAATGGGCCATTACAGAGCACCTTTCAGTGGGTCAGCTCCCTTCAATGGGTGATCATTTATTCCCTCAACAAATGTTCAGAGACCACATGCCAGGCAACAGGGGCACAAGAGTGAACCACACAAACAAGGCTAAAACTTGAGACGGGACTGATGAGAGCTCACGGGGTCTGGAGCCAGGTACCTGAGTCTAAGTCCCAGCTCTGCCACCCACCTGCTGGGTGACCTCGAGCAAGTCACTTGACCACTCTGAGCCTCCGTTTCATTTTCTGAAAAGTTAGCAAGGATAGCAGTACTCGCCTCCTGGGGTTGGGAGGATTTAATGCACTTCTCCATGCAGAGTGCTAAGCTGAGAGCCTTGTAGACATTAACAGCTCAGCGCATACTGAGTCTTTTATTTCGAATCTCCCTTTTCTCAGATGAGTAAACCAAGCCTCAAAGAGATTGCGGCAGTTGCCCTCAGGGTGAAAAAGTCAATTGAGGTGGAACTTGAATCCAAACAGACTTCCCTGGTGGCTCAGACAGTAAAGCGTCTGCCTATAACGCAGGAGACCTGGGTTCAATCCCTGGCTCTGGAAGATCTCCTGGAGAAGGAAATGGCAACCCACTCCAGTATTCTTGCCTGGAAAATCCCACGGATGGAGGAGCCTGGCTACAGTCCATGGGGTCGCAAAGAGTCAGACACGACCGAGTGACTTCACTTCACTTGAATCCAAACAGTCAAATGACTAGGAGGGCCCCTCCTTCAGGGCGCAGCCTCAGTCCACTCCAGTTCAGAGGCGTAGCTCCCTAGCCCCCGCCCCTCTCCCGTAACTTTCAACCTTGATCTTCAAGGGCCTCCAAGGGCACCCTCAGGCAGTGTCCTATGAATTACCTGCATCCAAATCTCCACTGGGTGTTCATCGGCACCTGCCCTGCCCCCCACCCCATGGGCAAACACACCTGCAACCACGAGGTCCTGAGGTCCACGTTTCAATAAGAGCTGCTGATGGCTGCAGTACTGGGGCCTAATGCAGCCAACCAGGCCTGGAGCAGGGCTGACGGAGGTCACCCAGGCAGAGGTGAGAAGTGGGCTGGAGTAAACAGTGTTTTATCTCAGACAGGAGGCAGGGGTGAGAGGAAGGAAGGAAAGAGGGAAAAGGAAAGGAAAAGAAAGGAAGGAAAAGGAAAAAAGAAAAGGGAAAGAAGGAAAGGAAGAATGAAAGGGAAAAGGGAAGGAAAAAGAGAGAAGGAAAGAATTCTCATCTGGCCAAGCTTGCCCAAACTGAGTTTAGGGCCAGACCACAGGGCTCTCATTCCGCCCCTGATTTTTCTGCCAGAGGCAGGAAACATTCTCCCTCGGGATGATCAGAAATAGCTGAGTTCAAAAAACGAGGCTGGGTGAGAGAATTCCAGGCGAGGGGGAGGGACTGACACCAAAGGGCTCCGTGGAGTCTAGGGGTTCAGGGCACGGCCGCGGGCGCCGGTCGGCCTGGGTTCAAATCCCTGTCCTGCCCCCCGCCTGGCTGTGTGACCCTGGCTTTGGCCTCAATTTCTCACCCACAAAGCGGGAACCATAATAGTGCCAGGCACGGCGGCATCTAGGGATTCCGTTTTCATCCTCAGCACTTGTTTTTTCCTGCATTTTTCCTGGCTCCACTCTCATTCAAACTCTCTACTCATAGAAGCAAGACGAACTCCACCACTCCAAGCTTCCAGTCAACCGGCCACCCCATAGAAAGCACTGCATTCTTTTTGCTTCCAGCTAAAATCCCAGGCCTGCCTCTCATTTGCTGAGAGGATGCAGTGCTCTGATTGGTCAGTGCTGGGTCACATGCCCAGGCAAAGCATTGGCCCCACCCCAAATCCCTGGACCCAGGATCAAGGAAGCCAGGTGGGTGCTGATTTAGCCCATAACGGATAAACATTCAAGAAAAGGAGGACTTCCTATGGCTGGTTCACATTGATGTATGGCAGAAACCAACACAATATTGTAATTATCCTCCAATTAAAAATTAAAAAAAATNTGAGTGAGTGAATGAACGAATGCCTCTTTGCAGAGTAGATGGGGTTCAGCCCAAAAAGGGGCTAAGACTTCCCAAGGGCATGCGTTGGGGACAGGGTTGACTCCAGGGGTCTCCTCTTGGTTCAGTCCTCACCTGGGGTGTCCATGAGTCCCTGCTTGTCGACTAGGGGCTATGGCCTTGTCTCCTCCCTCTCGACACCCATTCTGCCCACACAATTGGGGGTGCGGCCCTTCCAGCTCCCCAGCCACATCCTGGCCATGACAGCCTCCAGCCCTGGGTGACCCACAGGGATTTTCACCAACAGGTGACACCTGAGGCAGGGAGAAAGTGCTATGCAGTTACCAGTCTGGTCTTGTGTTCCTGAAACTGCTCTCCAGGAAGTGAATAGGGGTGAGCGAGTCAGCGGGGCTCTACTGAAGGCCCCCCCCGCAACCCCAGGCCTTGAGTCCCGGCCCTCAGTCAGGATGTCCACAGAACAGGCAGGTGGACATAGTTCTCTGACCCGCCAATTCCTCGTGGGTCAATGCAAATGATAGCTCTCACCTCACAGGGCTGTGTGAGAAAGAAACGGGGCATGTGAGCAAAATGCCTCACACAGGGCCTGCCGTGGGGCTGCATGGGGTACACTTACCCTGATAGAAAGCATGCGGGATACACTTACCCTGATAGATAGCACGTGGGATATACTTACCCTGATAGATACTGTGTGGGATATACTTATCCTGATAAATACTGCATGGGATATACTTATACTAAAAAAAGGACTTGTTGCTTATCTGGAATTCAAATTTACGTGAGCATCTGGGTCTTTTGTAGCTGTCATGGATCTTGTTTTTGTTTGTGCTACATCTGGCCACCTTAGCCTGGCACAAAATGTATTCACCAATGTTCGCTGAGCGAACGAACGGAGCTAAAGTATATCAGCTGAAAGAATAAACAGATGAAGCAGCGACTGAAACGCACAGGCATTGTTACTATGGTTGCCATTGTTGTCTCACTGATGGCTCAGAAGTTCCTGCCTCTGAGAACATTCTAGCTCCTGTCCCAGGCCCAGACCATGGGGGGAAGTCGGGGCTTGCAGAGCAAAGTGATTCACCCAAGGCCCTCAGGGATGTCACTCCTGAGGCGGGCCATCTGCACCCCCAGACAGTCCCCGTCCTCCCAGGATGATAAAACGCACCCTAGCCTGAATCTCAGAATAACCCCACCAGGCTGGGACAGCTGCCCTCCCCCACAACCAATGAGGAAACCGAGGCTCAGAGAGGCAAAGGGACTCCTCTATGCTGACGGTGGCCCCCCGGGACCCTTCTCTCCACGCCAGGGGCAGAGCCTGGAGCCAGAAAGCCACAGCTGGCAGAGCTCCAGGCTGGGCTGGAGCTGGTGAGTCCCACGGCCCCACACCCAACCTCCCCGCCACCACCGTGGGCCGAGGAATTACTCAGCCCCAGCTTAACTCCATGAAGGAAATTCTTTCCCCTGGCAGGTTTCCCACAGATCCCCAGCTCCACGGCCGGGAACTGCCTCCCCAAAGGCCCGCTCACCTCCTGGCAGCACCAGCAGATGTGGAAACCCAGGCTTGGCTCTGAGCGGGCAGACCGTGGGCGGCGGGCGGGGCTTGCTCCAGACATGCTCTGCCAACGCAGCCAGCAAGCTGGGCATTTCATTCAAGCATTCAGCAAACGGAGGGGCCAGGGGCTGGGCCCCATTTTGGGGGTTGGCTGTAGGGGAAAAGAGGGTCAGATGATGAGTGTTTAAAAAGCCCAGCAGCACAGCAAGCGCCCAGATCCATCTGTGCTCCTCTTCTGAGTACCTACTGTGTGCTTGGCACTAGATAGAGCCCCCTGTGGCCCACGAGGCAGACAGGGTCACACCAGGAAACGAGAGTGAAGAAGAGATCGAAGGGGCTTCCCTGGTGGTCCAGCAGTCACGACCCTGCCTTCCAGGGCAGGGGGTCCATGCTCGATGGCTGGTCAGGGAATCAAGGTCCCACACGCGGCGTGGGGTGGCCAAAAAGAGAGAGAGAATAGGAAGCTGCTCAAACCGGCTCATGCTGTGGGGATCAGTGTCCCAGGGTTATCTCACAGGACCCTGGTGATAACCCTAATGGAGGACCGTTAACCATCCCTGTTACTCAAAGCAGGGCGAGAGGACCAAGGCTCACACCTAGGATCAGCACTGCTTTAACATCACCCACATTGAGGGATAATGGGCCATTACAGAGCACCTTTCAGTGGGTCAGCTCCCTTCAATGGGTGATCATTTATTCCCTCAACAAATGTTCAGAGACCACATGCCAGGCAACAGGGGCACAAGAGTGAACCACACAAACAAGGCTAAAACTTGAGACGGGACTGATGAGAGCTCACGGGGTCTGGAGCCAGGTACCTGAGTCTAAGTCCCAGCTCTGCCACCCACCTGCTGGGTGACCTCGAGCAAGTCACTTGACCACTCTGAGCCTCCGTTTCATTTTCTGAAAAGTTAGCAAGGATAGCAGTACTCGCCTCCTGGGGTTGGGAGGATTTAATGCACTTCTCCATGCAGAGTGCTAAGCTGAGAGCCTTGTAGACATTAACAGCTCAGCGCATACTGAGTCTTTTATTTCGAATCTCCCTTTTCTCAGATGAGTAAACCAAGCCTCAAAGAGATTGTGGCAGTTGCCCTCAGGGTGAAAAAGTCAATTGAGGTGGAACTTGAATCCAAACAGACTTCCCTGGTGGCTCAGACAGTAAAGCGTCTGCCTATAACGCAGGAGACCTGGGTTCAATCCCTGGCTCTGGAAGATCTCCTGGAGAAGGAAATGGCAACCCACTCCAGTATTCTTGCCTGGAAAATCCCACGGATGGAGGAGCCTGGCTACAGTCCATGGGGTCGCAAAGAGTCAGACACGACCGAGTGACTTCACTTCACTTGAATCCAAACAGTCAAATGACTAGGAGGGCCCCTCCTTCAGGGCGCAGCCTCAGTCCACTCCAGTTCAGAGGCGTAGCTCCCTAGCCCCCGCCCCTCTCCCGTAACTTTCAACCTTGATCTTCAAGGGCCTCCAAGGGCACCCTCGGGCAGTGTCCTATGAATTACCTGCATCCAAATCTCCACTGGGTGTTCATCGGCACCTGCCCTGCCCCCCACCCCATGGGCAAACACACCTGCAACCACGAGGTCCTGAGGTCCACGTTTCAATAAGAGCTGCTGATGGCTGCAGTACTGGGGCCTAATGCAGCCAACCAGGCCTGGAGCAGGGCTGACGGAGGTCACCCAGGCAGAGGTGAGAAGTGGGCTGGAGTAAACAGTGTTTTATCTCAGACAGGAGGCAGGGGTGAGAGGAAGGAAGGAAAGAGGGAAAAGGAAAGGAAAAGAAAGGAAGGAAAAGGAAAAAAGAAAAGGGAAAGAAGGAAAGGAAGAATGAAAGGGAAAAGGGAAGGAAAAAGAGAGAAGGAAAGAATTCTCATCTGGCCAAGCTTGCCCAAACTGAGTTTAGGGCCAGACCACAGGGCTCTCATTCCGCCCCTGATTTTTCTGCCAGAGGCAGGAAACATTCTCCCTCGGGATGATCAGAAATAGCTGAGTTCAAAAAACGAGGCTGGGTGAGAGAATTCCAGGCGAGGGGGAGGGACTGACACCAAAGGGCTCCGTGGAGTCTAGGGGTTCAGGGCACGGCCGCGGGCGCCGGTCGGCCTGGGTTCAAATCCCTGTCCTGCCCCCCGCCTGGCTGTGTGACCCTGGCTTTGGCCTCAATTTCTCACCCACAAAGCGGGAACCATAATAGTGCCAGGCACGGCGGCATCTAGGGATTCCGTTTTCATCCTCAGCACTTGTTTTTTCCTGCATTTTTCCTGGCTCCACTCTCATTCAAACTCTCTACTCATAGAAGCAAGACGAACTCCACCACTCCAAGCTTCCAGTCAACCGGCCACCCCATAGAAAGCACTGCATTCTTTTTGCTTCCAGCTAAAATCCCAGGCCTGCCTCTCATTTGCTGAGAGGATGCAGTGCTCTGATTGGTCAGTGCTGGGTCACATGCCCAGGCAAAGCATTGGCCCCACCCCAAATCCCTGGACCCAGGATCAAGGAAGCCAGGTGGGTGCTGATTTAGCCCATAACGGATAAACATTCAAGAAAAGGAGGACTTCCTATGGCTGGTTCACATTGATGTATGGCAGAAACCAACACAATATTGTAATTATCCTCCAATTAAAAATTAAAAAAAATTTTTTAAATAAATAACATTTAAAAAAAGAAAAGGAGGGCTTAACACATGTTGATCCTGTTAAGCTTCCTGACAACCTCCTTGGAAGAATATCCCTTTGGGGAGGCGAACAGATTGGGTCAAGGCTACCCAGAGGCAGCCTCAGTTCCCGAGCCCTCCGCAGCCACTGCTGCCCCTCACCCATCTCAGTCTCCAGGAGAACACAGGGATGACTTCCAAGGCACCTGCCTTGAGAAGAACAGTCTGTCCATTTGCTCATCTCTGAGCCTGGGGGCAGGGATCATCCCCTGAAGCTCGGAGAGTTTCAGGCACTTGCCCAAGGTCACACAAAAGGGAGGGGGGAGTCAGAGTCTGGACCTGGCGCTGCCTGAGGCCAGGCAGGGCCTGGAGGCGAGGCTGGCTCCTGCCACTGGGGACAGGACAGGGCTTGGAGGAGCCAGGCCCCCTTGAAAGGTGGCCTGGTTTGAACCCAGCTCCGCCCCCTAACTGTTATGTGACCCCCCCGCCCCGAAGGTGAGCTGAGTGCCTTGGTTCTCTGGGTCTCGCTTGCAAAATGGCCCGAAGCCCAGGAGATCCACCCCCCCNCCCCCACCCCCCGCCTGCTGAGGCTCTCAAGCTGATGCTCACAACCGGAACTTAGTGAAAAGCTGTCCCCAAGCCTGGCTGCTGCGGTAAGCACCTTACCCAGATGAATCTTTTGGGGAAAAGAGGTGCTTCGTCTGCCACTGTTGTTACTGTTATCATTACCTCCACTTTACAAAAGAGAAACTGAGGTTCGGGGGGCGTGGCTGGCCCACGGCCACACAGCCAGACAAAGACAGAGCTGGGATTCGGACCCAAGCCAGTCCGGTTCCAGAGCCCAGCTCCTTGCCGTTTTCCAGTGTCCTGCTCTCCACCAAGTCTAGCTGCTATTACACTGGTATCTGCTTAACTTGCTGCAGTCAGGGTCCTACCCTGACGTGAGACACAGGGTAGGTCCAAACTTCCCATCCTCAGTGGCCCCTCTGCTGTGAAAACTTTCCCCATGGGAAAACGGAGGCACCAAGTGGCTGCGTATGGTACCCAAGGTTGTACAGCGCTGGGCTCCGCTTCAGCTTCTCACGGCAGCCTCCCCCAGAGCCAGCATCTCCTGGGTCACTCCCCAGCTCACACACAATCTCCCTCTCACACACACATGCACGCGCACGCACACACACACACCCTCCCCCGCCTCCCTCGGCTCCACGCTGGCTGCGGGACATTTGTTACTGTGTCAGTTCCAGCTCCCGCCCTGATGGGGGGCCGGCAGGCAGGGGGCTTCCTGGCGGCTCTGGGAGGGAAGAATGCGCCCCCGCCCCCCGCCCCATATGGCCTGCATCCCGGCCCATCTGCTTTCCATTGCCTGGCGCGGCCACTGCGGGGCCGCCAGCGCCCGCCCGCAGGGGTGCGAAGTTTATGTGGCCGGGCCTGGAGCCGGCGGTGACAGGGCCACACACGCTCACACAGACACACACCGGACGCCCCCCGCCAGCCCTGATGTGTGCTCACACACACAAGCCATCCCTCCATCCGCCTCCCAAGGCACCCACGTTCTCACACACCAACTGACAGCAAAGATCCCCAACCCGAACACTCCAGAGACCTCCAGCTCCTGCAGGGTCCCCCAGCAAAGGGTCACACACGCAGTGCACTCCCAGAATTGACCCCTCAACGTGCCCCCCGACAAAGCCATACACAGATTCACACGCGCGTCACCCTACTCTCCCCACCCACTGACACACACACACACCAGCACCCTCCCAACTGTCTGCCACAGAAATACACACACACACACCCCTGCCCTAACCCTGATGACACCGATGCAAATCAGTGACTTACACACAGACACAGGTCCCAAAGAGGCCCCAAGGCACAGAATGGCCCCTCCCCTGTTTCCCAGCCCCCTTCCCCCTCCTCTCCAGCATCTCCCTAACCGTGGAGGGGTTAGGAGGGCCCAGACATTTACTGCCCCGCCCCATCTTCTGTCCTAGAAGCTGCTGAATTTGGACCCAGACTCCAGGGACTCTGTATCCAGTGCCTTCTCTAGAACACCTGAGTCTGTCCCCACCAGACCTGGGCTCCTGGCTCCCTGGACCATCGCCAGCAGACCTCCCCACTCCCTACTCCCTCCAGGGGCCCACAGTGGAACTCAGGGACCCAAGAAATAGGACGGGGAGAGAAGGGCACATCTTTTTTTCCTCTTGGTTACTTTATTTATTTGACTGCGCTGGGTCTTCGTGTCTCCGCCGCGGGGCTCGGCCTGCTCGCCGCGGTGCCTTCTCTTGCTGCAGGGCATGGTCTTCAGGGGCTGTGGCCTGTGGGATCTTCCCGGGGCCAGGGATAGAACCCGCAGGACCACCATGGAAGTCCAGAAAGGTGCATCTTTATTAGCCAGTTGAAACGTGGCGTTTCCTGCCCGTACAGGTGGACTTGGGAGACGAACCCCAGCAGGACCGTGGCTTTGTCGCTCAGAAATCACAAACAGTTCCACATCCCTCTCCAGTGTTGTAGAAATAGTCTTTATCCTCTTTTCAACTTCAAAATTACCCTAGTTATTAGGCCCCGTCTTATCATTAAATTTGTTAGCAAAGAAGTACGGCTGTCACCGTATCAAACATTTGACTAGTTCAATATAACTGGTTTCCTTTTCATCCTGTACACTTTAATTTATAAACTGAAATCTCAATTTAGAAACATAAACTGGGTCCATGGCATGAAAGCAGGCAGGAGCCCCTGAACCAGGTCCAGGTACTATATTATTTCACATTTTTATTATTATTGTACCTTGTTATGGTAAGGACTATAGTGAGCATGGGCATCTTGCCCAGGCTCCCCCAGCTCCAAAAGGCTGAGCTGGGATTTGAACCCCTGGCAGGCAGGCTCACCTGGAGCTCTATGTTATCCTGTTTGTTGGAAACTCAGGGTTCTTGCCCCACTGCCAGGAAGAAGATCCCAGGGTCTCGGAGGCCCCACCAGATACACCCGCCAGCCTGGGGACCCTGGGAAACATCCGGCTGGCCCAGGGCGGATCCAGCCGGCTGCCCCAGCCAGAAGGGAGCCTAGCTGCCTTTACAACGTGTGAGATTTCTCACCAGTGGCAATGACAGCGGAGCGGGCTCCCAGCTTCCAGCCCGCCCCACTGCCGCAGGGGCTGCTGCTGCAAGTTGAAAACAAGCTTCCCTCTGCAGGGTCCCGGCCGTGGGAACAGCCGGTGGGTCCTGGAGCCCTCTGCCTCCGGTCCCTCCGTTCACCTGACCCTCTGCCTGCCTGCAACTCAGGAAACCTGTCCCCTACAAGCCAGAAAGAGCCACCGGAAACAAAGGGGAGGCTTTCTTTGTCCTCCACTGCCTGGCTCTGTCCATCCGTTCATTCATTCCCCATTCATTGAGCACCTACCTACTGTGGAGGAGAAGGGGACGACAGGGGACGAGAGGGTTGGATGGCATCACCGACTCGATGGCCGTGAGTCTGAGCAAGCTCCGGGAGTTGGTGATGGACAGGGAGGCCTGGCGTGCTGCAGTCCATGGGGTCGCAAAGAGTCGGACACGACTGAGCGACTGAACTGAACTGACTGTCCTCGTTTATTGAGCACCTACTGTGTGCCAGTCTGGGAGCAGCGGCTACAGCTGTGGACAAAATCCCCCTTCTCTTCCGGCTCACGGGGAGGTAGAAGCCTCAAGAGAAGAGATACTTGAGCCAGAAGATGTATGCTGCAACAGGGCCAGGGGCAGGGGAAAGTGCTGCTGAGGGCGTGTGTTCCGACGGCGTCTGGGAGGGCCTGGCTGAGGACACAGAATGGAGGAGGCTGGAAGAAGCGGGCTGAGAGCCGCGGAGGTGTCCAGGTGGAGGGAGAAGCGGGAGACAGGCCGCTGCCTGGCTGCTCTGAGCTCGGCTCCTGCCTCCTTTGCGTCCCAGTCTGAAACTGGGCCTTCAGGAGCTTGCTCCGTGCCCATTTGACAAACGGGAAGACTGAGGCTTTCGGCAACACCTCGGCTGACTCAAGCTTCGGCGTGGCGCTCAGCTGTGTCAGACTCCAGGTCCCGGGCCGTATCCTTAAGCCTCTTCTTCAGGGACGGCCCTGACTCCAAGCCTGGCTCCGGTCTCACCGCAGGCGGTTGGAGAACAGGCCCCTAGATCCAAAATGTGTCCTCCTGAATACCTCAGCCGCAACTTGTGGCCGATGAAATCATAAAGTTAATAGTACCCATAAATCACTAGCTCTGTCCAGGGCTTCCCATGGGCTGGACACCCTTGCGTCTATCAACCCATTTAATCCCCTCCTCCCCGCACCCCCCAATCCCCCGCCCAGCGCGTGCAAGACGGCAGGGCCCACTTTACAGACGGGGAGATCGAGGCACAGAGCAGCAAGGCGCCGCCGGGACGGGAGGGCCAGCGGGGCGGAAAGCGCAGAGCCCCGGGCTCCCTCCACCTGCCGGCCGCCACGGCCACGGGCGGCGGCGCGGTCCCGGGGGGCCCGGGGAATGCGCGGGGGCGGAGGGCGCCCGCGGAGCCCGGCTCACGTTTCCGGCCCGGCCCGCAGCCCCCACCGCCCCCTCGCCGCCGCCGCCGCCGCTGCTGGCGGCCCCCTCATTAAGGCGCCTTGCCTTCCACCTCCGAATTTTCCACGCAGGGTTAGCCTGGCGACGCGCTGTCTGCGGGCCCCATAAAGGCCGCCGTGTGCTGCATTCGTCTCGCTGGGGGCCGGCGGGGGAGGGGGCCGCGGCCTGGAGGGGCGCCCGGCGGCCCGCGGGCGGGGCTGCGCCACGGAGGCCTGGCCGGCTCCTTGCAGAAAGGGCCCCCTTCCCGGGACGCAGCCTCGAGAATTCCACATTCATAAACATCCATTTAAAAAAAAAAAAAAAAAAAAAACCAACAGCAAAAAACACAGCATTGATACATCTCAGGGAATAAAGGACATCTGAGAAAAGGGAGGGATGCGTGTGTAGTAGTGATGGGGATATCTGATTGGTAGAGCAGTCAAAACACCACAATATTTATCTATTAAGTTGACCAATGTATATGAGCCTTGCTCATGACACCCCCAAATAAGTACAATAGTAATATCAAGGACCACTCATCACAGATCATCATAAAAATTCATAATAGTGAAAAAGTTTCAATACTATAATATTATTGAATGTGGCATAGGGACAAGAAGTGAGTAAATGCTTTTGAAAAAGTTGGAACTGAGAGACTTACTCTATGCAGGGTTGAAACAAACCTTCAATTTTGTAAATAATGTAGTGTCTACACAGCATAATAAAGCAGAGTGCCATAAAGCAAGGTTATGCCGGTATTGAATGTGTAACCAGAAATTTTGTTTACGTTTTCTAATTAGTTTCAGTGTTAGTTCCGATGACCCCTGGTATCTTACATGATCATTCTGTCATCTGTATCTAATTATGCTTTTGACTCTTTTCAGTCTTCCAGATTTTCTTTTGCTCTTACATGTTGCATTCTTCAATGCACACTGAACAACATTAGTGAGAGAATAGGTATCATGTCTCTAAGCTTAAAGTAAATGTCCAGTATTATTATATTTAAGTATAATTTCTGTGTTTGTTATTAGTAAGTAGCCATTAAAAAGTAAAAGAGTTCCTTACACACCTTTCCTAGAGATGTTCCATATTTAATCAGATAAAGATGCTGAATATTGTCATTTTTTTCTAATTCTATTGAGAGGCTTCTTTTTTTTAATATTTAATTGCATCAAT
The DNA here is from genome assembly GCA_006410675.1 of Oreotragus oreotragus. Lineage (NCBI taxonomy): Eukaryota > Metazoa > Chordata > Mammalia > Artiodactyla > Bovidae > Oreotragus > Oreotragus oreotragus. The sequence goes on along the minus strand of SJYX01018168.1, from coordinate 138,808 downwards.
AAGCTTTCTAACATTGAAATATTCTAACTGAACATCATCTGTGGTCACTTCTATATTTTTGTTTTCATTTTGTTTATTAGTTCTTATAATATCTGTTTTGAGAAAACAAATTATTTTCTTCTTTTCTTAATTTCCATCAAAAAGGTATGACGGATATCATTATAGTGTGGATTTAGTCTTCTATCAGAAATTTGTGCTCATATCCAGCACCAGCTACCACATTATGGAGAGTGGTTTAAGCTCTTTGGACAGTATTGTCCACTTCTTGAAAAATCAGGATGGAGAGAAGAGCCGAGAATAAAATTCTTAATGTTTTGACTCTTCAGCTCTTGAGAAGATGGCACAAGACATCCAATCAGAATTTCTCTTCTGATCTCTCCAACTTTGTTTCCCAATAATTCTATCCTGACATCCTCACCTCTTTCCTCAAACCTCCTCCTCCAGATATACATTCAGGTTATATTGCCCCTCCAGATTTTCACACATATATATCTGCACAAATATGTATGTGTGTGTGTATATAGATAGGTAGGCTTCTCAAGATCCCCTGGAGGAGATTATGGTGACCCACTCTGGTATTCTTACTTGGAAAATCCCATAAACAGAGGAACCTGGCAAGCTACAGTCCATGGGATCACAAAGAGTTGGACACAACTGAGACAAATTGGTATACACACATGCATATATATGCACACACACATATACAGATATCTTCTCTGTTTCATAACCTTTATGTTTCAGTTAGTTACTTGACTAAAAATGACTGATTTTACCTCTTGCTAGATTAAGAACAATTGAAATATATTGGAAAGGTGTTGTATAACGCATCGTATAAACAAAACCAGAGCAGTGCTACGAGGGACAACACGAAACCCTTGATCATCTATTCCCTCTTATGTAAGTTACACAGTACAAATAAATCTACCCCAGTCCAAATTCAGCAGCACATACACTAAACTGGGAGGATAGAGAAATTTGGAATGATCGCTGGCAAAGATGCAAATTCATGAAATGTCCCAAATGTTTCTGTATTATATACTTAAAATGGCTAACAAAGTGGATTTTAACTATTCACAAACAGTATACATGATAATAATGTGATATGACAGAAGTATTAACTGATATGTAGTGGTAATCGTATTGCAATATGTAAATGTATCAGATCAGCACACCATATACCTTAAACTTACATAATACTGTATATCAACTATGTCTCAATGTGCTTTTTAGAAAGACTTATTTATTCGCTTATTTATTTATTTTTGGCTGTGCTGGGTCTTTATTCTTGCTCATGGGCTTTCTCTAGTCACAGCGGGTGGGGGCTACACTTCATTGTGGTGCTCCGGCTTCTCAGTGCAGTCGCTTCTCTCCGTTGCAAAGCAAGAGCTCTAAGCAGGCAGGCTTCAGTAGCTGTGGCACACAGGCTTAGTTGCTCTGCAACATGTGGGATCTTCCTGCACCAGGGACTGAACCTGTGTCCCTTGCAATCGCTAGACCACCAGGGAAGTCCTCAATATAATATTTTTTTATTTAAAAATATCTACTCTAAAAGATTTCTCTATCACTTTGTTACTCTGACTAAGATTCAAAATATCTACAGAAGGATAGTAGTTGGCCTTGCTCATATCAGTCCTTCACCTCCCCTTGGGGGATTCTGGTCACCTTGATTTGATGATTCACAAAGGTGGAAAGATGATTTTCTAAATAATTCTTTTTTTTTTTTTTTGTACAAGAAATGAATTCTAGCAACCCAACCATCCCCTAAGAAATGTCCACTGAATTTCCCCATTGTTTGATTAACCCATATGTATTAGGAGACCAGGAGGCAGGATGGGTTGAATGCCATTTCCTTATTCCCACAGCACTGTGTTTCTTCTCTGCGTCAACATATACAGTATTGTGTTTTCTGCTATCACTACAAAGGTTCAGATATTTGAGACCAGAAACTGAAACTTTAATCCTTCTCTTGGGGGTGACTTCCTATGTTTTAGCACCTAGCACTTGGTCTCATTATCAGTTTTTTTAAAGAAAGAAAGGAAGGAAGAAAGGGAGGAAGGACAGAAGGAAGGAAGGAGAATACAAGGAGATAAGGAAAAGAGAGGATGGAAAAAGGAAGGCAGAAATTAATCTAGATGAGAACAAAGGACGACCATTCAAAGCACTAGACAACCCTGCAGGTGATACAGTCTTAATCCTGTCAGGTTCTCAGTTATCAGTGAAATGAACGTGTAACTCATAGTCTATAGAGAGAACTGAAGCCCTGAAAGGTTTAGTTTAAATGAAATTAAAGCTCCTTTTCAGCCATCAGTCTCTGTGACTCCGTGATACAAGATCTTAAATGTTGGGGCCTGAGGGAAGGCAGCAAGATGAGATCCAAGGGAACAATGAGATCCATATGAAGGTGAGAAGTGTGGTTAGAACCTGTGTATCCCCGAACTTTGCTGAGCCTTCCTTATTTGGTCAAACCCTCCAAGGAACAGCCATGTTTCTTTCCAGTGGTGTCTTGAGAGCAGTTTGACTCATTTCTACTCATCAGTGCACTAAAGACATTAGAAAGTTTCTACAATAACATAGTCTTGTGATTTTCAGACAGGCATCTCAAGCCTCAAAAAGATAAGAGAATATATATGTCTAACTCAAAGTCCCTCAGACCTCCTGGGATCTTAGTTTTCAACATCATCAAACCTTTGATATTTGGATTTGTTTTGTCGTTGGCAAAACACTAATATTATTTCTAAAGGGAGACTGTGAACTTCAGATGGCCTTTTTCAAGATAAGTCAATTTTTAAAACTTTTTTGTTTGTTTTTTAGTATAAAGTAGGACTTTACAGATTTTTTTTTTTCTTTTGAACCAGACATGAATATACTTGATGGTGTAAGAGTCTATCAAATAGCATTTTGGTTTGCTTTAAATGCAAACTTTCAAAGTCAAGAATTGAATTCTTCAAATGCCAAATTGCCTAGAAGTTTTAATCCTTTGGCTTGCTCTGATATACAAAATCCTCATCGTATATGACAGAAAATGAGCTACTACCAAGTACAAAACAAGCTGTTTACCCATTGTAAAAAAAAAAAAGACAAAACAAAACAAGGAGTATCACTCCAGAATGACTGTGTGAAATTAGAAACCCCTCCTCCCCCCACCCCCCAATCCCCCGCCCAGCGCGTGCAAGACGGCAGGGCCCACTTTACAGACGGGGAAGTCGAGGCACAGAGCAGCAAGGCGCAGGGGCGGGAGGGCCAGCGGGGCGGAAAGCGCAGAGCCCCGCACCCTCCTGTGGCTGAAATTCCAGTAGGGGAGCCAGGCATTGGCAAATAAACACCTAAAATAAAGTGTCAGATGGGGAGTGCTGCAAGGAGAACTCAAGCGGGAAGGAGGCCTGGGAGTGAAGGTGGTGGGGAGGGGCTCTGTGAGGCAGGTGGGGAATGCATGAAATGGCTCATAATAGGATGGTCAGGAGAGGTCTCTTTGAAGGTTGGAGTCATGCGGACTTCCATTAGCTAATAGAAGGGTATTCCAGGCAGGAGAGACAGCATGTGCAAAGGCCCTGAGGCAGGAGCACGCTTAGCCAGCATTTTTTTTTTTTTATCATTTACTAGAGGTGTCTCATACATTATTTTTTTCCCATTCCTTCCAACCTCTCTGGCCAGTCCAGGAATTTATATAATTCTTCTTTTCCAGCTGAGGAAATTGAGTCTCAGAGAGGTTAAGAGGCCCCCCCTCAGGTCCCCCAGCAGGTTGGTGGGCACGGTGGGATTTAAACTAGGGTCCCTTACACTAGGGATGTGTAACGAAGTGATCCATTGATGTGACGTGGGACCAGCCAGGTCTTCATACCCATCTTCTAGGGCTGGGACTGGTCGGGGCAATAGAGGAGGAACAGAGGGAGGAAGCTTTCAGAACAGGGTCCACCTGGCCCCCGGCGGTGGTGGGGGTCCTCCAGGGGCTCCTCTCCGTGTGAAGGTGCATCAGTCACTAACACCTAGGTGGTCTCAGGAGGGCCGCGTCTGGACCAGCTTGTCTGAGCCGCCAGCGCCAGGTGCTCACAGGGTCAGAAGACAGGGCAGAACCCGTGGTCCGTGAATCTCTGTCTGCCGGCGTGGTTTACATCCACGTTTGTTTCCAGGGCACGCACACACACCGCCATCGCCACCACCACCCTCCATTTCCGTTGCCAGAGGCATGTCGGGTGTCCTGGGAGGATGGGGTTTCTCAATCATGTCTGTATCTGAGGAGAGTGGGGTCCTCGCAGGAGGAGGTCCCCCAATCCTGACCCCTCAAACCATGTCTGCCTCACCTGCCTTCTCTCCTCTCCAAGCATCCGGGAACCGAGAGGCAGCTGCTCCGCCCGCAGCGGCACCAGCCTCCCCTGTGTCGGTGTCCCCTCCGCTCCTGTGCCGGCCGGGGCTCTCCCTGGGTTTCTCCCCAGGCTTCTCCTAGGCATTCTTCAGTCTCTGCTCAAAAATGTACCGGGTTTGGTTTTTACTCCCATCACTTAGGAATTCAGCCCCAGCCCTCCGAGGGTCGCCCCTGTCACCCAGCTCCTCTCCAGCCTCTCCCAGATTTCTGCGTGTCAGTCCATCACTCAGGAGACCCTTGTCAGCTGAGACCACAANAGGTGGGGAATGCATGAAATGGCTCATAATAGGATGGTCAGGAGAGGTCTCTTTGAAGGTTGGAGTCATGCGGACTTCCATTAGCTAATAGAAGGGTATTCCAGGCAGGAGAGACAGCATGTGCAAAGGCCCTGAGGCAGGAGCACGCTTAGCCAGCATTTTTTTTTTTTTATCATTTACTAGCGGTGTCTCATACATTATTTTTTTCCCATTCCTTCCAACCTCTCTGGCCAGTCCAGGAATTTATATAATTCTTCTTTTCCAGCTGAGGAAATTGAGTCTCAGAGAGGTTAAGAGGCCCCCCCTCAGGTCCCCCAGCAGGTTGGTGGGCACGGTGGGATTTAAACTAGGGTCCCTTACACTAGGGATGTGTAACGAAGTGATCCATTGATGTGACGTGGGACCAGCCAGGTCTTCATACCCATCTTCTAGGGCTGGGACTGGTCGGGGCAATAGAGGAGGAACAGAGGGAGGAAGCTTTCAGAACAGGGTCCACCTGGCCCCCGGCGGTGGTGGGGGTCCTCCAGGGGCTCCTCTCCGTGTGAAGGTGCATCAGTCACTAACACCTAGGTGGTCTCAGGAGGGCCGCGTCTGGACGAGCTTGTCTGAGCCGCCAGCGCCAGGTGCTCACAGGGTCAGAAGACAGGGCAGAACCCGTGGTCCGTGAATCTCTGTCTGCCGGCGTGGTTTACATCCACGTTTGTTTCCAGGGCACGCACACACACCGCCATCGCCACCACCACCCTCCATTTCCGTTGCCAGAGGCATGTCGGGTGTCCTGGGAGGATGGGGTTTCTCAATCATGTCTGTATCTGAGGAGAGTGGGGTCCTCGCAGGAGGAGGTCCCCCAATCCTGACCCCTCAAACCATGTCTGCCTCACCTGCCTTCTCTCCTCTCCAAGCATCCGGGAACCGAGAGGCAGCTGCTCCGCCCGCAGCGGCACCAGCCTCCCCTGTGTCGGTGTCCCCTCCGCTCCTGTGCCGGCCGGGGCTCTCCCTGGGTTTCTCCCCAGGCTTCTCCTAGGCATTCTTCGGTCTCTGCTCAAAAATGTACCGGGTTTGGTTTTTACTCCCATCACTTAGGAATTCAGCCCCAGCCCTCTGAGGGTCGCCCCTGTCACCCAGCTCCTCTCCAGCCTCTCCCAGATTTCTGCGTGTCAGTCCATCACTCAGGAGACCCTTGTCAGCTGAGACCACAAGAAATTACTCCCTCTGCTCCCCCATTTATTAGGCAGTGGCCCCCCCACATCCCTCAGCTCCCACGCTCATCTTTCCTGCCCGGTACACCCGGGGTCCCATAGCTACGCTCCATGCTTGGCGTTTTACTTCCAGCTGCGGTCAAGGTTTGGGCCAGCGTGAGCCGGTGTCAGGCCTGTCTCTCCGTCTCATCACCGTCGCACACCCACCTACAGAAGGGCCCCTCCTCCATCCCACCCTCACACACACTTGTGCTCAGAGGCAGCTGGAGGCCGCCTTCACCTCCCTGGCCTTTGTCACCCCTCTTCCGTGCAGCAAGACCCTCCTGCCTGCCACAGTCCTGGCTTCTGGGATCCAGGCCAGCATGCCCCCCAGCTTGGCTGTGGGTCCCTGCGGGTGACATGGCAGGCACGGTGACTCCATCTCCCCAGTGTGCCCGAGTCGCTGCTGCGATGATCCCCGCACTTGCGCTTGTATCTGAGCAACTGGCATTAACAGAACACCGTTCCTGAGTCGCCCTGCTCCTCCCTCCGCAACACCTCCCAACCTCCCAGCCTCCCAGCCTCTCAGTAGTTTGAAGGGTCTTTCTCTCCCTGCCTGGTCCCCGCTCTCTGGCCGCTGCCCCCTCTCCTGTGCTCTGCCCTCGCTCTGATGTCATCTGTCACCGCCTCTGTCTGTCCTTCCTGCAGACAGGCTTTCCCGTGGTTTCCCAGGAAAGGGGCTAACAGCCCAGCGCCCTCTCCGTCCTCCCTTCCCTCTGCCTCTGCCGCTGTCTGCATCTCCCCTCCATCTGTCCCTCCGGCTCCGGCCTCTCGAGGGACACGTTGTCTGGGCTCGTCTGTCTCCGTGTCCGCTCTCTTAGGTTCCCGTCTCTTTCTCCTCTTTTCTCACTTTCGAGCGCCTCTCATCATCTTGTTTCCTTTCTCCCCTCCCCGCTCCAGTCTTCTGCAGCCCCCTTTCTCCTCCTGGCTCTCACTCCCTCCATCTCGCTCTTTAATCCTTTCCCCCCATTTATCACACACACCGTCTCCTAGTCCCGGTTCTTCGGAGCCGCGCTTTCCAGCCCTTGTTTTTTCAGGGCTTACGTCCTTGCCAGTCCGTCTCCAGATCCACACGTTATCTTGATGCACTTTATCTCCCAGATTTATGTTCACCCCGGTCTTCTCGCCACCCGTCTTTGGCCTTTATCCAGCCCCACCCTGATGTTCATCTCTGCACCAGCGGTTACTTCCGGGAGCCCCGTCCCCTCCTGAGCCGGCCTTCCCAACCCTGTTGGGTCTTCGCGCCCACCCTGTGCTTTGTCTCCCAGCCCTGCTCAGACCCCCACTCAGGCCACATCTTCTGCCACCCCCATTTCGCTCTCTGTCCCTGGGCCACCTTTCTGCCCCGTCGGTCATACCAGCTGCATGCTGTCCCTTCCTAACCCTGTATATACATTTTAGCTCAATGTGAAAATTTCTAATAGTTACAAATCTCTGTTTTCTGGAAGCTGAGTATCACCACCATGGAATGCATCTGAAAGAGGAGGGGGAATGTAAAATCCTATCAGAAGATTTAAAACTGTCAGTCCATTTTTTTATGCATTGGTTTTAAATTTTTATTTAAGTATTTTTGGCTGTGCTGGGTCTTCGCTGCTGCTCGGGCCCTTCCCCAGTTGAGGTGAGTCTGGTTTCCGCAGCTTCTCTTGTTGCCGACCGCTGCCTTCAGAAGTTGTGGATCCTGGGCTCTAGAACTCAGGTTCAGTTGTCGTGGAGCATAGGCTTAGCTGCTCTGCAGCATGTGGGATCCTCCCAAATCAGGGATGGAACTCGGGTCTTCTGCACTGGCAAGCGGATTCTTTACCCCTGAGCCTCCAGGGACGCCTCTGTCCGTTTTATTATCACAGCAACTAGTAGTCCATTTTAAACTTTACGCGAATTGGGAAGATCAAATTCTCTCCGCCGTCAGCTGCCCAGCGACCCCTTCCCACAAGGCACCACGCTGCAGAGATGACCTCTCTCAGCAGACGCATGGGCAGGACAGTAGCTTGCTGGGTCCACGGCCATGAATTCCCAGACACATTTTTTACTAATATGTTCTCAAGATGGAGCTTTTACCCAGGATTCATGATTTGGGCAAATTTAAAACGTCCTTCCTTTTCAGCTACTGAAGCAGTTGCATGAATAGCAATAACTCCAGCACATGGCTTGTATGGCGTAGCCTGAAGGCAGGAAATAGTATGGAAAGTATGTACCTAAAGCTCTCGCAGGATGTCCACGGTTTTGAAGTTTGATTGGCGAGGACAAGGGCCTTGTGGGTTCCTCATTTTCCCTAAATCTTCCCTCATTTTCTAAATATGCCCCGATAATATTTTTTTTCCTAAAAGACTCCTGAAAGAGGAAATGAAATAACTGAAATACGTTACATTCTCAAAGGTTAAATTCTTATTATGAATTTTATGATTTGTTATGAGAGCTAGCAAACCACATAATGGTACAAGTATTAGAATTAATGTGACTGCTCTGTGACTGTCGTTTAATTATTTACAATCATTTGCTGAAGAAGAAAAATGACGCTCCATCCAATCGTATTTGGATTCTGTATTAACCATCAGTTTTTTATGCTTCATTTCTGTTTCTTTGAACGTTCTTGTTTTTAATACAGTTGGCCATATTCACAATAATTATTATAACTGAACCCTGTTTTACTCCTTTTTAGTAAATATATGTGTATATTTCAAGTGAGTGAAAGACTTTCAATCAACAGAGCCCACAAGAAGATAGTCACTCAACTGCCCTGCAGGCTTTTGCGGATGTTTGATGATGACTTTTAGAAGCAACAGTAGAGTGAAACGCCAATCTTGCTCACACCCCTGGCAAGGCGTGACAGTGACAACATGTGCACATATTGGCAAGTCAGGCAAGAGTGACCGAAAATAACTGAGAGAAAAGTACTTGGTTCTTTAGGACAAACAGGGCCGTTCTATGCTTTTGCTTGTGTGTGAGTGCGTGACACAGGAGTTTCTTAAAATAATTCTCATCTTTACTACACCAGAGGGACACAGCTATAGTTCTCTCTGTTCTGTATTCTGGATTTAAAATTTATTTACCTGCTGTGCCGTGTACCATGTGGGATTTTAGCTCCCAAGCAGGGATTCAATCCGCGCCCTCTGCAATGGAAGCTCAGAATCTTAACCACTGGACCAATAGGAAAGTCCCATATTTTACTTATTTTAAACAGTGTTCGGTCTCACCTTTGATCAACTTCCACTCCGTCCCCATTCTCACTAATATTTTTTCCAAGATTTTTTAAAAATATGGACCATTTTTAAAGTCTTTTGAATTTGTTACAGTACTGCTTCTGTTTTGTTTTTTTTGGCTGCAAGGACTGTAGGATCTTGGCTCCCCCTATCAGGGATTAAACCCGTACTCTCGGCATTGGGGGTCTTAGCCACAGGACCGCCAGGGAAGTCCCCACTCTCACAACATTTTGAGTCCCAACGTGTCACCCCTTCTGGCCCCCAGTCGGCCACAATGGAGACATAACTCTCCCAGAACTGATCTCATGGCCAACCTCTGATGTCGGTCCACAAGAGCCAGGTGAGGCCACGAGGGACCCTGGTCTCTGCTCCTTCTCGGTCAGACGTGCTGAGTATCTCTGAGCACTCAGAGCTGCTGTGAGGCTGAAGAAAGAGGACCCATGAGAGGGGACAAGGTCACCCCATCGCCACGCTTCTTCAGACACAGACCAGCTCCCTCAGCTCCAGCAGCCACAACAAATCGAAAACACGATGTTCCATCGAACTTGTTTGACTTTGCTTGAAATAATAGTAATAATAATAACCTAATTTTTTCCAGCCTTTAACCAATGCCGAGTACCTTACCCGCTTTAGAGTTTTCAACCCTCATATGAACCACGTTACAAATGGAGAGACTGGGACACAGACTGAAGTCCCATGCTTGAGGTCACACAGGCAGGCAGTGGCAGAGCTGAAGTCTGAACCTTAACACTTGCACATTAAGCCACAGGGATGAAATGATAGCAACAGAACTGCCGGCCAGCGTTCTCAGCACATGTTACAACTCTTTCTCAGTCTATCTGCCAAATGTATCTGATAGAGAACTTGAATCCAGAATATATAAAGAGCTGTCAAGATGCAATAAGAAACCAATTTTAAAACAGACAAAAGATTTGACTATTGTGTATCTTCACTAATCAAGATCTATGGATTGTGAATAAGTGTGTGGAAAGAGGTTCAGTGCAATCTAAAACCACGATGAGAAACCAGTAAACCTCAGAATGGCTAAAATCTACAAGACTGGCCGTGTCAAGTGTTGGAGAGGACATGGAGGAGCTGGAACCCTCGTACACCGCTGGTCGGAAGGCAAATTGGTGCAGCTGCTTTGGAAAATGGTTTGACAGTTTCTTAGAAAGTTAAGCCAATGCTCATTGTTCAGTCCAGCAATTACACTCCTATACATTCACCCAAGAGAAATTAACACAGATGCCCACGCAAAGACTTGTCCATGTCTGCAGTAGTCCTGCTTGTAATCCAGCCCTCAGGTCTCTTCCACAGAGGCCACCAAACACAGGTGCTAACACATGTCTGTATTAATGCTTGGAATGTTCTAGAAGGGCCTCTCTACCTAGAGGAATTCTTTCCCACTCCGTTGGGCCCCCTGTTTTTTTTTTTTGCTAACTATTACATTTTTATTTTTCTGAAAATCTTTATAATTTTATTTATTTATTATTTTTGGCTGTGCTGGGTCTTCGCTGCCGTGGGAGCTTCTCACTGTGGTGGCGTCTCCCGGTGCAGAGCACGGGCCCTAGGGCCCACAGGCTTCAGCAGTTGCAGTGCCCGGGCTCTGGAGCACAGGCTCCGTAAATGGGCTTAGTTGCCATGTGGGATCTTCCTGGACTATGGATTGAACCTGTGGCTCCCGCATTGGCACGTGGTTTCTTTACCACTGAGCCACCAGGGAAGCCCCTGAAAAAGCTTTCTGAGGACAAAGAAGATTAAATAAGGACCTATACAGTCAGAGGACTTCCCTGGTGGCTCAGACGGTAAAGCGTCTGTCTACGATGCGGGAGACCCGGGTTCGATCCCTGGGTTGGGAAGATCCCCTGGAGAAGGAAATGGCAATCCACTCCAGGACTATTGCCTGGAAAATCCCATGGACAGAGGAGCCTGGTAGGCTACAGTCCATGGGGTCGCAAAGAGTCGGACACGACTGAGTGACTTCATTTCACTTATATAGTCAGACAGGTCTGGGTTCAAATGCTTGCTCGGCCATTATCACCCCAGGGGCAACTTTGGCAAATGCCTCCTCCCTCTGGGACTAAAGTCTCCTTATCCGTGAAGTAGGGATGTGATAGGAAGAGCCCTGGTGTCTCCCAAGAGCTGTTGTGATAACCTTCACAGAAGGGCTTTAGAACCTGTTGCTCCACCTGGGTGAAGATCCCGCAGAGCCCCTGCCCTTCCACAGGCCTGGGTGAGGAGGGGGAGCGTGAGAACTCACCCTCCCTTCCTCCAAACTCCTCTGTGGCTCCCTAGTACCAGACTCTGCACCAAGGTCATCCACAGCCTTCTTTAACTAATCCACCAGCTATTGACAGAGAGCCTGCTGCGTGCTGGGGCCCGAACTGGCTGCTAGTCCTGCCCTCTCAGAGCTGGTGGCTGCTGGGGGAAACTCACTGAGGCCAGGGGCGGGACCCCAGGGAGGGAGGTGCAGGCTGGGAGGGAAGGTCCGTAGCGTGCAGGGGGCTGTCCACTTGGTTGCTCATGGGAGCCATCGAGGTCAGGCCTCGGTCGCGAGGGTCGCGGACGTGGGGCAGGTCGGGGGGCGGGCTCCGGCAGAGATGGCTGGGGGAGGCAGCACCGAGAAAAGAGCTCTAAAGAATTCCTCCATCTTCCCTCCACCAGCCCTCTTTTCCTGCCAGTCGTGCCAGAATCCTTCCTCTGCCTTGTCCCCTCCTTCCGTCGCCCTCCGACCCGGCCAGCCCACGCATAAACGCACCTCCCACCCGGTCTTCCTCCCTGACTCTCCAGGCGGAAGCGGCTGCCTGCAGGTGCCTCCTCTTGTCTCCCACTTCCTTTCAGTCCCCTTAGTCTGTTTCCCACACACAGCCAAGGGGAAGTCTCTCCTCCGCATAAAATCCCCTGGCAGCTCCCCGTGGCTTAGGATAAGATCCAAGCACCTGGCTCACAATGCCCTGCCCGCCTCTCGCACGCCCTCTCCCATCTCTCCCTTCCAGCCACACTGAGCCACATCAGGAACATGCCAAGCACGCTCTGACCCCAGGGCCTTTGCACTGGCAGTCCCTTCCACTGCAACTTCCTCCTCCGGCTCAAGTTCTCTTTGCCCAGCTCGTTCCTCTTCTCTGCCATCTTGGGACACCTCCCTAAATACCCCCACACCCCTAAGCTGGCACCCGCTCATGGCAGCCTGCACCCTTTCAGTCCCCTCCCTTAACTGTCAGCTCCCTGAGAATACACAGCAGCCTCTCTGCTCCTGCAGCAGGAGCACCTGGGGCCAGCCCTGGCGCACAGTAGGTGCTCTGTGCAGGCAGGACCGAGTTCCAGTCGCAGGGGCTGGTGCCTGGAGCTCCAGACCTGCGGACCTCCTCTGCTGAGGGAAGAGACCCAGATGGCAGAGTCAGAGCTGAGGCCCACTGGACACTTCAGCCTCTGCGCCCCAAGGCGGTGGGCCCCACCAGCAGAAATCACCCTGGCCTTGGGGCGGGGCTGACCTTGGTTCAAATCCTGGTGCCTAAGCAGAATTACGACATGACCCCAAACCCCATTACTTCCCAAGGGATTGATTTATCAAAACGTATACTTTATCTTTGGCAGTTTATCATATATCGGTTGCGTATCAGTTACACACATACACACATTTATGCACTAAAGTAGCAAAAATAACAAATGCACGTGTGCTCAGTCAGTTTAGTTGTGTCTGACTCTTTGCAACACCGTGGACTGTAGCCTGAAAAGCTCCTCTGTCCATGGGATTCTCCAAGCGAGAATACTGGAGTGGGTTGCCAAGCCCTCCTCCAGGGGATCTTCCCCACCCAGGGATCGAACCCGCATCTTCCGTAACTTCTGCACTGCAGGCGGATTCTTTTACCACTGAGCTACTGGGGAAGCCAAAATAACAAACAGAAACCAGTAATAACAAAATGCTGGCGAGGATGTGGTGCGGCTTGAACTCTCCCATAGGTTGCTGTGGTCCACACAAGACCTGCTCGGGGACGTTCACAGCAACCCTCTTGGTTAAAGCCCCAAAGTGGAGACAACCCATATCCACCCAGCAGATGAATGGATAAACAATATGTACTATACCCACCAGTGGAATCTTCAGTTCAGTTCAGTCACTCAGTCGGGTCCGACTCTGCGGCCCCACGGACTGCAGCACGCCAGGCCTCCCTATCCATCGCCAACTCCTGGAGCTTGCTCAGACTCATGGCCATCGAGTGGAACATTACTGGGCCGTGAAAAGAATGAAATGCTGACACAGTACAGCATGGATCAACCTCAGGAACGGTCTGCTCAATGAAAAAAGCCAGTCATGAAAGGGCACGTGCTTGTTTGTATGGTCCATCTGTGCATGTCGAGAACAGGCCCATCGAGACAGAGATCAGATTAGTGGTCGCCAGAGGCCAGGCGAGGGGAGATGGGGAGTGGCTGTTTCTTCTTCCGGTGATGAAATGTTCTGGACTTAGAGGGTGGGTTTAGTTGCACAATTTAGTGCATGTACTAAAAACCACTGAATTGTACCCCTTAGTGGATGAATTACATGGTAAGTGAGTTGCATCTCTATAAAGCCGTGGCAAAAAGAAAATCCTGGTGCCGCCAGTGATCTCACAGCTGTATGTCTTTGGGAAAGTCCCTTGCACTTCCTGAGCCCAGGTTCTGCCTTTCTCAGTCAAAGGATTGACCAACTCATGGCCAGTAAACAGCCATGCAGGGTAACCATCCACGCTTTCGGGGAACAACGGCCCCACTGGGGCTGGAGGACGGGCTGCCCATAGACACACAGGATACGTTCAGCCCACAGGCAGTGCCCGGGACAGGTGATGGCACTTAGCATCACCCTGCAGCCCTCAAGTGACAAGGTGGACGGGATCACCAAGCGTGACTTCCTTCACCCCGGGGACATCGCCAACTCTTGAATGCCTTTCTTCTGTGTGTGGGTGTGTGTGTTTCTGTTCAGAAAGAAAAACACATGCTCATTATAGAAAATTCTGAGATTTATGAAGAAGGGAATTGAAACCCCAGCAAACCTGCCATCCTCAGAGAACCACCATTGACCCCCAGAGCACATCCATCCTTCTCTATGAAGGCAAAGATGGGAAAAGATGAAGGAACATTTTTATGCATCGGCTCCTTTTCAAATCAACTTGTGAACATCTAGTTTATTTGTGAAATTTTTGATTGATTGATTGATTGTAAATCAGGGGTCTTCCCTAGTGGTCTAGTGGCTAAGACTCCGTGTTTTCAATTCAGGAAGCCTGGTTCAATCCCCGGTCAGGGAACTAGACCCCGCATGCCGCAACTAAGACCCAGCACAACCAAATAAATAATTACTGAAAAGAGAGAGAGAGATGCTCACCAGGGAAACAACGATAACACTGCAGTGGAAAAGGTTAAAAATTATGTGAAATAAAATGCCCTCCTCTTCTCCAGCACCTCAACCTACCTGCAGAGATGATCACTCTGGGTCGGGGGTTCATGTCTTCCAGATACTTCTTTTTCTTTTCTTTCTCTCCTTCCTACCAACAGTTAGTGAGAACTAACCACCCATGCATTTATTCATCTCATCATTCAAGAAATATTTAAAGTGGTTGTCAGACGTCAGACATTTTTGTTTCTCAGTCCACACACTACCTAACAAAGTGTTAATTGTTCAGTCATATCTGACTCTTTGCGACCCCATGGGATTCTCCAGGCAAGAATTCTGGAGTGGGTAAGCCGTTCCCGTCTCCAGGGGATCTTCCTGACCCAGGGATAGAACCCAGGTCTCCTGCATTTCAAGCAGATTCTTTACCTTCTGAGCTGCTCAGGAAGCCCCACTTGCACAATATCTATTTTAAAGGTTGCATGGACATTTATAAAGCAGCTGCAGAGTTCTCAGGATGCCACATGGGCCCCTTGAGCTGGGCACTGGGGCTGTTAGCGGTCTCTCGCTCTTCTGCAAAGTGCAGGTGGAGTGTGTTCCTGTCCTTTTTATTTTGTGCTTGGGCCAAGAGTTAAGCATGTTTTGCTGATGTGCAAAGGGAGAGCCAGGAAGGGCAAGGACTCATCTAGGATCACAGAGTGAGGCCTTGATGGCACTCAGACCCACAGGGCAAGGACCGAGCTTCTTAGGAAACCCCCTGCCCAGCCCCAGGTCATTTCCCCAAGGTAAAAATGGGTTTCCTTGGGGGATTCCCACCCCAAGCACCCCCCCTTAAGTGATACATGGTGCTCCTTTCTCCTTGTTGTTACCTTTTCAGCACCACAAAAATGTTTATTTCAGGCCATGTGTGTGTGCTCTGCCGTTGTGGTAACTCTTTGCAACCCCACATACAGTAGCCCACCAGGTTTGTCTGTCCATGGGGTTTTCCAGGCAAGAATACACGAGTGGGTTGCCATTTCCTCTTCTGGGGGATCTTCCTGTCCCAGGGGTTGAACCGATGTCTTCTGCATTGGCAGGCAGGTTCTTTACCACTGGGCCACCTGGGAAGCCCATTTAAGGCCATAGCACCAGCTGCTGCTGCTGCCAAGTCGCCTCAGTCATGTCCGACTCTGTGTGACCCCATAGACGGCAGCCCACCAGGCTCCCCCATCCCTGGGATTCTCCAGGCAAGAACACTGAAGTGGGTTGCCACTTCCTTCTCCAATGCATGAAAGTGAAAAGTGAAAATGAAGTTGCTCAGTCGTGTCCGAATCTTAGCGACCCCATGGACTGCAGCCCACCAGGCTCCTCTGTCCATGGAATTTTCCATGCAAGAGTACTGGAGTGGGGTGCCATTGCCTTCTCCGATAGCACCAGCTAAATAGAGTCAGATTTGACAGCACCTGATGCCTTCACTGCTTCCCTTGTGGCTCACCTGAGGCCCTTGCAGGTTGTCCTACAGCAGGGTAGGGGACACAAGATTTCACAGAAGGTCTTCCGCTCCGCTGGACCCTGCCTTCTGGCCACTCCAGGCTCCAGGCGACACAGGATGCCAGACCCTGGGAGTCAGGCTTCAGACTTCAATAAGGGCCAGGAGACACAAAAGAGCCAGCATCATTAGGATGGTCCTCTATGTGACCTTTGGAAAATACTCTTTTGGAGCCTCAATTGCTCTGTCTGTAAAATGGGCATAATAATAGCCAGTGTTTACAGAGGCCTTCCTCTATGCCAGGCCCCAGGCCAAGCAATTTATAAGTATTCATTCATTTAATCTGTTCAACAGCCCCCAGAAGGAGGGGCTGTTCTTCAGATGAGGAAAGATGACACAGAGAGGTTGAGTAATATGCTCCAGGTCACACAGCAGGGAGGCTGTGGGGGAGACGTGTGAACCCAGGCAGTCCGCTCTAGAACCTTGTACCTGTATGGCCTAGGGTTGTACAGATGAAACCAGGTAACCTGTGCAAGACAGACAGTGAGCCATCATGAGGTGGTTACTGGTGTTATTATTACCGTTGTTGTTTTTATTTGCCTGATTGGTTGCTCTTCACCTCACTGAGTCTTATCTCCCTCAGTTGCTGAAAAGTCTAGACAAGGCCTGTCCTGGCCCCTCCCCATCCCGAGCGTCTCCCCATTGCACCCGTTCCTCGGCCTCATCTGCACCCTCTCCAGGGGGCCGGCTGCCAGCTTTGCTCCTACACAACTTCCCATGGGATCTTCCCAGAGAATATATCCACTCAGGCTTCTGCCCTGCTCAAACCCTCCCATGCCCTCAGGATAAGCCCCAAATTCCCTACCTGGCCCTGGCCCTAATCCCAGCAGACCCCTCCCTCCTGGCTCCTAGCCCCTCTCATACTTCTGAGACCAAGGGAGAGCAGAGTTTTTGTCTAAAGACTCCTATTTTCCAAGAACCACAGAGACAAAAATCCAGCTCCCCAAATCTCCTCCCTAGGATCCCGTTCCTCCACGCCAATTTCCTAGCTCTCCCTCCGAGTTCGTTGGTTGAATAATAAAAAGTTCCCAGATCCATTCCAGGCCCTGAGAAAAACTGGCCACACCCTTGGCTGTAATCACCTGTCAGGAGTTAAATTGTGTCCCCTCTCCACTAAAAAAAAAGAAGAAAGAGAGAGAGAGATGTTTAAGTCCCACCCTGCTCCCCCCCCACCTGTAAATATGACCTTATTTGGAAATAAGACTCTCCTCGTGGCTCAGATAATAAAGACTGCCTGCAATGCAGGAGACCCAGGTTCGGTCCCTGGAGAAGGGAGTGGCAACCCACTCCAGTACTCTTGCCTGGGAAATCCCACGGACAGATGAGCCTGGCAGGCTACAGTCTGGGGTCGCAGAATCGAACACGGTTGAGTGACTAACATTTTCACTTTCACTTCTTTATTAAGTGGATGTAATGAAACTAAGATTTAGGGTTGGCTTTACCTCCAGTGACTGATGCCCTCAGAAGAAGGGGAGCGGCACACCCTCAAAGGAATAAAGGCACAGAAGTCCACGTGAAGAAGGAGGCAGAGATCACAGCCATGCAAGGAGCGAAGGAGCGCCAGGATACCAGGAGCCTCCCTCTAGCTGCTGGAAGAGGCGAGGAAGGACATACTCCCTAGAGGGAGGTTTTGGGATTCCCTGGCGGCTCGGAGTAAAGAACTCGCCCGTCAACGCAGAAGACCTGGGCTTGATTCCTGGGTTGGGAAGATCCCCTGGAGGAGGAAATGGCAACCCACTCCAGTCTTCTTCCCTGGGAAATCCCATTGCCAGAGGGGTCTTGTGGGCTATAGTCCGTGGGGTCGCAAAAGAGTCAGACACGACTTAGTGACTAAATAGCGAGAGCCTTTGGAGGTAGCATGGCCCAGGTGACACTTGACTTTGGACTTCTAGCCTCTAGAACTGTGGCAGAATAAACTTCTGGGTTCCCCTTGGGCCCGGGGCATCCCACACAGTATGTGGGATCTTAATTTCCCAGCCAGGAAGCGCAGAGTCTTAACCACTGGACCACCAAGGAAGTCCCAAATGTCTGTTCTTTTTAAACCACCCAATTTGTGGTAACTTTTTATGGCAGCCACGCCTCAGTCACTCAGGCGTGTCCGACTCTTTGCAGCCCACCAGGCTCCTCTGTCCATGTGCTTTCCCAGGCAAGAATATTGGAGGGGGGTTGCCATTTCCTCCTCCAGGGGATCTTCCCCACCCAGGGATCGAACCCACCTCTCCTGTGTCTCCTGCACTGGCAGGGGGATTCTTTACCACTGAGCCACCTGGGAACTGTATGGCGGCCATAGGGAACTAATCTATCACCCAACTGTGGGCACAAAGAGTGGGTCTCAGGCGCAGGGTACTGAAGGAGGTTGTGCAAAGAACCTCTTGCCAAGTGGGTGGTCCTGCCCTCATGGAGTCTGGAAATTTTCCTAGTCCTCAGGGACCAGACAGCATACCTCACCTCACAGGGCCGTATGGAGACTGAACTCTCTTTTCCTGGTCCTAACCCGCGCCCCCATCTACACACACCTTTGGCTATCTACCTGGCCGGAGAGGATGTTGAGGTTTCTGTTAACAGAAGACTGGTTGAAGCGCAGAATGGGACCGTCTATTCGAGACAGACAAGACAGGCAAGTGTAGTAAGTAAAGACCCAGATTATGCTCCACTTCCATTTAAAGAGTTTTAGTTGCACCCACCCAAAGGGAGAAGGAACAAAAGGACCACGATAATAAAAGAACTCAGCATTTGGGATTTCCCTGGTGGTCCAACGAGTAAGACTCCGAGCTCCCAGCACAGGGGGCGTGGTTCGATCCTTGGTCAGGGAACTGGACGTAACACACAGCAACTGAAGACCCCGAAGGCTGCAGCTGAGATTCTGCATGCCACAACAGAGGTGGGAGATCCTGTGTGCCACAACCAAGACCCAGCGCAGCAGAATAAACAAACACACAAAAATCAATACTAAAAAAAAAAAATGTTTTAAAAAGAAAAAGAATCAGGATGTCAGTCCGAGCTCTGCCATCTGCTTGCTGTGTGACTCTGGACAAGTTACTTAACCTCTCTGGGTCTTGGTTTCCTTTTTCTCAAGTCTGTTGTGAAGGTTTAAGGAGTCAGTCAATGCAAGGTACTCAGCACAGGGTCATAGAAGTGCCCCGTAAGGATGGTGGCAATGATGTATTTCCTAGGGACACACGCGTGTTCATCACTCACTCAGCGAGGTTTCACTGGCTGTGCCCCTCCTGTGAGAGAGACTGGACAATGAACAAAGCAGAAACAGTTTCCACTTGCACAGAGCCGATATTCTGGTGGGGAAGCCACTCAAAAAGAGCAGTGGCGAGTGAAATATGTGGGTGAGTGCGATGGCGACAAGTGCTACGG
>SJYX01018168.1:101655-113292 GCA_006410675.1 Oreotragus oreotragus | reverse complement strand
CCCCCCCCGAGCCTGGCAGGGCATCCAGAAGACTGGGAAATGGTCCCCAGGGTCCACCCAGACGGTGGAGCTCAGGAGGGGATGCTGTGGCAGTGACCAGGAGGCAGGGTGCTCCCTTCTGGAGTGGGGGAGGCCACTCCGGGCCGCAGGGAGGGCCCAGAGAGGCGGAAGGAGCCTTGAGGGTCAGCGCGGGCCCCCTGAGCAGCCCGACTCTTGGTGCTTGTGGAGCAGGGACATTCGGGAGAAGGTTCTGGAGCATGTCTTGCACTGGTACTTCTTGACATCCGAGTGGGTCTGGAGGTGAGCCCGAAGGTTGGAGCGGTCAGCAAAGGCGCGGCTGCAGTGGGGGCAGGAGAAGGGCTTCTCGCCTGGGGAGAGACGACAGGAGGGGTTGGTGGAGGTGCAGTCACTTGGGAGAATAGCTGACGTCTGCTGACATCCCCAGCCACCCCCAGCCTCTGCCACCCAGCTCACCCCAACCTTGAAGGGCTCCCATGACCCAGAGAAACCAGAGGCCTGGATTTGCCAGGGAGCGCTGCCGCTTCCCACCGTATGGCCCTGAGCAAGACAGCGGGCTTCTGAGCCTCCGTTTGCTCATCTGTAAAATGGAGCCATTCAGCCCCCACGCACAGGGGTTGGTAATTGAGAGAAGGCTGAATCAAATACTTTTCCTGCCCTGCTGGCAGAAGTGCTCAACAATGACGCGGCAGTGGCGGCCGCGTGTTTGCCAAACGCTTGGTGCCAGGGATGGTGGAAGCACTTCCCGCTATCTCATTGAACCCCACCTGCGTCCTGAGTTTAGGGATGGAGAAACTGAGGCACAGGGAATATGCAGGGTCTCAGCAAGAACCAAGCAGCCCGACTCCAGCGCCCTTGGTTTTAACCACTACAGAGACTGCTTCTTAGTTAAGGAGGCTGAAATGGGTGTT
This sequence comes from Oreotragus oreotragus, assembly GCA_006410675.1. Lineage (NCBI taxonomy): Eukaryota > Metazoa > Chordata > Mammalia > Artiodactyla > Bovidae > Oreotragus > Oreotragus oreotragus. Next base: position 112,363 of record SJYX01018168.1, on the reverse strand, counting down.
TCTTATTATCACCCCTGTATTGCTTTCCTGCAGGGACAAAGCTTAGCTTAAGAGTCAGCCTAAAAGCCCCCCCTCCCCAGGTTACTCCTTTTCACTGCTTCCCCATCACTGGGATCACACTCAAGAAAGTGTCTGTCTGTCCCCGCCATCAGAGAGTCCCACAAAGGCAGGAACCTCCCCACCCCGAATCCATTCCAAGCTTCCAACCCAAGGCCTAAAACCCCCAAGAGGCTACAGAAATCTTTTCACCTTGTGACTTTTTAAAAAAGAATCCCACCTGAGGCCCTCATGCCACCTGGGCACCCAGGCTGTATTGGGAAGAGCCTTGCACTCAGGGCTGGATACACAGTAGGAGCTTTAAGTGCTTGGACAAAAAATCTTTTTTTAATAATAAAAAAGAAAAGGTCTCAGAAGAGCCTGACTGCTCAGTCACCACCAGACAACACCACTCACCAGGTTTTCATAATTCCTGCTCCAGTCCAGAGACTGTAACTCACATTCCAGAAACCTTACAGCAAATGCTGTTTCGTTTTTCCTTGGGGCTGCATTTCCCAAATAAAGCCAGAAGAGTAACTCATTAAATAAATACTAATCAAGCCTCTAACCCCACCCAGGCACTGTTCTATAATCTGAATATTCTTTTCCCAGAAAAGACATTCTCTTCTCCTCCCCTTCCCCTGTGTCCCTAGGCCAAGGCCGCCAGTTAAATCCTGGAAATAAATGAATGCCAGCAGCCCTCCTGGGTGCCTGGGGGCACTGCGCAGTGCTGGGTGGGTGGGGTCCAGAAGCCTACAGGGGAACCTCGATCACAGGCTCAGTCTCCTGGGGCGGGGACACCAGGAACCGAGCCCCCAGCAGGACTGGGCCGGGGCCAGAGGACTGGGGAAGGGACGCCTGTGTGACCTGCTCTGCCGTGACTGGAATCTGCGTAGCAGGCCCGAAGGCTCTGATGACTGCGTCCTACAAGCTCTTCCTCATTCACACCATGCTCTGAAAACTCAGGCCCTGGGCCCTGCAGACCTGGAAAAGCGGACGCGGTGCCTGGGTTCCCCGCTTCCCCTCGCCCCCCTCAGCCAAGGCGCAGGAGCCCTGACTCCGGCCTGTAAAGCTGGGACTTGGGCAAGCGGTGGCCTTCCCTGCGCCTCTGTTTGCTCACCGCTGAGACGGGGTCAGGATAGCCCTGCTCTCAGGGCGGCTGCTGGACTGACTGCTGCGACACAGGTGACGAGAGAGGTCCTGAGTGCGTGCCTTCCCGCCTATGGCGCTCAGCGAACATTATCTTTATGTTACGTGTGATTAGACACAAACCTGGACAAAGGCTGGATGGGATGGGATGGGATGGGTGGAGGTCTGTGTGCAGAAGCAGGAGGCCCCACAGGCCTCCACCCCGTACAGACCCACTCCCCCACCCTGGCCCAGCCACGTCTCTCTGGTGCTCCTGGAGTGTGAAATGGGCACCAGGCCGGCGGGGACAAAGGCCGCCGAGGGGGGCAGTGTACATGCGATACTCCCTGGATTAAAGGGGCCTGACACGCTGCAGGCCGGCAGCTGCGGCCCGGAACAGGTGCTGGGCACCGCTGCCCCGCGCACCTGCTCCAGCCCCCAGCCCCCGCCCCCCCGGCGCACCATTAAGACGCACAATGGGAGGCGAGGAGGATGGCGCTGGTGCATTTCAACAGGCTTTGTGTGTCTGGGCCGTGCCTTTACATGAAAATAATGTCCGAATGGGAGGGGAGAGAAGCTGGGGGGGCTGAGGGGAGCATCACAGGGCTTCCACTGCCCCCAAATAGAGACCCCGTCACTGGGCAGCCACACAGGCCAGGCAGTTGGACCTTTACATGTTAAAATCAGGGCTTTTGTGTACCAAGGAAGAAACTGCAGAAACGGGCTGCAAGCTCTGGAGATTGCCTGCCTCCACCCGTGCCTGCCCCGCTCCTCGCCCCCTCCCAGGAGGAATGACATCAATAATGCCTGCAAAATGCCAGGCTTCACACACCACCTCACTGACCCTCACAGCTCAGAGGTCAGCCCCTGGGCCAGGAAATGCCAGAACTGAGTCTCCAACCTGGCCAGGCTGACCCCCAAAACCAACAGTCATGGCCCTTGAATCCTCTCTCTGAAGAGCAGCCCCAAGCAGAGAGGCCTCCCCCATTCACCCTCTGAAAAGGTGGAGTGGTTACCTTTTCTGCACTTCCGGAAAGCTAAAGGCTAGGACGGGTTCCATCTCACAAGTTTCTACACATTTAGCATTACAGTTTTTGAAATGCCAAGACCTAATTGTGTTTTCTGCTGGCAAAGGAGTTCCTGGGCTTGCATGATGGGATTAAGTTTATCTGTTCAGCAGTGAGTGGGGGTGGGGAAAGCAGGTCTGAGAACCATCATGATACTCTAACAAGTCGTTATCAAGTGATGAAGCAGCCACTGAATCTAGACTGCACCCTCTAGATACTACCTAACCCACTCTGTATGATTAAGTTATAATCAGAGAGGCTCAGAGAGTTAAATCCCATACTCAAAGACACACGGCTTGAGAGCAGAACAAATACCAATGACGGTTTTTGTGCCTGCTGGTCGTGTCTCAAGCATTTTCCCAGGTTTTTTCTGTCCCAGGTGTCTCATTTAACCGGCACATAAACCTCACAAGCTGTTTTTACACTTATTTCACAGATGAAAATACAGAGGCTAAGGGAGGTCAAACTCCAGCCCAAAGTCTGGGGAGGATCCCAAAGCAGGATCCAGAGCGGAGGCAGGTGGGCAGGCTGACAACATCCTGCCTGGCTAGGGTGGGAGAGGGGGTGGGCTAGGGGAGGGTGGAGCAGGGTGGGCCCCTTCACACCTGGGGCCAACAGCAAGGTGTTGTTTATACCTTTCCCATATCCAGCTCCAACCCATTTGGCTGAGAGGAACTGAGCCTGCTGAGGGACATGTAAAAGTTATCTACTCAGCCCTAGTGCTTAGCTGATGAATGATGGCATGTTTCTGCCCAACTTCAGAGCCAGGCCCCCCCAAACTGTCGAGCCAGTTGTCAGGAGACGGCGGGGGCCTCGGTTCCCACAATCTGAAAGTAACAGCAAAGCCCATCTTACAAGTGCTGGCAGGGAAGGCAGGGAGAACGGAGCCGGGGTGGGGTGGGACTTACCAGTGTGGGTCCGGACGTGGCCCTGCAGCAGCCAGGGCCTGGAGAAGGCCTTCCCGCAGGTGCTACAGACGCAGGGCAGCGTGTGGCTCCGGATGTGCATCTTGAGGGCACCCAGGCTGATGTACTCCTTGTTGCAGTATTTGCAGTTGAAGGCCTTGCGAGACTGGGGGTCCTTGGCCACAGAGAGCCCGGTCAGCTGCTTGGGCAACTGGCCCAAGCCTGGGAAGGTAGCATAGCCCTCAGCCTCCAAGGAGGAGGCTGAAGTGGACGAGAAGGACGAAGGGGCCGGCGAGGGTGGGCTGGGGGGCTGGGAGCCTTTCCCGCTGTCCTCGTCGGACAGGGAGGTCAGCTCGCCAGCCTTGGGCATCTCCTGGGGCAGGAGAGAAGCCCAGCTGATGGGCTGGGCTTGGGGCGCCAAGAGAGAGTCCCAGATGAGTGTCGGCAAGGAGGCGGTGGGATTGAGGACCTCAGGCGGCGGGATGGCTGCCAGCAGGTGGGCCTGGTCGTAGGGCTGCTGGAAAGTGAGCTCTGAGAAGGGGACAGAGAAGAGGGCAAGGTCAGGCTTGAGCTCAGTCAGCCGGCAGACATCAGCCTGATGTGGGCCAGGAGCTGAACGGGGCTAGCACTCAGGGTTTATCAGATGAATACCAGATTCACTACTAGGACTGGCAGTCTGAGCCCCTCTTCACCCAGGTCACCTGGTTCTCCCTCTTCCGGGAAGAATCCCCCTTCCCTAGCTCCGACTCAAGGGGGTCATTTCCACGTCTCCATCCTCCTGAGGTACCCAAGTACCCAGCTTGAGGCCAGACCCCAGCATCCTGGCCCCTCATTTCCTCAGCTGCCAAGGCACCACACCCCGTCCCAGGCCCCCTTCCATACACATTTCTTCTCCCACACCCTCCTCCAAATCCCCTGGACTCTTTCGGAGCCCGCGCCCGGCGTCTGTCCGGATAGAAGCCTCCTCTTCTCACTTTTGGGAGGGGCGCCCCTCTTCTCTGCGGCTGGTAAGTTTCCGTTTCCTCAGCCCAAGACCACCGCCCTCCAAAAACCCTCTCCACATCTCCCGGATCCACCTGACCCGAGCTTATTCGCACCCAGGCTGTATTCTTTGACTCGACTCTGGCCCCTCGACTTCGTCCCTAAGCCCCCTGCTCCTCCAAGTGCTCTCCCCATGCAGCCTTCGCTTGCCTCCCCCGAACTCCCCAGGGGTCCGGTCCCCTCACCTGGAGAAGAGTCGTGCAGCTCACTGTAATTGGGTCTCCGGCGGGAGCCCGCAGACTTCCTGACTAGGAAAGAGCGCGGCATGGCGGCCGAAGCAGCGGGTGGGCGGGGGGCGGCGGCGGTCTCGCCGGGTCGCGCCGGGATCGCAAAGCCCTCCACCCGCGACGCCGTGCAGCTGCGCTGTGAGTGGAGACCGGCCGCCGATTCCCTTAAGTACGCCAGTCGCGGATGGGCGTGGCCCGCCCGGTCACGCCCCTTTGTCACCTCCGCGCCAATCGAGACGCGCCTTCACCAGCGGCCCCGCCCCGAGCAGGTGCGCTGGGGGCTGGCGGGGCTCGCGCCGCGTGGCGCTGGGAGCCGGGCGGGGCCGCGCGGACGCCGGGCCTCGGGCGCGTGCATGGGCGCCGGGCGGCGGGCTGCCGGGGGCGGGGCGCTGGGAACCCCTGGACTAGGCGGGACCCCTCTTCGGGACTCGGGCGCCCGGGCCGGCTCGGCGCGGCACGCTCTCCCGCCTCTGGCGCCCTCTGGCGCCGCGCGCCGCGGCTCTGGGCACCTGACTTTCGGAGACCGCCATCTCCTCGGGTGTCAGAACGGGGCGGGGGGTGCCTTTGCCCATAGGGTGCCTCGCAGAGAGCGTGGGATTGACCAGGGGCAGCACACAGTTCGGGGGCGGAGAGAAGCAATGGATCCCCCCACGTGGGTGCTGACAGTGTGCAATGCCACGGCCTTTTTTTTTTTTTTTTTTCAAAGCAAACGGGCATCAGCTAGAAGCACGCACATACTGACCGTGTGCCCACTAACGAACCAGGCACCCCTCCCGGCGTTGGGGGGGGGGGCTACAACCCTGAACAAAACACTCGGGGTCTCTGCTGAAGGGTCGCTCGCCCAGTCAAGTGGGTGAGACAGGCGAAGTCAACAGGCAATTCCAATGTAGAGGGAAGTGTATTTCGATGGGTGGTGGGGGGTAGACCACAGGGCACTGTGACAGTCAAGAGGCGGGTCACTTGACCAAGGGTCGGGCAACTTCCCAGAGGAAGTGAAGAAAATGCCGAGGCGAAAGGCCTGAGGTTAGAGGCAGTAACCATCTCAGAGCCATTGAGAGCCTCTCTCAGGATGGGGGTGGGGTGGTCAGGGCCTGGAGAAGTCTGGACTTTGCTCCAGGGGCCCTGGAGAGCCGAGGAGGGACCTGTTTGGAGTTTGGCTGAGAAAGATTACTCTGGGCAGGTGGGAGAAAGAAGTGGGGAAGGGCGGAGCTCAGGTAGTTGCCTCACTCGTCTAGGGTCATTGAAACTGTGTCTAAAGGACCTGAGGCTAGGCTCCACCGGGGGGAAGGGGGGGGGTGTCGGGCTGGGTGTCACTGACTGATTCAGCTGTGGGCCGGGCCCAGGGGAGGGACAGACTTCAGCCGCAGCTCTCCTCTGAGCCCCCTGACTGTGAGGGCCACGCCTGTCCTGGACTGGGGATGAGGCACAGGCCTAAATCCGAAGGTCTCTCCAGCTAGTTGCCACCTGTGGAAACCTGTTAAGTCCCTCCACCCACCACCCTGCATGAGAGCAGGGACAATTGTCTGGATCCTTAGGTGCTGTGAACAAAACAATCAACCTTTCCCTGTTCTAGCTGGGGAGCAGGGGAGGCGGGGGAGACAGGCCATACACAGTCACTACGAAGAATACGGCCTCCTGTACGTCTGTTTACTTCCCATCGTGATTTTCCACCTACATCCAGAGGGAGGAGTAACGCCGTGTCCCTCTGCTCCAAACCTCCTGTGTCCCTGTCTCACGCAGAGCAGAAGCCGAATTCTTCACCACCGCCCTCCACCTGCTGACCTGACCTCTGCGGCATTCATCTTGAGCCGCTCTGCCCCTCCCCCTGCACAACGATCCACGCCTTCTTTCTGTTCCTCCACATCCCAGCCCTTGGCACCAGCTGTTCATCTTCCCTGACCCCCTGAAATCTCTCTTCCGCAGGATCTTTACCAGAGAGTCTCTTTCTGTCTTTGTTTCAGCAGGAACTTCGCAACTGTTCAGCCTCATTTGTAAGGAGAGAAATGCAAATTAAAACCACAATGAGATACTATTTCACGCCCATCAGAAAGATAAAAAGTTAAAATTTGGTCATAGCAAGTGTTGAGGATGTGAGGACAGGAGGACTTTGGTTCCATGCGGGGGAGAGTATCCTGGGTATGAGCCACTTTGGAAAAGTTTAGCATCAGCGAACAACAGGTGACTCTCTAGCATTCTACTCCCAGGCCCGCTGCATCCCAGAGGTTCTTAGCCCTGGCGGCAGATCCCCTCAGGGAACACCAAAGCCTGGGCCCCACCCTTGCAGCCCTTCTGATTCAATTACTCTGGGTGGGACCCTTTGGTAGTAGCATTTTTGAAAACTCCTCAGGTGATTCTAGTGAGCAACCAAGGTTGAGAACTGCTGCCCAGCTCTAAACCCAGAAGAAATGAGAATATTTCTTGCACCCTCGTTCATAATAGGAAAAAAAAAAAAAACTGGAAACAACTCAAATGTTTATCAACAGTAGAAAGGATTAATAAACTAATTAATAAATTACAATCCTATAATGGGATACTATAAAACAAACTAAAACTCCATGCAACAACAGAGATAAATCTAAAAACATGGTGTCAAGCAAAAAGAACCAACTCAAATACAGTTAGTTGGATTTACACAGGTTCAAAAGCAGGTAAATGAAACACTTTATTGTCTAGGAATGTATATGGAGGTGGTAAAACTATAAAGAAAAGCAAGGAAATATTTACTGCAAAATTCTGGAGGGTGGTTAGTTGGGGGCAGAGGTGCTTCTAGAGAGGTTTTGATAATGTTTTGGGATTTTTTTTTTTGAGGGGGTTAAAATATTTTTTAAATTGGAGTTGCTTTACCATGTAACAGCAAAGTAATCAGCCAGAAACACAGATATCCCTCTTCCTTGGATTTCCTTCCCACTGAGGTCATCACAGAGCATTGAATAGAGTTCCTTGGTTCTCATTATTGGTTATCTATTTTATACATATGGATGTCAACCCCAATCTCCAAATCCATCCCAGATAATGTTCTATCTTAAGCACAGAAAGATGTTATTATCAGTCTTGAAACTGTACAATAGGCAATTTAGACACTCTTGCTAAGAATGATATATTTAACACATATTTTAAGTCACCTGAAGGGAAGCGTCTCTGAAGATCCTAGCCAAAGGAGGATCCTGCCTTACCACATATCTTTTTATTCCATTGCCTGCATGCTCAGTCATGTCGGATTCTCCGCGACCCCATGGAGTAGTAGTCCGCCAGGCTCCTCTGTCCATGGGATTTCCCAGGTAGAGCGGGTTGCTGTTTCCTCCTCCAGGGGATCTTCCCCACCCAGGGATGGAGCCTGTGTCTCCTGCACTGGCAGGCGGATTCTTGACCACAGAGTCACCGGCGAAGCCCTTTTATTCCATTTACCCCATTCAGTTTTCTTCAAAGCACTTAGTAGGGGCTCAAACAAGTGTTTGGTGAATGGTTACTGGCTGGACCTTCTCCTAGTCACCCTGTGCAAGTCACTCAGCCTCTCTGAGCCTCAGTTTCCTCATCTGTACAAGGTGAGCGTCCTGTCTCCCTGCGATGCCGGATGGGAGGTGGCTGGTCCTCGAATGCCGTTGCCTGGGCCTCCTGCTCTCCCTTTCGCTGCGGGCGGACACCCGCGCCCTGGAGGAGGTGTAAGGGGCCGGTGGCGGGGCATTTCTCCATCTCGCAGTCCCTTTCCTTCCGATTGAACTGTCTGGGCGCTTTATCCTGCCGGTTCGCCCACACACCCCTCCCTCCCAGAGACGGCGACGTGGGAGGGAGCTTTGGGTGAGGCGAGGCCCAGGGGCTGCAGGTCAGCTCCCGGGAGTGCGGTCCCAGACGACACTTTAGATGCTGCGGAGTCAGGTCCTCGCGGAAATGGACCGGCTCTGGCCCCCCGCCCCACCCCGCGCCCTGCGCCCCGGGCCGCGGCCCTGCGGCGCCCTCTGCTGGCTGTCATGTAGGGCTGGACGCGCACGCCGTGGATGGGGATGAAAACTGGTCCAGCTGCCTTGAAGAGCAGTTTGGGAACCCCAACTAGTGCCAGGACGAGGTGGCCGAGTGGTTAAGGCGATGGACTGCTAATCCATTGTGCTCTGCACGCGTGGGTTCGAATCCCATCCTCGTCGGCTTGTGGCTTCCATGCCCTGCCTTTAGCTGGGGCTTCTGTGCTTGTGGTTTTTAAGAGGGGAAAAAAAAAAAAAACACCTCTTCTGCCAATGCAGGAGATACGGATTCCATCAGGAAGATCCCCTGGCAACCCACTCTAGTATTCTTGCCTGGAGAATCCATTCCCCTCAACAAAGGCAAGTATTTTTACCAGCGTCTTGTATGACCTTCCAGAGACAGTCTGTATAGAGACAAGGAGATATGTATATTTGTGGATGTTCATATGTACACCCCTTTTTATAATGGGAGCCTATATTTTAGCCTACTTGCTTTTACCTCTCAAGTAACTACACTGCGTGTCTTGAAAGTTGTTCCATATCTTTACACGTAGGGCTGCAGACTCTTTCATTGTATGGATTATACCATAATCACACAATTTATCATACAAGGGGACTTGTGATAGGCATTTAGATTAGAATATAATTTTTTACTACTACAAACAAGGGGCAATTTCAGTGAATGTCTTGTACACACATCTTTGACCTGAAGTGCAAAGATATCTTATAAAAAATATTGAGGGAATTCCTTGGCAGTGGTTAGGACTCTGCTCTCATTGCCCGGAGGGTCTGGGTTCAATTCCTGGCCAGGAAACTGAGATCCTGCAAGTCATTTGACATGGCAAAAAAAGTTGTTGATACATTTGTCCAAATGTCCTCTATCAAGGTTAAACTAAATTATACTTCCACCAGCAGGGAGTTGGGGGCCCTTTTCAAAACCTGGTGGAGGCAGGGTGTTGTCAGCTTTTTTTTTTTTTTTTTATCTTTCCCCATCTGATAAGGGAAAGTGAGATCTCCTAGTTACAATTTGCATTTACATGATTGGGGTGGAGCAGTTTTCACAGCCTGTGTCCTTTTCCTTTTCTTGGTGTCCTGAACTGCATCTCTGTCATTTGGTCACTGATTTGATGAACTTCTTAATCAATAAAAACTCTTTGTATATTAGGCTAGCTGACCCTGTTGATTAGATCATTAACCGCTGAGTGGATCAATCAGAGAGTTCATCTCTGCCGGAAGAAGACATTGCCCACGAAAAGTTCAATGAATGAATCAAGGCTCAACCTCCACCCTTACCCTTGATTTAAAAAAACAAAACCTCTTGAGTGTCTCCCACCTGCCTGGAACAGTGATTCAGCCCTGGGCCTGACTTAGAAGTCCCTCTGAGAATCGAAAGTCACCATCTCAGAATACAAAAGGGTTTCAAGGGAAGTTTCTGGGTCCAAGTCTGTTGGGCATGGTCCAGAGCTGGGGACTCCAAGATGGATGAGCATTTTTTGTTCCCATTTGCTGAGCGCCTGCTGTGTGCCAAGTTCTGTGTGGGAGCTTCACCCGTGTAGGTATCCCGTTAGCATCCCCAAGTGGTATTTGACACTCTTGGGGAACAGTTAATACATTACAATGCAGACAGGTTAGCCATCTGTCAGAAAGAAGAAAACACTAGATATAATGGAGTGGAATCACATCAAGACATGAAGTGATAAAAAGCCAGGTGCAGAACAGCATGTACAATGTGATGGCATTTGCATAAAAGAGGGAGAAATATGTGAGTATTTCTTAGAAACACAGAAACAGCCATTGGCGGGAGGACTGGAAACTGGTTTCCGGGATTGTCTCTGAGTAGGGGATCTGAGTGGCAACCAGGCAGGAGCGGGAGAAGACGGTCTGTTACATGCCCTTTCCTGTGTCTTAAAAAATGTTTAAATCACTTGCAAGTATTAACCTCATTAATTTTTAATAGGGTAGCAAAAGTTATCCATCACAGATGATCTGTTAAATACATCAGTCCAATCAATGGAATACTTTGCAGCTGGCAAAATCTCAAATCCTGTCTAAGAGTATATAGAGCCTCCCAGGCGCCCATCTCTCTCATAGAAAAAGCCAAAATGCTCACGATACCATGAGGCTCTGTGGAACTGGGCCCCTCGTGGCCCCTCTGAGCTCACTTCCGGGACGAGGCTGCAGCCACAGCGGACCACGCCAGCCTCAGCCACTTGGCACGCGATGCTCCCTTTCTGTGGAGTATTGCCCCCGGAGACAGCCACCCAGCTCACCTCACCTCAGGGACGCCTCCTCTGGCACCGTGCCACCCCCTCTACTCTCCGCCAGTCTCACAGTCCTTACCCACCCACCCA
>SJYX01018168.1:70089-101258 GCA_006410675.1 Oreotragus oreotragus | reverse complement strand
GGGACGTCTCCCCTGGCACCGTGCCACCCCCTCTACCCTCCGCCAGTCTCACACTCCTTACCCACCCACCCACCCCAGTACTCCACACATATCTGACACCGTGTGTATTTTATTTATTTTGCTGATTGTCTTTCAGATCAGAGGTTGGCAAACAATAGCCCCCAGGCCAGATTCAACCTGTGGTTTATTTTTCTATGGCCCTTGCACTACAAATAGCTTTAAAAAAAAAAAAGAAAAGAAACCACTGGATACCCAGGGAGGTCTACAAATAGCTTTTACAGAGAAACATTTTATCAATTTGAGGAAAGGAAGCCCAACCCAGGCAGGAAGTATCTGTTTGGTTCACTGCTGTGACCTAAGCCTGATTTACAGTAGGTGCTCAATAAATATTAGCTGAATGAATGAATGAACCGATATAACCTTTTAAGTGAAAACAAAACATTCAGGTGATCAGAATATCTCATAGGCTGCCTGTTGTGCAGAAGTTAATAAATAATATCTACATGTAGGCCCAGACTGTACAATTAGACCCAAGAATCCGGTTACTTCTGAGGAGGAAAGCAGACAGGGGTGGGAAGGAGACTTCTTTTTCTCCAAACTGTTTTGGTTTTTTAAAAGTTATTTTATCATTCTTATTGTTATTTATCTTTTTTTTTTTTTTTTTGGCCATGCCGTGAGACATGTGGACTCTTAGTTTCCTGATCAGGGATTGAAACTGCGACCCCCTGTGTTGGAAGCATGGAGTCTTAACCACTGGACCAATCCCTCCAAACCATTTCTGAATAGTATGAATGTTTTATTTCAGACAAGATCAGGCAGATTCAGGGTGGTATGGCTGTAGACTCAGTGTCTATTTCAGATGCATGTCACCATTTCAAATAAAATACTTTTTCATGAAAAAAATCCAACCACAAAACCCAGGCAAAATTTAACTGCCACTGAGACCTGGCTTCTTCATCTAGTGAATGAGGATAGTAAGTAGGGTGACCAGCCGGCCCTGCTTGCCCAGGACTGCGGATGTTCCTGGGCAACCAGAAAGAGGTGATTTCCGTGGTTAGAAGGCAGTCGTCCAAAGCCTTGAGGGTCGCAGGCGGATGTGTGGGGACTGGGTGGGGCCCTGAAGGTAGACGTCTCTACACCTGCTGGGCCAGAGTCGTACCTGGAGGTCCACTGGCGCTCCAGACCCTACACGGGTCCCTGGGATATCTCGAAGGTGCAGTGCGCTCCTTGCCCGGCTAATCTCCGTGCATTTGCCACAGGGGTGGCCACGCATTATCTCACAGAGTATCTGGAGCACTAATTTGCCTTGGAAGCCTCGCCCCTCGGACTTCTGATAGCGCCCTTTTATCTCCACTTCTGGGCAGAAGGCTGAACCTGTTTCCAGGAAAAGCCCCACGGCCTCCTCTCTCCCTACCTGCGCCCACCTGGAGACCTTTGTGCATCTCTGGACAAAGATGTGTGGGAGATACTGCCAAGGAAGGGAAAGTGAGAACAACCATGTCCTTAGGTCAAAGGCTGTCACAAGATGCTACCTAGCCTGGGGCTCGTCTCCCCCTCTCTCCCCACTGCTTACCTGCTCCAGCCTCTGTGGCCTTCCTGCTCCCTCTTCACGCAGGTTCTGTCCCACAGCAGGCCTTGGCCTTTGCTGTTCCCTCTGCCCAGAATGCCCTTTGTCAGCTCTTCCTAGAGCCGTTCCCAGCTCATCTGTCACCTCAGAAATGCTCCTGTCATTGCCCTTTGCCACTGCTGCCACACTGGCCCATCTGGACGCCCCAGCAAGGCTTGAGTGCTAGGCGAGGTGGTTGTTGTTCAGGTCACTAAGTCGTGTCTGATTTTTTGCGACCCCATAGGCTGTAGCCCGCCAGGCTCCTCTGTCCTCCACTATCTCCTGGAGTTTGCTCGAATTCATGTCCACTGAGTCTGTGAGGCTATCTAACCATCTCATCCTCTTCTGTTATACAGTCAAGATTATCAACCCCATTTTACAGATAAAGAAACCGAGGCTCAGAGAGGTGACATGCCAACATGCTCAAGTTACAGTGAGCAAGCAATGGAATGTCCCTGGCTTAGTGGGTTAGGATTTTATAATAAACCAGCCAGACACAAACAAGCTCCTGTACCCGTGGAGCCCACAGGTGAGGGAGGAATCTGCCAGTCTGAGGGACCCGGGTGAGTCAGAGGAGTGAGACCCTGAGGGACCCCACGCTGAGGTCACAGGGATGGGCAGGTGAGAGAGGGAAGTGAGGAGACATTCCCAGCAGCAGAGACTGCTGGCCACCGTGACTAAGAAGCCCAGGGCAGCTGAGTGCTCCAGGCTGCGAGAGCAGTTCAGGCGGCAGAAGCCCCTCGCTGAGAGCCCCAGGCCCCTTGGGCCCACTCCCCCAGGCGGCTCCAGCCACCGTGGGCCAGAGCAGGCACACTCCGGCCTCAGCAGCTTTGCATGTGATATTCCCATTCTGTAAATAACTTCCCCACAGGTGGCCCTGGCAGTTCTTGAGATTGCCAGTCTTTTTTTAAAATTAGAAACGTCCAAATGGGAGTTTAGAAAACTATGGTCTGGGGACTTCCCCAGTGGTCCAGTAGCTAAGATGCTCCGCTCTCAATGCCCAGGTTCCACCCCTGGTCAGGGAACCAGATCCCTCACGCTGCAACTAAGTTTGTGTGCTGCCGTGAAGATTGACAATCCTGCGTGTTGCAACTAAGACCCAGTGCAAATAAATACTTAAAAAAAAAGAAAAAACTGTTGTCTGTTTTTAATGTTTGTATTTAATATGTTAACACTTTAAAGACATGTACACACATCTCTGCAGAGCACGAAGCTAGGGTCCTGCCTAGCCCTACCACCTGTGATTATATAATCCTGAATAGATCCCTTCTCAACGTAGACTGGGAGCTAAAGCCTGAACAAGCCGTCTCAGAAGCCCTCCTCGAAGGCACGTGAACACAGACACACACACACCCTCTGTCTTGACTTCACCTTGCTGTTCTCACTGATTCTAGAGATAGGGTTGCCCAAAAAAATACAGATATCCACTGAAACCAGAATTTAGGGGGTCTAGGATGGTTATGCACACACTGCTATAATCAAAATGGATAAATTACAAAGACCTACTGTATACCAGACGGAACTCTGCTCAGTGTTAAATGGCAGCCTGGATGGGAGGACGGTCTGGGGGAGAATGGATACATGTACATGTATGGCTGAGTCCTTTCGATCTTCATCTGCCACTATCAGCTTTACCCCAATCAAAATAAAAAGTTCTAAGTGTGAAAAAAAAAACCTCACATAACCACAATAAACTTTTAGTATCAGACTGCATGGGACAGACTTCTTTATCTGAAATTCAAAATTAAATTAACTGGCTCTCTAGTATTTTAGGGCTTCCCCGATAGCCCAGTGGTAATGTGCACCTGCAACGCAGGATATGCAGATGAGTTGGGTTCAGTCCCTGGGTCGGGAAGATCCCCTGGAGAAGGGAACCCATTCCAGTAGTCTTGCCTGGGAAATCTCGTGGACAGAGAAGCCTGGTGGGCTGGAGTCCACGGGGTTGCAGAGAGTCAGACACAGCTGAGCATGAGCAGCATTTATTTGCTAAATCTGGCAGCCCTGCTTAGAGGCTGGAGCTTCCGCACTTAGAGGCTGCGGCACTCAGAGTGCAATCCCTAGCCAGCCCCCCACTGGTATGGGCAATGAGGTTGCGTCTCATCTTCTGCTTACCGGGAACGATAGTCCCAGGAAAATCCTTGCACAAAGGGCACTGACCTCATCTACAATTGTATCTATAGGGTGTGTTCCTCAAAGTCGCTTAGTCACTCTCTGCCTGGATTCCTGTGGCCAGGATGTCAGGGCGTCCACGTCTTAGACCCGCTCCCTGTCTCCCCCGACAGCAGCCACCTTCTCTTGCACCTTCTCCTTGTCTCTCTCCATCTTTCATTCTCTCTCTGGGTGTCTCTATTTTTCTGTCTCACCTCATGTATGTTTCTCTCTGTCTCCCTGGACTGTCTGTCTCAGTCTCTCCTAGTCTTTCTCTGTATTTCTGCCTCTCAACTTCTCTTCATTTGACACAGCACCTCTCTCTATAAAATACTTAGAAGTTTTGAATTTTTTATAAGGGAATTAAAACCACTGTTTATTTTAAAATTAATGTTTTAATTGGAGGATAACTTGACAATATTGTGATGATTTTTGCCATACATCAACATGAATTGGTCACCGGTACACACGTGTCCTCCCATCCTGAAACCACCCCCAACTTCCCTCCTCACCCTATCCCTCAGGGTTGTCCCAGAGCACTGGCTTTGGTGCCCTGCTTCATGCAAAGCTTTGAATTACAAAGAAATTATTTTGGCTGCATCGGGTCTTAGTTGCGGCTCGAGGAATCTTCGTTGCACATAAGGTCTTTTTGTTGTGGCCCCTGAACTCTCTCGTTTCGGTGTGAAGGTTTAGCTGCTCCACGGCATGTGGGATCTGAGTTCCCTGACGAGGGATCCAACCCGTGTCCCCCTGCATCAACAGGTAGATTCTTAACCACTGGACAGCCGGGGAAGTCCTGTATATAAAGTACTTAGATGGATGGGCAAAGACATATTTGGGAGGATGTTTGCTGTAGCACGGCCCATAACATAGTTGTGAAAATTAGTAAAGGGTTATTGTTGTTCAGTTGCTAAATCTGAATTAGTCTCTGCAGCTTCATGGACTGCAGCACACCAGGCTTCTCTGTCCTGTGCTGTCTCCTGGGGTTTGCTCAAGTTTGTGTCCATTGAGTCGGTGATGCCGTCTAACCATCTCTTCCTCTGCCGCCCTCTTCTCCTTTTGCCTTCAATCTTTCCCAGCATCGAGGTTTTCCCCGAGTTGGCTCTTCACATGAGTTGGCCAAACCTCACTAAAATGGAGTTGGGAGGCCAGAAAGGGGAGCTCTCGCGCATATACCACTAGAAGTCAACACAGACCCCGACAGATGTCCCTCGCATCTGCGGTAGGAAGGGACACTATTTTACTACTGCCAGCAGGAATAAGAAAGATTTCCTCCTTACTTGTCAACAGCTTGGCCACTGAGAGACTGTCACAATGCAGCCAATGAGAAGGCACTGTCCTTCAGACTCCCAGTTTCCTCCAAGGGCCTTTATGTTTGTAACAGCCTCTCCCAGCTTCCCCTTCTCCTCTGTAAAAGTTTCCTCTCCTTTATTTTACTGGACTTGCGTTGAGTTTGCCACCTGTGCATGTCCTGAGTTGAAATTCTTTGCTGTTCCTGAATAAACTCGTTTTATTGGTTAAAAACAACCACCACCAATTGTGTTATTGTTTTAGGTTAACAGAGTCAAACTGGAAACCTAAATACTCATTGATAAATAAAAGTAAGGTCCATCCTCACCAGGAGGGTCAGGCAATCATTAAAAATAACACCACAATGAGAGGAAAGATGTTGACGATAAATCATGGAGTGAAAAATGCAGGTTATATTATAGACAAGAAGGAAAGCATTCACCTGTTTCAAGTTTCAACCAAAAATATGACCCCAAGGACATGTATTTCATTATTAAATGATCACTGATTGTGGGGTGGGATGAGGAGTGGTTTCCACTTTTTTATATTTTTCTGCTTTACCTGTCTTCTGCTATTTTCTAAACAATAAGCATTATAGTTGTTTGTTTAAGGGGACCCTGGTGACTCAGCGGTTAAGAATCTACCTGCAACGCAGGAGATGCTGGAGATGCAGATTCAATCCCTGGGTCAGGAAGATCCCCTGGAGGAGGGCATGGCAACCCTCGCCAGTATTCTTGCCTGGAGAATCCCAGGGACAGAGGAGCCTGGCGGGCTACTGTCCCTCAGGTCACAAACTGTCAGACACAACTGAAGCGACTGAGCAGGCATTATAGTTTTTAACATCGTACATATTTGCTCTTTATCATTCTATGTATTTTTATACCCAGGGGCATACTTTTTTCCTGAGCCATCTGAGAGTAACAGAGACATGAGGTCCTTCACTTGTGTCATTTCGGGGCGGCTGCTCCTGGTGGCATGCAGGATCCCAGTTCCCTGACCAGCGACTGAACCTGTGCCCCATGCCGTGGGAGCAAGGAGTCTTGACCCCTGGACCACCAGGGAAGTCCCATCACATCCTTTAAACTCTTCCATGTCTATCTAAGAACAAGGACATTCCCTTATCCGACTGTGGTGTAACTCACAATAGGAAATCTCACACTGATAAAATACTGTTATTTGTTCCACAATCCCTATTCAATTGTTAGCAATTGGTCCACGAACACCCTTTAGAGCAACCCCCGTAACATCAAGGATCCAAGCCGGGATCATGCAGCTTTGCAGTTGGTTGCAGCCTCTGGTCTTCTTTGACCCTGACATGTTGCAAGAGGTGGCGCTGTTCCATAGACCGCCTCCCAGTTTGGATGTTTCCTTACAACGGTCTGTGTGTGTGCTCAGTCCTGTCTGACTGCGACTCCAAGGATCGTAATCCGCCCGGCTCCTCTGTCCCTGGGATTCTCCAGGCAAGAACACTGAAGTGGGTTGCCATGCCCTCCTCCAGGGGATCTTCCTCATCCAGGGATGGAACCCAGGTCTCCTGCACTGCAGGCACCTTCTTTAACTGAGCCAGCAGCAAAGCCACACACGCAGGAGGATCCTACATAAACCTCTAACTCAGAAGGGGAAGTACTTTCCAGGTGTCCCACAGCCAGAGGCAGAGTGCAGAACCGCGACAGGCCCATGACCTCAGACCTCTGCGTGTGGAACCCGCTACTGCGATAATTCAGGGCTGTTGCTAAGACACCTGAGGTCTTGTTTCATGGAACAGGGTCACTTCTTGCCTCACTGGAGCTCCCAAACGTGTGTCTGTGGTGGAGGACGGTGGGGACAGGGGTGGCAGGGAGGTGGGTCTGTTCTCCAGAGAAGACAGGCCCGGTAAGGCCAGCTGGTGAAGGGTCAGAGCTGCTATCAGAGCCAGATGGGACTCACTCGTGACAGACAAGAACTTCCCCTTAAAAAGCACAACAGTCTTCCGGAGGCTCCCCAAGCCCAGGCTTCAGCAAACTGAGGTTAATAAAAACAGGCATTACAAGGTACCAGTTGGATAAATCATGACATTTATTTATATTTCACTTTAAAAGGCAGAACTTAACAAACGTCACTTTCTGGAAAGTCATCTTATTAGAAATACATGAAGTGCACTTAATACAATGAAATTCGTTTCTTGGTACCACTGTGAGACCATCAGGTTCCCTCAAATGAAGGTTTTGTTAAATTTCCCTCTAAACCTAGGCTCAGATGATCTCAATTCAGGGGGGTCAGAGCGAACTTTTTCCAGAAATTACAGTGAAGAAGCTGTTAACAACACCCGGGCCCTCCCAAGCGACAGCACATTAGACAAAGTTACTTTGCCCCACAGGACCTGGTTCCTGCACACGTGCGATCTCAGCAGCAGGGAGGGTGAGGCCCCCAGCAGTGGCATCCGGGCCCAGAGCCCTGGGTCACCTGCAACTTCAGCCACTAACCAACAAAAATATCCCTATTCAGACAGGAGGTCTAACAGGGAAAAATGAACCTAAACAGGGAGCCTTCTGGTCTACCCGAGGTTCTGCTCCTCCAGATGAGACAGCCCGTGGCCTTACTTATTAACATTGGTGAAACAGGGTGAACTTCAAGCTTCTTGAGCTGTTAGCAAAGCAAGTTTCTGGCGGCCAGTTTCCATGCCCAACTGCTCCCAGAGGTGTGCTGTGCCTCCTGACCTGCGGGTCTTGTCAGAGACAGCAGGTGGGGAGGCTGGACTTCCCCTAACCCCTCCGCCTCAGAAGGCAGGTCTTCGCACACTGATTTATGTGTTGAAACCAGTTTTATAAGGAAAAAACTTGTGATAGGAAAGCAACCCTCAGGTTAATCTAAGTTGCCAAAGAGGAGATGAAAGAACTAGTACCCACAGGGGCCCCAGAACTTCTTACTCATCTGAGGACCCTTCTTTGTGCTTCGAGGACAAGAATGTAAGCAGGTTCCCAAACAGAGAGGCAAATATGAATAAGTCATTGGAAAATAACTCGCTAGTTTGAAAAAAATCAGAACCCAAAGCTGTGGCTCTCCCACCTCACTTAAGTTGACCCTTCTCCTTGCTTAGGAATAAATGGAGTTAAGTTTCCTAAGTCAGAAACACTTCTTTTCACTAAAACTATGTGGTTACACCTTACCCTAAGAAGGCACCATGCAGTCATTTAAAGTTGAACCAGTTAATCCTAAGGGTGGGCAGGAATGGGAGGGAAACAACGCTCATCAAAACTTCCAGCATCAGACCACGGTAAGCTCAGGACACCCACTCCCACGGGACTCGTGAACCGTTTCCTATGAGGCGACTCCAGCTTCCGGCGGCTGCTGCCAACGGCCAACAAACAGGAACTCGCACAGCATGGGAGCAGCTGCATCACCCCTGAGAAGCCTTACCGCCAGAGCCCACACACCCTAGGGGCAAGGAGAGGAGATGCTGGTTTTACCTGTGCTATTCATGACCCAGAAGAGGTCCTGGCTGGCTAGGAGGACCTGAGAGACCAACACGGGACAGGACAGGAGGCGCGAGCGTGATGCACGGATGCGGGGCAGCTGGGCTCCCTTCCGGAGGTGGGACAGAGGCTCCTCGGGGCGGCTGAGGAGCAGGACAAGAGCAGACGGGAGACGGAGGGCAGGCCCGTTCCCTGTGTGAGTGACCCTGCCCTAACACCAGGCCAGCTCCCAGGCCTGCTGCACACTCGGGGGGAGAGTCCCGTTCTCCACACGGAGCTGAGGCCGGGCGCAGCCCCGGCGCCTGCTCACTGGTCGATGATGGAGCGCTGCAGCACCTGGTTTATCATGTCCTCCTCATCCACGTCGTAATCCTGTGGACAACACAGACGCTCAGCAACCCCGCGCAGCTGAGGGACTCACTGTGGGGCGGAGAAGCAGGGCATCTGAGCAGAGCTCTGGAGGAGGGCCAGGGCCCAGCTGCACGGTCTGCGATGCCAGCTGCCTGACCCTGGGCAGCTGCTTGATTTCCATGCTGCAGCTGCCTCACCCTGACCGTGAACATGCCCACGGCGCCCTCAGACGGGCGGGCACCTGCGTGAAGCCTGGTCCTCAGAGCTGGAGTGCCCGGGGTGAAAACAGCCTCTCTGATTCAATGAAGCAAAGCTATCTACTTGGGCTTGTCTTGGCAACTGCATTCATCTTTAACAAAGAGGCTAATTTTGAAGTCTGAATTTCAGACACTCTCATTAGGACAAGAGTAAATTACTCTTTAGGACAACTCAGGTTAAGAGTCATGCTTTCCATCTTAGGTCCGGAAACACACCACTGAGACGGAATGCTATTCTCAAATCCTAACCTGACACCTATGTATGTAAACAAAAGGTTTACCTGAGACAGCTAGCTGGATCTGCCACCATAATGCCAAGACAACAGTGTCCCCTTCAAACCACTCAGCTCCAGGGGAAGGATGCAAACTTGATGACCACGTTTGGCTATTTTTTTTTTTAATTGAAAAAAAATTTGGCTGCACCGGGTCTTCATTACGGCACATGGAGTATTCAGCTGTGGCATGAGAGATCTACTTCCCTGAACAGGGATCAAACCCAGGCCCCCTGCATTGGGAGCATGGCGTCTTAGCCACTGGACTCCCAGGGAAGTTCCAGAGTGTTTGATTTGACCTGAAGTACTTTAAGAAATAAACATGGGACACTTCACATGAAATTCTGCATTTCCAGCTCATTAGTACTGGGGCAGGAAGGAACCTGGCAAGACAGTGCCCGGCTCCGCCCCCATCAGCTGGAGCCGCTGGCAGCATGATGAGTGATATACACTGTCCAGCTTGCAACTCCCCAGGACAATCACTTCCTGGACCCGTGGGGTTCTGTAAGGATCCCAAACCAGGTTCTGTAACAGCTAGAAGCCACATATGAAAGAAAGTGGATACAAATCTTGGAAAACATAAAAGGAAGCTCCCTGTCTCAGTCTCGATGGCTGGCCAGTCCCCTTCCTTAAATGCCACAGAGCTGTCACTCCAGGGAGCACATCACGTCAGTGACAACCCCCCGGGGGCCTGCAGTTCAAGTAAGGGGAGGGAGGGAGCTGTGCGGCAGGCCGGGTGCGGGCGGCCAGGCCATCAGCGCCCGGGCTGCAGACTCACCACGAAGGTGTCGTAGGAGAACTGGTGCCGGCGCTGGAGGTGCTCGAGGAAGTTGGCGCTGCGGTAGTTGGGGTCTCCCCAGGGCATCGAGGCGCAGATGGGGCACACCTTCCGCACAGAAGCACGGTGTCAGGGATGGCTTAGGTACTCGGTGCCTGAGCAGACCCCAGCCCTCTGGGGACTGTGTCCGGCCACCTTTCCTCCAGGACAGCTTTCCTGACTCCCGGCCCAGCACCTGGTCACACCCTCAAGGGCACATCCACATCCCGGAAGACATCAATCTACTGACGAACGGACAGGCAGGGCAGGGTGTGGGTGGTGGGTAAATGCTTAAGCCATGATACCACAAATTTCTAATCCCCTACTGAGGAGAGAACAGGGTGTCAGTGCGTCAGACCAGGAGGGGCTCAGACGGAGCCTTCCAACCCAGTGGGCAAAATGATAATAAAAGCACAAAGAAAACCAAGGAAGTGACAGTTGAGCAACATCCCAAGGAAGAAACACAGTCTTACATGCTATTTTTATAAAGTAAATGTTCAGATGAAGGGGCTCAGGGGGAAAAGCCTTCACACAAGAGGTTGATTCCGGCTTTGAAGAGTCAGAGGTATCAGAAAGACAAAGAGTACATGACAAACAGGCAATCAGTGTGGCTAGAGTGGAAAATTCCTGGAGAGAGGCCGAGAGGAGTAGGAACAGGGAGGACAAGGCCTAAGTGGGCTGGACTGGCGATGGCACATCACCATTTACTTTACAAGGAAGATATGGCGACAGAGGGGGTTGGCATGAGAAGAATGGGACATGAGAAGAGCTGGCGCTATGGAGCAGAGCATGGTCAGGACCAGAGTGTGAGGAGGAGACTTCTGAAGGGCAGGGCTCAAACACTGACCGTTACGGAGTTCTGCAGAAGGAGGGCAGACTGGGGAGGGGCAGGGGCTTTAAAGAAACAAAGTAATCAGAGGGATTTCAGGAAGCCAAAGGAAGCGGGAAAAGGAGAGAAAACTAAGCTGTAGTATCAGATACCACAGAGGAGTTTAGCAATACCTATCAAGATTATGAATATAGTTAACCTTTGACCAAATTAATCCATATTTAAGACTTTACTAAGAATAATTTTTTTCTTTTGGTCAGAAGTAGAATTTACTGATGGCCTTGACTGAGGAAGGGACAAGGTCTTGTCTAGGGGCCATGATTAGGGATGAAGCTGACCCTAGAGCCATCTGGGATGGGCCTACTTTTCAGCCCCCAGGTTTTCAAATTCATCTGCATTAAACTTAGCAAATCCCTACTTCTTGAAGATATGGATCTTCTGGGGGCCAGGGGAACTTGAATTTGGCCTTGGAAAGGGCTTCAATCACATGTTCCTTGTTCAGCAGCTTGGTGCAGATGGACATTATGACTTGGCCAATGTGGGCCTAGGCCACTGTGCCTTGGGGCTTTCCAAAGGCACCCTACAAACCTGTCTGGAGCCTAGACTGGGAACAGCATGAGCCCAGACAGGAATGTCCGTGGGAAAAGCCTGTCTCCAAGGTCCCTGAGGGTAACCCATCCAGGTAACAGGCTGCACACACTACCAGGGAGGATGCTGCCTGTGGTCACTGCACGCCAGGCCCCGGAGAAAGGAGCACAGTCGGCTTAACTGGCGTCAGTTCAAGACTTTGCTTCACAGACATAAAAAAAAATACAGGTGAATGTATGTCAAAATCCATGGCAGTCTTTTCAAACGCACCATGAAAAACTTCACAACTATTGGAAATAATAATTTAATTAACTATTCCTTATCCCCAATGCCTAGATTTAAGTGTGGCACACTTTCTTCAGCAATAAATGAAGCATTTAAAAATAACAATTCACCCTTAACTCTTTCAGAACAGTCCTAAAAATGTGTTTCCCTTTACAATATTACTTATTATCTTACTAATCAACCATTTTGTAGTAGCAAATATCCAGTCCTTAGATTTTTAGATACTGTCAGAAGTAACACTGACATTCGTCAATAAGGGACCAGTTAAAATCATGGTACAGACCAGTAATGGAAAACTGGCAGCTCATTAAGAAAAAAGAATCCGATCCACAGGTACTGATGTGAAACCAATATCAGCGACACCGGTTACAGTGTGCAGAATGCGCTGTCACTGGCATCAAAAGGTGGACAAGAAAAGGAGGACATGCGTGAATTATATTTCCGATCAAAAGCTAGAAATGCCCCTGTGTGACATTTTGTACTTTCCACACACAGAGTGAGCACTACCCAGAGGCCAATGGGCAACCCACAGAGGTGCCTCTGATGCCTTGAAGAGAGAACTGGTTTAAGTGCCAGGATACTGCCGGGTTCCAGTACTGATTTTGCATTAACCAGCTTCATCCGCTTAGCGTGGGTACCATTTGTAGGCTTCCAGAAATGAGTGCAGGGAAGGTGGTGGCAGGAAATGAATGAAACTATCTCTGTCATTTAATTTAACATCCATTTTAGTTTTCATAATTAGCAACATAGGTAAGTTTACCTGGCTAACTTTAAAATGGAAATGGGTGTAGGGGCAGGTGGTGGTGGCTGTCTGTCTCTGTGTCTAAGCTCACTTGCTCTTTCAATCAGTAATTAGTTATTAAGAACTGTAACTAAAACGTCTTGAAGCAGCAGCCGAAAACTTGGCTTTGGGTGTAAGATAAACGGGAAAACAGAAATAAAACTAGAGGGAAAGTTGTATTAAGACCCTGTCTGTCGATCATATTAAGAGGGTAGGGTTACACTGCTGAGATGGACCAAATTCGAACTTTTTTAAGAAAGCCACATCAGCCTTGATATTTAAATGTCAAAGACTGATAAGATAAGCACTTTCCTAATACTTCCATCTAAATTCTCTTTCTCCACAACTATGAAGAAGCTATTCAAATGGAAAACAGCAACTTCATGTAGAAACTTGGCAGACACCAAGAGATCCAAATTAACATTACCAACAATGGGAGCAAGAGAGGTCACTTGACTCCCCTGATGTGTACGCAGAGGATAGAGCATTCATTCACATATGTAATCATGAAGAAACAGACAAACCCAAATTGAAGGACAAGCTACAAAACAAGTGGTCCACCCTCATTGAAAAATGTCAAGGTCATGAAAGAAAGAAAAACTGAGGACTAAAGGGACTTAACATTCAAATGTAACACAGATCCAGGATCTGTGGGCTGGGGAAAACTGCCTTGAAGGACATTTCAACTGTTAAAATTTAAATGTGAATTGCAGATCGGGTATTGGCTTGTATCAACGTGACAATTCCTGAGTGTGAAAATTAAAACACACAAAAAATGTGGTTTTCTAAGATATACTTCTTCCTAGGAGATATGTGTTGCAGTATTTAGGGGCAAAGGATCACGGTATCTGTAATCTACTCTCAAATGGCTAGCATAAAATATGTATACAGAGTATGGTTAAGCAAATATGGTAAAATCTCAATCTATGAGTCCAGGTGAAGGGTACATTACAGTTCATTAACTAATCCTGTAACTTTTTGTAAAGTCTGACTTTTCCCCCTTAAGAATTTAAACAACAAAACCCACAAAACAAAGAATCTCAAGTTTCTCTTACCACAGATTTGGTGTCCGTGCTATGGGATAACTTGCAATGTTCCACAAGTCCTTCTTGATCAAAATTCTTCTCAGGACAGTAAGGACAAGGGAAAGTATACCGGTTTGGGACACTTCTGGAAGATGAAGGCAGGGAAAAAGAAGAAACTTCTCTGTGAGCACCTTTCCACACAATTTCAACCACTGTCTCCTCCCCAAAGTAGCAAAGTTCACTCAATGCGTTAGGACAGGGATTCTGGTGATCACTTCTGAGTCAGGTCAAATGTTTTAAAAGTAACAGTCTAGCCCGCATTTGAAATGAACATGCGAGTCCTCCATAACCACCCGAAAACAAAAACTTACACCAGCTTTAGCCAGCCTAACAATTACCCCTCTGTTTTTCAAAACTCACGAAGACAGACAGCGACTGAAGAGAGTGACAGAGCCATTTACCTCGGCTGACGAGACGCGTCCTTGGTGGTGGCCTTCACACCTTCCATGATGTAATTCTGGTATTTGGAACAGGTAGCCACATGTGCCCGGATCTTGGACAGGAAGAACTTAGGTGGGAAGGATCAGAGCCCAGAAGTTAGCTGGGATCTTGTACCTAATCCATCACAGTGCCAAAGCAAAGGCAAGATGTAAACTAGACCTATACCGCCCTGGGGAGGCAAAGAACCTCACGAGACTCCTGGCTCCACTGAAGGGACTGAAACTCTGACTTTTTGCAGGGTTCCTATTAGTATCAAGGCTGATGTTTTACTTGAGCAAACCAGGATATCTGCTTCCACTCTAAAATCACTCTTGGAGAGGTTTGTTTTATTCATGATATGCTCTCTGCTCACAGAGACACTGCAAACCCCGTGAAGTGTCTAAAGTTTTCTACCCCAGCACTTAAAATTAGTCTCCTTTCAGCATGCTAAGAACCATATTCTATTGTAAGTGCAGCAGAGAAAAGTGATTATTTACATAAAAAGGCTAGTAATCCTAGTTAAATAATATTCTGTCACCTGATTGTGATAAATGAACTTCTTACCAAAAAAAAAAAAAAAAATCAGATTCTGAATTCTACCTAATTAACAAAACCTAGTCTTTGCAAAACAGAAAGACAAAATTTTACTTCAATATCTTGAGTTTCTAAATCAAAAGAAATTGGAAGGAAAAATATGTTTCAGTACTTGTGCTCTGGCTTACCATGATGCTTCTGTCTTATCGCTAAAGAACTTGACTTCAAGCTGCCAGTCAAAGAGTTCCCAGTTAAAGGCGATGGGAACTAGCTCTGCTCAGAACTAAAGCCACTGTGTACCCGTAGCACCAAATCCTCTGAAAGGAGGAAGGGTAAAAGGACACCCAGTCCATGCCTGCTCTCACTAAGGTTTAAAGTAAAGAGACTGACACGCAAGGGTGTCCGGTAAGTCATGGAGTGAAAAAAGTTTTCAAAAGTGCAAAGAAGTTGTAGAAATATATATTTTAGTAGGACCCTATTTTGTAAAAATCCTACATCTATGTTTGTATAAAACCTACACTTGTATTTGTCAGAGAGCAGGAAAATGTTTTGCAGCTTTCTAAACTGAACTATTTTTAAAAAGGTAATCTCTGGAGTGGGGAACAAGCCTACATTAATTTATATTTTTGTGCTGTCTGGAATTAATGAAATCACAATTATTTAAAACCCAGTAATTCTGTATATATCTCTTTTGAAAATAAAACAACAGTATTTCTCCTGTGCAGTTATAATTATTTTAAAATATTCTTGACTCTAACATGGTCATACAAAAAAAGAACATGGATGCATTTCAAATACTGGACACTGCTATTATCAAATGTCCTCATACTGACCTTTGTACTATAATTCCTCCTTGCCAAATGCCAAAAGCTGAATACGTTTTACATCTGTAGTAAAATATACATCACAAAATTTCCCCTCAAACTCACTGCAGCAGGTAACTTTGAGGCACTGACTTCATTTTATACTTTAAAAAATGGAGAAATATCACTCTGTCATATTCTAACTAAATTTGTGTATGCTGCTTTGGGAAAAATGGGTCTTTTACAGAAAAAAATGGGATAACTGATTTCTATTGTTTTCAAAGCTAAGCTATGGAATATGCTAAACCAATTCTTTAAAATAAAAAAACAAACCACACAACCAATCAGGTTACCAAAATGCAACAGCACGTCCACGGCCAGCCAGCATGCACACGTGCTGCTCATCACTCAGCCACGCTCTAAGTTCCAAAACAAGGCGGCAAGCTCTGTGTTACCCATCTTATAGAGGCCGACTGCTCCGCCCCACTCCCACATACATTTTTACGGCAGCCGTGGCAGGAAGTCTCTGTGCTCTCAATCTGCCGCTCGAGCTCCACGGCTCGGACGCCAGGCGCCAGAGCGCTGCGACACACGCCACAGACAGGCTTCTTCGGCTTCAGACATTCCTGCAGGCATGCAGAGCAAAAGCTAGAACAAGACATACAGAGAACTGCGTCATGCATCGTGGAGACAACAAAAATGGATAAACTTTTCAAAATGACATCAATGGATAATGAATTAAAAACTACTCGATCTCTGCTCTTGATTCAGTCCTTCTGGGCAAGAAGAATGGTGGCGGTAGGGTAGGGGGAGGCGGGCAGTGTTCCTTGCAAAGGACACACAGGTCCAACGACAGAAATGAATGCAAACTACCACGACACATGGCAGAAGGTGCCAGGGCACGGCCTTCAGTCCTTAGCCCTGGCCACCGAGGGGTCCTGCTGGGGAACTTCCCGAACTTCAGCTTCTCTTCTGTGAAGTGGAGACCGCAGTGCCTGCCTCTAGAATTTAGGGAGGATGGGTTACGTACAGTGGACTCTGAGGACAGTGTCTAGCACGTATGAAATGCACCATAAGCAGGAGCAGCCATCAACAGAGGTGAATGCAAAGCACTATGGAAACACAAAGTCAGGAGCAGCCAGCTGTAACCCGAGAAAGACAGCAGTGGTTAGGCTGCAGACGGCATACACAGAAGAGCTTAGCAGAGTTCAGTGGCAGAGGAGGGGAAGAATATTCCAGGCCCCTAGACTTCCATTTCCTTACATGCATTGCGCATGTTTACCACTCTGCCTCATCAGCCCCAGGTACTTAAAGCAAGGTACCAACCAAACCAAAATCGAGTTTTAGGAAAATAATTCTGGGATTAGCATGGACAACAGAGATGTCAGTTTTAGTTTTTTTTTTTTTCAGATGAGAAAAGAAACCAAACAGATGGCCGAAGGCAAGAGATCATGTGGGCCTGACTGAGGCAATAAAGAATTCAGGAAATGATTTGGGGATGGATTCAGGAGGACTTGGCAATTTACTAAATTTGGAAAAGAAAAGAAGTTAAAGATGACCAACTTTCTGTATATCTGAAGCCTAGACAGGTGGTAATGCTGAGATAAGGTATAGAGAAAGAAGGAATAATGAAGCATGAAAGTACCCCAGCTGCATTTGCAACCTCAGAGATCTAAGGCAAGATAGCAAAATCTGCCAGGAAGAGCTCTGGATATATAATCCAAGGTAATCTGCACATTTGTTTTGTTTTTTACTGTCTCTAACATTTTTCTTTTTGTCCTTTAGCTAGGCGTCAATGCTGCTTTTTATAGGTGTGACTCAGAGATCAATGTTCACAAGCCACTCTGTGCCTGTCACGCCTAACAAACAAGCCTGCTTTTAAACGGCTCCTGTATCTTGGACGGGCTTCCCTGGTAGCTCAGTGGTAAAGAATCTGTCTGCCAATCCAGGAGACACAGGTTCGATCCCCGGGTTGGGGAGAAGGAAATGGCAACTCACTCCAGTATTCTTGCCTGGGAAACCCCATGGACAGAGGAGCCTGGCAGGCTACAGTCTATACGGTCGCAGAGTCGCACATGACTGAGAGAGTGAACAGTGCTGGTCTGGCTTTCAGTTTCCATTTCCTACTGATGGGCCTTTTTCAGTCTTCTATATGCCCCACCCTTCCTGTTATAATTCTCCCCAAACAAGTCCTCCTGGGCACCCAGCCACCTGCCAGCCTCCAGCTCTTCCATAACGTGGAGAGGGATGTAAAAGTCAGGGCTTGAAACAAGTTTTATAAAAACCCTATGCTCTGTGGGGCTAGAGCTGCAGTGATGCTGTTTTCAAGCACAAAAGCTAACAAAAAGCAAACAGGCAGAGCAAAACGCACTCGGTGGGAGTTAAGGGAGATGTGGGGGCCCTCACAGAGATCCCACCATCTGTTTTCAATCAGCATCGAACTGATGAACACGTGGAGCTAGTACGGCGAGTACAGACAAGAGCCAAGGTCTGCATATCAGTACTGCCCCTTAACCTCTGACCTTGGAAAGGTCCACCTGGCTCAAGGAAACCTCAAATTTTCCTGCTCTTTAGTTGGTAAACTGGACTGGGATAAACCTCTTTATAAGTGTTAAATGTAAATTAAATCCAGTGAAGTAATCCAAAATTAGGTAAA
The DNA here is from genome assembly GCA_006410675.1 of Oreotragus oreotragus. Classification (NCBI taxonomy): domain Eukaryota; kingdom Metazoa; phylum Chordata; class Mammalia; order Artiodactyla; family Bovidae; genus Oreotragus; species Oreotragus oreotragus. The sequence goes on along the minus strand of SJYX01018168.1, from coordinate 83,084 downwards.
CCTAATGAGAGCTGATTCACAGAGAAGAGAATTCAACTTGAAAGCTACCTAGGGGCCACTTCAACTCTCACAAAGTGTGCCTTCACCAGTTTGTGCGGCCTTTACCCGATCACTCCCCCATCCTCCACTCACATGGGCTTTACCTCTGTGATCCCTTCCCAGTGGACAATGAGTTTGACTGACAAGAGTCTGAACACTGCTAGTACTTATTTATCATCAATTCAGTGGACTGTGAACTTTGAGGGCAGAATCACCTTGTTTCTTAGGATGTTCCCCAACCTGGCACATAGTCTGTATACAAGTATTTTTAGCTAGTTGAATATAAGACTGGAAGATAGTTGCTCAAACACTACACTGGGCACTTGGGACAGAAAGAGGTGCAAAGCACTGCCCTCATGAGCCCTACGTTTTGCTCTCTGAAAGGCAGAAGGAGTCCCCCGGAGAGAAGCAGGGAGGTAACTGAAATGGGGAGAGTGACAAGGGAGGTTACTAGAACTGGGCCTTGAAGTCTGGAAAGGATTTGGGGCGGTGACGGGAGAGGGGCTGAAGGGGCAACAAGACTTCCAGGCTAACCGAACTGCAAGCAGGAACAGCCTGAAGGTGGAAAGAGCGTCCGGCGGCTGAGGAGCCTTTGCCAGGCAAACAGACACCCGGTCCATCGGGGGAGGGCAGGCAATGGTGAGCCGGCCCTGAGGGAGCCTCGGTGCCCTCACCTGCAAAATGGCTGCCACGTCTCTGCCCCCACAGGACTGCTTCAGGAGCAAGACCGCCCAGCAGGTGCCTTCTGTGCCTCCTGACCAACCCCAAGCGATGCCCGCGGTGATAAGCGCTGCGGGAGGCCACAGAGCAAAATCCAACCCCCAGCGCCAAGAGGCGACAATTCTTTCCACTCAGCCGTTTTGCGGGTCTGATGAAGCAAGGCTTCCATTCAAATCTGGCCAACCTCGAAGCCCGCCCCTGAGCCTGTTACTGGACATTCTCACACAAGCTCCTTTCGTCCTCACAAGCAGTCTACTAGCAGCACGGAGGCTCTGGATTTCAAGCACAGCGCAACGCGCCCCGCACGCCTGGGGGAATGCGGACCGCCGCCACCTGCCGGCCCCCGACCTCCTCCCCGTGAAGGGCGGGCGGGTCAGGTCTCCTGCAGGACCCCCCCTTCGTCCTTTTGGTCCAGTCGAGCGTGTCTCCAACTTCCGAGCACACCGAACTGCCGGGCAGAGCCGGGCACAGGCCAGGGCATACCTGAGGGGCCACGGGCAGCCTATCCGCGGGGACCCGGCGGGGCTCGGGCGCCAAGCCCCCAGCAGGGCGCCACTCCGCCATCACGCGTCGGAGGGGGCCCGGGACACAGCGGACGCTCAACGGAAGAGCCGGACGCTGGGGAGGAAGCGGGGCGGAAGAGAAGAGCGCCCCGCCGACGTCCACGGGCCCCCGGGAGCCCCGCGGAGACGCGCCTCGAGGCCAGGCCTCCCGCTCCCGCCGGAGACCCTTCCTGCTGGGGCCTCACTCCTCAGCTCCATTTTCCTCCCCCCTGCCCACCACCACCCCTCTCGGGCCCCAGCCCGCCACTTACACGTGTCCGCAGGGCACCTGCACCGGCTTCTCGTACACCTCCAGGCACACGGGACACGTGAAGCGGCCCAGGGGGTCGGCCTCAGCCGCGGGTCCTGCCAGCTGCGCACCACCATCCCGGGCCTGCGCCGCCATCTTGCTGCCGCGGAGCGCCGCGCCTCAGCGGCCGAGGCGGCGGCGGAGGGGCGGAGCGAGAGCGGTGAGGGCCGCTCGGGGCGTGGCTTATGGAACGTACGTCGGGCTGGGGGCGGGGCCAGAGGGCGGGCCACGCCTCCCGGCCCCTCAGACGCTAGGGAAAAGGGCAGACCCGGATCCAGAGACTAGCATGAAGCGGGGAGGGTTTGTGCTTCAGCCACTTTTGCCCGAAATTTAAATGGTTGTTACTATTACTTAATATTTACGTATGCACCATTCCTTAATCCTTCTCTTCAGTCGAGTTTCAGCAAACAAATTTTACAGGGAGATTTGATATCACTCCCAAGCTACAAATAGAAAATCAACACCACTTATTTCCACAAGGCATGGGGAACAAATACAGTAGAAACAGTATAGTCTTATGAATTCGTGCAGGATACTGTTGACGCAGAAAAGGGAGATTAAGTGTGATTAGAGAGGTGTTGAAGACAGGCTATCACCACATTGAGACTTCCTAGTGAAAGCAGAAATGATAAAATTATTTAGTATTGTCTTCATGTGCCTCCTGGCCATGGGGTCCAACTCCGCTCTGTAGAAGATGGAGAGCCTGGGGTTTGAAGAGATAGACTAAACCTCAGTCTTGAAAGAAGCAGGCCTAGAACCCAGACGTTTTGAATCTCATCTTCCTTTACTTCCCACTGTACCCAGTTGGCGCTCATATACAGCCTGTTATAACGGAAGCTACTTTTTTTTTTTTTTTTAAGGCCGGCTTTGCTAACAGGTCTCTGCGGTTTTCTTAACCAGAAAAGTCAATGATCAATTAAACTCTACCCTGTAAGGCCACAGAGGCCTCACAGTAAGGAGTCTGCACAAGACAAATAAATCAGTTTGCTAAACCAGGTTAACTGAATGCAAATTTGCGCTTCATTTGAGCCACTCCCAGTCCTCTAGATTGATTCTGCTTGACCTGCTGGCAGCAGGAGGATTATTTTTAACTAGCCATGTGGGCCATCTTTTCACTAACCAGTAACTTGGTGTGTAGGCAGTAGCCCAAGAGAGCCAGTGCTTCCATTTTACCATTTATTTTTCTTGTTCCGATGACAGGCACTGTGCATCTGACATCTCCCCGGCCCAAAAGTGCTCTGTCTCCCCTTCAGGAATGGGGGTGCTTCTGTGGCAGCAGAGGTGTGTTGTAGGTATTTATAAGCTTTTGTTTTGGCCTTGTAACTGCCACCAGACCCTGTGCTGTGAGCAGGGAGGGTGGTGAGGGAAGGGGAGTCCCAGACTCGGGCTTCAAATCCACTGAGCGCCTCCAGATTGAGCTCTTGAAATGAACTTTCCACGAACTCATACATACCTTACCTGCCTCTTGAGAAACCTGTACAGTTAGAGCTGGGTATGGAACAACGGACTGGTTCAAAATTGGGAAAGGAGTACGTCAAGGCTGTATAGTGTTACTCTGCTTATTTAACATATGCAGAGTACATCATGTGAAATGCTGGGCTGGATGAATGAAGCACAAGCTGGAATCAATATTGCCGGGAGAAATATCAATAACCTCAGATGTGCAAATGATACCACCCTAATGGCAGAAAGCAAAGAGGAACTAAAGAATCTCCTGATGAAGGTGAAAGAGGAGAGTGAAAAACCTGGCTTAAAACTCCACATTGAAAAAATGAAGATCATGGCATCTGGTCCCATCACTTCATGGCAAAAAAGGGGAAAAATGGAAACGGTGACAGACCTTATTTTCCTGGGCCCCAAGATCACTGAGGACAGTGACTGCAGCCATGAACTTAAAAGATGCTACTCCTTGGAAGAAAAGCTATGACAAACCCAGACAGAGTATTAAAAAGTAGAGACATTATTTTGCTGACAAAGGTCTATATAGTAAAATTTCCAGTAGTCATGTACAGATGAGAGAGTTGGACCATAAAGAAGGCTGAGCACCAGAGAATTGATGCTTCTGAACTGTGGTGCTGGAGAAGACTCTTGAGAGTCCCTTGGACTGCAAGGAGATCAAACAAGTCAATCTTAAAGGAAATCGACCCTGAATATTCAGTGGAAGGACTGATGCTGAAGTTGAAGCTCCAATACTTTGGNAATTGATGCTTCTGAACTGTGGTGCTGGAGAAGACTCTTGAGAGTCCCTTGGACTGCAAGGAGATCAAACAAGTCAATCTTAAAGGAAATCGACCCTGAATATTCAGTGGAAGGACTGATGCTGAAGTTGAAGCTCCAATACTTTGGCTATCTGATGCGAAGAAAAGACCCTGATGCTGGGAAAGGTTGAAGGCAGGAGGAGAAGGGGGCGACAGAGGATGAGGTGGTTGGATGGTATCACCAACTCAATGGACATGAATTTGAGCCAGCTCCAGGAGGTAGTGAAGGACAGGGAAGCCTGGTGTGTCTGAGAGAGCTGGACACGACTGAGTGAACTACAACAGTGAACGAGAAGAGGACAGGATTGAAATAACAGTATATTAACAGTGAACTTTGGGGTGCTTATTATTCTAAGCACTTTACATGAATCCTCACAGCCAGCTATGACAGGTTCTACTATTTGCATTTTGTGTGTGTGCTTAGTCTCGTCCAACTCTGAGACCCCATGGACTGTAGCCCACCAGGCTCCTCTGTCCATGGGCTTTCCCAGGCAAGAACTCTGGAGTGGGTTGCCATTTCCTCCTTCAGAGAATCTTCCTGACCCAGGCATAGAACCAGCATCTCCTGTGTCTCCTGCCTCAGCAGGGGAATTCTGGGAAGCCAATTTGCATTTTACAATCATGCAAATAGATGCAGAGGTATTAAATCACCTTTTAACACAGATGGAACACAGGAGTCAGGATTTTCCCCGGCAATCCAGTGGCTAAACTTCCAATGCAGCGGGACCAAGGGGAACTAAAGGCCCATATGCCACAGGCAGGGTGGGGCTAAAAGTTTTAAAAAGTAAAAAGCAACCAAAAAGGAGTGCCAGTCGCTCTCAAACTCTAGTATACCTCGGCGTCACCTGGTGGGGATTCTGAAAATCAGAGTTGCCGGGAGCAGCCACCCAGAGTTTCGCATTCAGCGGGTCAGTGAATCTAGAGCGCGGCCCAAGGACCCGCCTTTCTAACATTTTCTCCGGGTGATGCAGGTGCTGCTGGTCGGGGCCGCACTTTGCGAACCATTAACCTACATTATCGGAGAAGGCTTTCTGGCCTGGAAAATCCCATGGATGGAGGAGCCTGGAGGGCTGCAGTCCATGGGGTCGCTAGGAGTCGGACACGACTGAGCGATTTCACTTTCACTTTTCACTTTCATGCATTGGAGAAGGCAGTGGCAACCCACTCCAGTGTCCTTGCCTGGAGAATCCCAGGGACGGGTGAGCCTGGTGTGCTGCTGTCTATGGGGTCGCACAGAGTCGGACACGACTGAAGTGACTTGGCGGCAGCAGCAGCAGCCTACATTATACCCCACACCCCGCCCCAGTCAATGTTTCTGTTGTTGCTCACTTGTGTCCAACTCTTTGGGACCCCATGGACTCATGGGACCCCATAGTCCACCAGGCTCCTCTGTCCATGGGATTTTCTGGGCAAGAGTACTAGAGTGGGTTGTCATTTTCCTGCTCCAGGGTATCTTCCTGACCCAGAGATCAAGCCCGTGTCTCGTGTCTTCTGCATTGGCAGGCAGCTTCTTTACCACTGAGCCAGCTGAGAATCTAGCACAGGTGGTTCCTAGCCCTCAAATCAAGTAACTCTCAGAGTCTTATCTCTCAACCTCAGGTAAAATGTATTTACTACTATGCTTATCTAAAGTAGGTAGAACTTACTCCATTATGCATTTCTACATTTATTAATCGATGGGTAGATAATTTCATCTCAATGTCAGCAGTTCTCCAAGGCTGCCAAATTGCTAACAGAAAGCTGTAGGAATTCCCACGTGCACCACTAGGGGGCAAACGAGTATTTCACAGTCTCGCCACACCTGGTCCAACTAGGCAGAACAAGGCTTCCCTTGTTCTTAAATCTTCCCAGTTGCTTAAATGTTGACTGCCCCTATCCCTTATAGCTTACTCATGGCAAATAGATGGGGACAAAATGCAAACAGTGACAGACTTTATTTTCTTAGGCTCCAAAATCACTATGGATGGTGACCGCAGCCATGAAATTAAAGATGCTTGCTCCTTGGAAGAAAAGCTATGACAAACCTAGATAGAGTACTAAAAAGCAGAGACGTCACTTTGCTACAAAGGTCTGTCTAGTCAAAACTACAGTGTTTCCAGTAGTCATGTACGGATGTGAGAGTTGGACCATAAAGAAGGCTGAGCACCAGAGAATTGATGCTTTTGAACTGTGGTGCTGGAGAAGACTCTTGAGAGTCCCTTGGACAGCAAGGAGATCAAACCAGTCAATCCTAAAGGAAATCGACTCTGAATATTCAGTGGAAGGACTGATGCTGAAGCTGAAGCTCCGGTACTTTGGCCATCTGATGCGAAAAACTGACTCATTGAGAAAGACCCTGATGCTGGGAAGCATTGAAGGCAGGAGGAGAAGGAGATGACAGAGGATGAGATGTTTGGATGGCATCACCATCTCAACGGACATGCATTTGAGCAAACTCCAGGAGACAGTGAGGGACAGGGAATTCTGACATGCTGCAGTCTATGGGGTCGCAGAGAGTCCATGACTGAGCAGCTGAACAGCAACAACTTCGGATGGAAGTAAAAACCAAAAAGGAAAAAAACACTGGAAAAAAAAAAAGAACACAATCTTGGATTGCAAGGACTTTTAACATGAGTGACACTGGCATGTAAATGTCTATTTAACCAATAACTTCTGTGTGTCAGGTATTCTGAGAGGTGGTGGAATTTGGGCAGTGAATGATTCAGCTATAAAAAGGAAAGACACAGGAGGATGACCACGTAAAAAGGCTGCTTCCAGAATATCGTTGTTCATCAGTCACTCCACTAGCTCACCACTTTTGCACAGCATTTTGCAATTTGTATCATATCAAGCCATGTAATGAAGTACAAACAACATTAACCCAGCAAGATCTGATAATGACCATAACTGAACAATGGATATCATGGTTGCCCCTGGGAATGTCTATTCTACTTTCTGTCTCTTTGAATGTGCCTATAATAGGCATTTCTGGTAAGTGGAATCAAACAGTTTGTCCTTCTGTGACTTGATTCTTTCACTTCGCACAATGTTTTCAAGGTTAATTCATGGTGCAGCATTCATCAGAACTTCATTCCTTTTTAATGGCTGAATAATATCCCATTGTGTGGAAATACCACATTTTGTATATCCACTCCTAAGTTGATAGACCCTTGGGGCCTCCCTGGTGGCTCAGACTGCGATGTGGGAAGTTGGGTTCGATCCCTGGGTCAGGGGTCGGGAAGGTTCCCTGGAGAAGGAAATGGCTACTCGCTCCAGTAGCCATTGCTCTTGCCTGGAGAATTCCGTGGACAGAGGAGCCTGGCGGGCTGCAGTCCACGGGGTTGCAGAGCGTCAGACACATTTATCGACTAAACGCTTTCACTTGGCTGTTTCCACTTTATTGCTGTTGTTTGATTTCTCTTTGGCTGCACCACGTGGCATGCGGGATCTTATTTCCCTGACCAGGGATCAAACCTGTGCTCCTGCAGTGGAAGCGCAGAGTCCTAACCACTCAAACTCCAGGGAATTCCTTTTTTTTTTTTTTTTTACAGTGGTGTCACTTCTCACAGGTTCCCTTTGTTGGCAGAACTAGGAAGTATATATATATATATATATATATATATATTTTTTTTTTTTTTAAGTGGGGGCTACTCTCTAATGGTGATCCACAAGCTTCTGCTTGCTGTGGTTTCTCTTGTTGTGGCGCACAGGCCCTAGGGCGTGCAGGCTTCAGCAGTTGTGGCGAATGGGCTCAGATGCCCCGTGCCATGTGGAATCCTCCCATACCAGGGATCGGATCCGTGTTCCCCACATTGGTAGGCAGATTCTGTTCTTAACCACTGGCCCACTAGGGAACTCCCTAGGAAGTATGTTTACATACGGTGTTTATAACTGAGAAATTTCACTTAGAAAGCTGGACCTCTAGCTTCTCCTCAGAAATCTGAATGCCTGATCATGATCAGCTGGGAAACTGGCGATAATCAGCTGGCAGATGGTAGGGGTTCAACAACATTTGTTTTCTCACTGAAGTATTTATTGCATGCCTGCTGCGGGCCAGGTACTAGGTTGTATGACAGTTCTAATTTCTGGCACTATGTAGTATGAGACGATTGTACTCTAGTAGCTAGTTACACCCACTGTATGTACTTGTAGGCAGGGGAATTTCAGCAGTCCTCACTTTTAACTGCTTTCTTCCCTCCAGCTGGAAGGAAAGCTGGATACCCTTACATGTCCAAAGCCCATGCAAATGCCACGTCCTCCTTGGGGCTGTCCCCAGTGTGCCATCTCTGATATCACTTCTCCATTCTCTAAGCTCTTTGTCCTTCTCACAACATTCATCACCTTCTCTCCTGAATCACTGGTTTTCAGTTCAGAAATGCCACTCCAGTGCTCTTGCCTGGAAGATCCCATGGACAGAGGAGCATGCTAGGCTACAGTCCATGGGGTCGCAGAGAGTCGGACATGACTGAGGGACTTCACCTTCTTTCTTTCTTTACTCCTAACTTATTAATCTTCTCTTTCCGGTAAGGAGACGGTACAGTCTGAGGGCAAGCACTGTTATCTGTCTTTCTTGGGTCTGTCTATGTCCTTAAATCTAACATCAGTCCTGGCACATTGTAGGCATTCGATGAAAATCTCGGTTAAAAACAGTTGCTGTGGAACTCTCTGACGAGCGCAGCGTAGTGTAGCGTGTCATGGAGTAGTAATGTAATTGTAAGCAAAACAGACATAGTAGTTTTGTCCTCAGAGAGTTAACTGACTTCTAGGGGAGAAAGATATTCATAAAAATCATATAATTTGTATTTGTAGGCTGATTTGAAAAACATGATCTCTATTTGATAGCATTATTGTCCCCAGTTGGCTTCATACATACGCACCCTTAGAAAATGTATAGTGCTGGTTGATGTTGTGTTTTCCATTTCAGGGTATCGCTCTCTTTTTTCCTTCCAAAATACATCTTGCAGAGTTATGTAGGGTTACATCACCCTTTTAAAGTCTTAGATAGTAGCCATTAGCGTGGCTACACCATTCCCTGATGATGGGCACTTAGAGAGTTTCTGGGTCTTGTTGTTGCATCACAAACAACAACGCAACAGGCCTTTTTGTACGCTTCTGCTTTTTCTCTGGTAGATTCCAGGAAATCAAAGTGGTGGGTCACAGGCTTGCTTTTCTTTTTCATTTTTTGTTCTACACATGCCTATGTCATTAGAATTCATACAGCACTTTTGTGATTTTAAAAAAATACGCTAAAAAATAGAAAGAAGTAGGTAGATGGTTCAGGTTGCTGGCTTTTAGAAAGTAGAGGTGCCTGATCACTGTCACAGGACTGTTACATAATCCGCTAACCATTATGTAATAAAATCTGCAAAGGATGCTCCTGCAATTACACGTCACCAAGCAGAGAAATCTCAGGCCTCTGGCCCGGCTTTCAAGATGAGAAATGTGTCTCCCTTCAGAGATTTTGGTATTTTTCTGATACAAAATGTCACCGAGAATCAGTGACCAGGGTTTCCTATCACTAAAGCCTTCTTAAAACTTTTGTTTTCTTTTTGGCTGTCACAAAACCACAGAGCTGGAAGGGACTTATTAACAGCCTCATGCACTCTTGTAATGGTTTCCAAAGTACAGTTTTGAGTTGTTGCAAAGGCGGAGTTTGGGTGGGACAGTTTTTCTCAGCTGGACTTCCTATAAACACCATCACCTTAGGAGTGATTAAGACAGGAGCTTAAACATGAGCTGGTAACAGCAGAGGTACACAAAGATCTAAAGTGATGCCCACACAGCAACAGATAAATACAGTAACTGCTACTCTGAATAGCAGGTTGCTGGTTCTCCAAATGCTCTCCAGGCACCATGTCACCGACTCCTGAGACAAGACCCACTGACTTTAGCTGGGGACACCAAGGCCTAGAGAGGGAATCCTGCACTCACGCAACACCTGTTGGACAGCTCCTGATCAGACATGTGCAGAGCTCATGGGAAACACAGATATTATGAAGCACAGGGGACTTCTCTGGCAATCCAGTGGCTAAGACTCTACACGTCCAATGTAGAGGGCAAGGGTTCTATACCTGGTTGGGGAACTAAGATCCCACGTGGCACATGTCATGGCCAAAAAAAATTATTTTTAAGTTTTTTAATTATGAAAGATGTTGTTGTGGGGCGGGAAACCAGGGGAAGGTGGGTCTTTGCCTGAAGAAATCAGAGAAAGCTTCAGAAAGGATATGACGACTCAGCTGGGGCTGGAAATCAAGAAAACAAGGAAGGGAGGAAAGGAAGAACATTCATACCCAGTGAACAGCATATACAGGCACAGAGGCCAAAGTGGCAGAAGGATATGGCAGGTACGGAGAGCCAAGACCATGCTGGAGAAAGAGAACTTGGCATGCTGTGGGCCCTGAGTCTTCAATAAATATCTGGGGTGAGTTAGAGAGAATGAGTGGTTCAATGGTAAATGTGTTCAACAAAGTCTTGTGTATGTGCTGGACACTTTGCAAGCACTAAGGGTTCAGTGAGTGATGAACCACAAAAGCAAAGTTCACAGTTAACGTGGTGTGTGTGTGTATGCTAAGTAGCTTCAGTTGTCTGACTCCTTGCAACTCTGTGGGTTGTAGCCGACCAGGCTCCTCCGTCCAAGGCATTCTCCAGGCAAGAATACTGAGTGGATGCCATTTCCTCTTCCAAGGCATCTTCCCGACACAGGGATCAAATCCGAGTCTCCTCAGTCTCACTGCACTGGTAGTGGGTTCTTTACCACTAGCCACCTCTGGGAAAACCATCAACGTGATGGGTGGAAGACAGATCCGTGAAGTGAAGTGTCACAAGCCACCAGAACTGATGCCAGTGTAGTCTACACTGCAGGTGTCTGTGAAGTGACAAGCCAAGGAGACAGTGTTTGGCTTCGTTTTCCTCAATGCTCATTTCCATTCAGGGAAGTTGAGGGCTGAGAAAAGTCATTTCCTTTGACATACTCAGATTTTATTTTATATTTTATTATTTATTTATTTATTGTTTGGCTGTGCCATGCAGCTTGCAGGAACTTAAGTTCCTTACCAGGCATGGGATGCAGTTGCTCAGCAGGGAAAGCATGGAGACCTGAACACTGGGCCACCAAGGAATTACCAACTTAGCCAGATTTTTAAAACAGTGTATTTAGATTATTACACTAATGCAACTACTGTGGTGTTGGACAAGACTCTCGAGACTCCCTTGGACTGGCAAGGAGATCCAACCAGTCCATCCTAAAGGAGATCAGACCTGAATATTCACTGGAAGGACTGATGCTGAAGCTCCAAAATTGGCCACCTGATGTGAAGAACCAACTCATTGGAAAAGACCCTGATGCTGGGAAAGATTGAAGGCGGAGAAGAAAGGATTGAAAAAGGAGAGGACAGAGGATGAGATGGTTAGATGACATCACCGACTCAATGGACATGAATCTGAGCAAACTCTAGGAGATAGTGAAGGACAGGGAACTCTGATGTACTGCAGTCCATGGGGTCGCAAAGAGGCGGACACGACTGAGCAACTGAACTGAACTGAATGCAACTACTTTAATAACTTTAGTAAGTGGCTTCCATACTCACTTGAATCCCAGGAGGCGGTATATTATTATTGCATTTATAGGTGAAAAGGCCGAGGCTCAGATAAGTTAAATAACTATTCCAAGGTTATGTTGCTCGTAAGTGGTAAAGGCAAAACTGGAAACCCCTCTTAGACACAGCCTGTAACATCGCAAGTCCCCTCAAGGCTGGATTCAGTCTCACGTGACACTGGGCATCTCATTTTTTTTTTTTTTTTAGGCCTTGGTATTTCCACCTGTAAAATGGGGTGAGGGATCCAACTGTCAGCTTCTACTCAGGCGCGGTCGGGAACTCATGGTCAGATCGCATGGATAACGGGGAAGACCGGGAGGTGGAAGCCGCGAATCTCTCCATCTGAGCTCACAGCTCCAAGTTACCACCTCCCGGCTCCAGCCAGGTTCCCATGACAACTCGGCCAGCCGCCATCCTGGGACCGAGGGCGTGCGTCACTTCCTGCCCGTTTATTTCCGGGTCCCAGCCCCAGCCCCGCGGCGGCGGGCCTTTAGGCTCCGAAGCGGGACGCCGCCGCTTCTCGCTCACCCTTCTGCCTCCGGCTTCTTCTCTGCCTCCGGCGAGTGTCGGCCTCTCCCCGGCCCAGCGCGCAGCCGCGGCCTGGCCTCCCTTTGGGCCCGCCTCCGAGACGTCACTTCCGGACCGAGTGCTTCCGGGTCGCCGCGGCCCCAGGGTACTGGTCTCGGTCTCCCGCAGCCGGCCGGAGCTCCGAGCGCCCAGCCGGGCCCGGCTCCGGCGGCGGCCGCGGCTGCTTACTGCTTCCCTCTGCCGGGACGTCCTCGGCGGCAGTGCCGGGGTAAGGGCGGTTCGGCCGCGGGCGGAAACGGCATCTGGGGCTTCCCTGGGCGGAGGGGGCGCCCAGTTCGGCGGGTCTCGGCCGGCCCGGGCGCGGGGTCCCTTCGCGGCCGGCGAGGGGGCGATGGGCGAGCCCGCCTTTCCGGCACTCAGGGGGCCCGGCTGCTCCTCAGGATCCCCGCTCCCCCCGAGGGCTGCCTTGCAGCCTCCTGGGGACCGGGGGTGGGAGGCTCGGGGCAGCTCAGGAGGAGCAACCCCTGTTCGGCGACTGCCGCGGCAGCAGAACACCCCGATTCCAGCCGCAGGCAGTTACCGCGCAGTTGGTCCTCAGCCTGGACTCCGGTGGCAGACCGGGGTTTGTACTCTCTGTGTGACCTTGGACAAGTCACTCCATCGTCTGAGTCTCAGTTGGCTGGTTAGTTCAATGGGGAGTGAACCTGTCTGCTCGGGGTCAGGGTGGGGATAAAGGGAGATGCATACGAAGCACAGTCTTTGGCATACAGCAGGCGTCCGATAAATGATGAGTGCGTGCTCAGTCGCTTCAGTCGTATCCGACTCTTTGTGACCCCACAGGACTGTAGCCCCGCTAGGCTCCTCTGTCCATAGAATTCTCCAGGCAAGGATACTGGAGTGGGTTGCCATGCCCTCCTCCAGTGGATCTTCCCAGCTCAGGGATGGAACCCGGGTCTCCTCCGTTGCAGGTGGATGCTTTACCATCTGAGCCACCAGGGAAGCCCACCCCCCCACCCCCCACCCC
>SJYX01018168.1:48055-69909 GCA_006410675.1 Oreotragus oreotragus | reverse complement strand
ACCTTGAGAACATCACATTCTTGACGGATGTCCTAACCACAAATTAGAACCACATTATCAACTGTCTTGGTCTCCCATTTTAAGTCCTTCCTAATTTCCCATTTTATGTCATTAGCTGGCGTGTGTGTGTGTTAAAGAGAGAGTGGGTCCATGTGAACACAGGTCATACTTCCTTCACTTACATTCCCTACTTCAGCAGTAGACACACGGGGGTGGCTTAACCATGACAGGCTACCATGAGTTGTGTGGATGCACAGCTGTTCCTGATTCCCCCAATAACCTGATGAGGTAGAAACAATCACATGCCAATTTTCATAACTGGGGAAGAATTTGAGGCTTAGAGAGGTGCTGTGGGCCCAAGGTGAAGCAGCTAGAACCAGAAGTTGAGCCTGAGTGGTTGTCTGAACTTGGAACCTAGATCCTACGTGTTACAGAACATTGAATACACTTTAAAAGTTGCCTCGGATGGACGGATGAAAGGAAGGAACAGGAGAGACATGAAGAGGCAACAGGACTACCTTGGAATAACCCTGAATCCATGTCATGGGTTCTACTACGTATGTGCTAAGCACCCAGCAGACATTACCTTTAATCCTCATATAAGATGTCTCCTCAGATAAAGGGTAACATGGAAACGTCATAGAGGTTTGCTATTAAGACATCTGCTGCTAAGACCAAAGACCCTGACGTCAGACAAACTAGGTGCCAATCCTGGATTGGCCCCTTAAAAGCTAAGCAAACTTGGGCTCGCTGTTTGTACCACCTGGGCCTCAGTTTCCCCACCTGTGATGGGGTGATGATATCCACACACGTGTCCAGTCGCTCAGTCGTGTCCCCCCCCCTCCCCAGTAAATGATAGCTGCTGTCGATTCGGCCACAGTCCCTGGGGAGGGCCCGAGATTGGGACTAGGGTGTTTTGCACAACTGATGTGGCGCTTAGAGGCTGTAGGAATTACCAGACTGGGAATAGCAGTTGCCAGCTTCTGTGTGCTGCAGGGAGGGGAGCCTGCTTGCTCCAGAGCCCCTCTGCCAGCGGCAGCTGCCACTGGGGAAGCCCAATTTCAGCATCGGCTGAGGCTATTTTCAGAGGTCGGAAGCCCTCTCTCTGAATCTCTCTGGGATTGGGTTGGGGTGTGGGGACCCTCTGGTGTTTTCACTGCCAGTGGAAGGTTGCCTAGGATGTGTCTCAGGGGCTTGGGGATGAGTGCCAAGGAGTGGGGTGCAGAGGTGGAGGGGGTTGATGGGCACTACCCTTGCTGCTGTTTGGAGGCCCAGGGAACTCTGAGTGGCCTGAAGCTAGACCAGGGATCTGTAAACCTGTGGACTGGGGCAGTGCTGGGGCAATGCTGGGCCCAAAATAGCTTCTGCCTGTGATGGGAGGAGGAAGCCTTCAGATGCTGCTTGGGGAATGTTTCTGCTTGAATGGGCCAGCTGAGGTAAAGCCAAGCTCATCCTTTGCTATCCAGCATCATTTCAGTTCCGTTCAGTGAGGTTTTAAAGAGATCCAGCTTTCCTCTGAGATGTTTAAAAAATAATTAAAATGCCACCATCCCTCCTCCCCCCCGCCCCCGACTGCAATATCTCTCTTCAAAGGGGGGCCCAGATTGTGGGTGCAGGAAGCTGCTGACCAGGTCTCTTGGCTCTGGACACCCACCCGATTCTGTTAGGGATGTTCATGGTACCATGCTTTTTTTTTTTTTTTATTCTTCCACCAGCCTGGCATGTCTTGGCATTCCAGTCCTTGGGTTGCTTGGAGAAATTAACGGCTTCTGTCACTGCGCTGTCTTGGTATCCTGTAACCACGCTGTTTTTGCAGAGAGCGTGTTTTTTGTTGTTCTTGCAGAGTGCTAGGAATAAATTGCTGGCTCTGTGCTCAGAAGAGACATCAGCTATGACCAGCTACAATGCAGCCTGTATTCTCAGAAAATGAATTCAGGAGGGATGATGTCAGCTGCTTTACCACTGGCCGGGCGCTGGTCAGCCTCCCCTCTCAGCCCTCGAGCTTACGTCATAGAGAGATCTGTGCTCTTCCAGTCTGCTCCGTGTGAGAAGATGGGAGTCTTGCTGCCACCGAAATTTTTAAAACTCAGCTCTGCTGGCCCTGCCATAGGGCGTCTGCCTTAGTCAAGTCCTTCTGAGAAGAGCTGTCCAGCAGCTGGACGGCTGTGCCTGAAAGCAGAGCAGCTCAGAGCTTGAGTCAGGGTTTTGGCATCAGACCCGGGTTCAGATCCCCTGAGCCCCTTCTCCCTGTCCTTATGGCTCAGGGCGAGTGACTTGGCCCCTCTGTGCTGCACGCTGAGTCGCTCAGTTGTGTCAGATTCTTTGTGAGCCCATGGCCTGTGGCCCGCCAGGCTCCTCTGGCCGTGGGATTCTCCGTGGCCGTGGGAATACCGGAGGGGGTTGCCATTCCCTCCTCCAGTTGGCCTCTCTGAGCCTCAGTTTTCCCTTGTTTAACCTTGAGGTGTTGAGTGGATTTCGTTGATTTTCATGGGGCACTTAGCAGAGAGCCCTTCTGTGCTAACCCCTTGGTGAATGGTACTCATGATACCCACAGATGACGAAGTAAAGGAGGAAGATCCCAGGCCACGGGCCGGCCACCCCAGGTTCCAATTCCAGCTCTGCCCTTTTCAGGCTCTGTTGAGCAGGTTGTTTAATGGCAGAGCCTTGGTCTCTCTCCTCGTAGAACTGTGAGGATTAAACTGGATGATGCAGTTAAAGTGGAAAGCCCGAGGCCTAGGGCGCAGTAGGACCACGATCATTGTTTGCCTTTCCTCAAGGATCTTGTAGCATTTTCTCTGACCTGTTTCCTCACCAGTGTAGGCTGGTTCAAGGTTCCCCTTAGACGTGTTTCCCACCCTTCATTTTAGGACTTTGAATACCAACTGGGTTGTTTGCAGTCCTTTTGCTTGTTTATTTGCCAGCCACAAACAAGGGTGGGGATTGTGGTATGGTTACAGCGCTGAGCAGACGCTGAGCTGAGCTTGAGGGTGGCTGGCTCTGTTTTTTTTAAAAAAAAGTCAGTCTCTATTGGCTCAAGCCTGACTTCTTTGGAGAAAAATCATAGCAGTGTTTCGGAGGCTTGATGTCGCTCTGTCTAAATTGTTCTCAGATGTACTAAAAAACAGTCCCTGGGGCCAGAGGCCGGATGGAAGCTTCTTTTGGATAAATAAAAAAAAATGGTAAATGCATATGGGCTTTTCTTTTTAGCAAGGACAGTGATATCTTCTCTCAGGTTGCAATGCAGTTTTATTTTTAAAGCGAACATGCATACTTTGATACTGAGCGGTAAGCCTGTTCAGCTAGAATTCAGGGCAGAGCTCTGTCTTCTCAACTGCTGTGCCCTCCTGCCCCTGCCTACTGTCCCCCCCACTGCACCAGCCTGGGGCCTGGCACCATGGAGGCCTGAATATCGCTGAGCTCAGGAATCATGGGGTAGCGGGAGGCACACAGCTTTCCAGTCCTCAGGCCAGGCTTGGAAGCTGGGGTCCGCCTTTTCCTAACCCTGAGCTTACATAACCCTGTGGCAGATCATGTCATGGAGCCTTGCTTTCTTCCCGCTCCTGCTGGCCTTCCAGAATTCTAAGGAGAGCTAAATGAGAAACGCGAGCATGGGGAATGCTGACGTGCTTAGTTAGCATCATGCGTTTTGCCTGTTTTATCAAATACCTACTGTGTGCCAGGTGCTGTGTTAGGCATCATGGTGAACAAAGCAGACATTGTCCTTCCCTTTGCAGGGTTGACTGCTTACTGGATATTGAGGGGAGGCAGGCAGGAAGATAGTAAATGAATAAAGTTGAAAATTTCCCAGAGTATTTTTTTTTGCCACACCCAGCAACATGCAGAACTTACCCCACTAGGGATCGAACCCACGCCCCCTGCAGTGAACTGTGGAGTCTTAACCACTGGATCGCCCGGGATGCCCAAAGTTGATGATTTCAGATGGTGATTACCCCGGGATGATGGGATGACAAGGGCCAGGCAGGTGCGATTTACTGAGCTGGGGTGGTCAGGGAGAGCCTCCGAGGAGTGATGGTTGAGTTGAGACCTGAGTGATGAGAGTGAGCCCGCAACAGGAAGAACTTGCAGAAGGGACAGCGTGTGCAAAGGTCCTGAGGTCAAAACGGGCTTGATGTGTTTGAGGAGCAGGCAGAAGGGCCTGTGTGGGTGGACCTTAAAGGGCAGGGATGGCTGTTCTGAGGGCCACAGCAACCTTGGGCAGGAGGGAGAATCTGATCCCAAGTGGCACTGTTCACCTGTGTGCGGCTCACTTGGTCTGAGCCTTGGGCTTCCTTGGCAGGGCAGTGGGTGGGAGAAGGTGGCCTCTCTGTGTCCCTAGTTCTCCTGCATGTCTTACCCCCCGGGCGTCTCCCCAAAACTGGAGAAGCCAGAGGAGTGTCTCATTACCGCCTGCATGATTTTACGGGCTTCCTGATTGTCGTCAGGCTCATGGGCACTTGGGACTTCTGAGCCAGACTCAGAGCTGCTGGAGGACTGTGCAGGTCCATCCCATCCCACCGCAGCTTGTTTTTGGTCCCTCACCATCTCCCACAGCCAACAGGACCCCCCCCCCCACCGCCCCCCGCCACACGTCTGCATGCCATGTCTGTGCGGTGCCTCCGATATGCTGTGCACTTTTCCTGTCCTGTTTGGTGTGAGCCTGAAACAGCTTCCCGAGGTGGGGCGCATTCCAGCCCCACTTCACAGGTGAGCAAACTGAGGTTCCANACCCCCCCCCCCCACCGCCCCCCGCCACACACACACACACTCAGACAGCAGCAGGTTTTTATGAAGTGTGTGCCCTGCCCTGTCACTGTGACCTTTCCTGAGTCTCTTGGTCACAATCTCTGCACCCATGGAGCTTGTGGGCAGGAAGGGCAGGACAGGTGAGTGTGAAAGCACATGCCCACCCCAGTGGGAGATGTTTGCCTCACTCTGATCTCACCTCTGAGAACGCTTGGCAGGTGTTACGCCTTCCGACACTGGGAACGTCTGCTTGTGTGCCTCGTGGGCCTACTCTGAGCTGGCCTTCTGGAGAGCGTTCTTCTCCTTTCCTTCCCTTGGCTGTACTGGGGCTTCGTTGCAGCGTGCGGGCTCTTTGTGGCGGTGCAAAGGCTGCCCTAGTTACCCCGAGGCGTCTGGGGTCGCAGTTCCCTGACCAGGGATGGAACCCTCACCCCCGGCATTGGAGGGCAGGTTCTTTACCACTGGACACCGGGGAAGTCCCTGAAGAGCTTTCTGTACTGACTGCAGAGAATCCTTCTACCAGCTCTGGACTGTAAGAATTATTAACCCCTTTTTCAGATGAGAAAACTGAGTTGAGTACTTGGCCCAAGTAACCTGGAGAAGCAGATCCAGGGTTCACACCCAGGCAGTCCAGCTTTGAAATCTGTCTGTAACCCCTATGGGCTGTGTTGCCTCCCCTGGCCCTGGCAGTATCCCTCGATGAACACAGATTTGCTGCAGCATCGTAGCGCCAAGAATACTGATGGATCTGTGCCTACTCTATTAACAAGTGGCCAGGAAGATGGCAAGAGTGTGTGAATCCTGTGCGTCCAGCCTAGAAGGCTCTGTCCTCTCCCAAGAGGGAACCGTAAAAAACAGAGGTGGAGTGGGATTCCCTCATGGTCCAGTGCTTAGGACTTATGCCTCTGCTTCAGGGGGCACAGGTTCAATCCCTGTCGGGGAACTGATATCCCAGAGGCCACAGGGCATGGCCAAAACCACCCCCCGTCCCCGAAGAAAAACAAAGGCAGATCAAGGGACTCTCCAAGAGTCAACAACCAAAGTAGCCTTTTTTTTTTTTTTTAATGATTACAGGTGTGATCATGGTCCTATCCCCCTTGCTTTGAACCCTTCAGGGGCTTCACGGGGCTCTTTGAATGAAATGTCTGACTCGTTGAGACCCAGGGCTGGGATCCTGCTGGTGTGGGCAGCCTTGTGTCCTGTGACCCTCCTCCTCTCTCTGCTTCAGCCTCACTAGCCTGCTTGCTGTTCACGTGCCAGCTTCTTTCTGGCCTCAGGAAAGTGGGGTGTGGCGGTGAAGGGCATGGACTTTGTAGCAGCCTGCCTGGGCGCTCACCTCAGCCCTGCTTCCTAATAGTCCTGTAACTCTGGGCGCGTTTCTTAGTGTGTCTGTGTCTCAGTTTTCCCATATGTGAAATGGGGGTAACGATGCCACCGACCTCCTAGGGCTGTTGAAGACGGGATGAGTTAGGAGGCGTGGGCACCTGGCGTGTGGCCAGCACTCATGGTGTTCGCCTGGGACCTGCCTCCCTGCCAGCACCTTGCGCTTTGGGTCTAACCCTCACTTTCTCAGGGGCTTTTTAACCCTCCCCCACCCCCGTGAAGCCAGGCTCGACGCCCCTAACCCTACTTTCCAGCAGCGTCCACTCCTGTCCAGTAAGTGTGTTGAAGCCCTGGTGTAGCTTCTGGTTTGGCCTCAGCAGCCGCCAGATGGGACGTGGACCATTTCGAGGAATGACGTGCTTCTTGTTCTTCCCCTTCCAGAGCTTTCTGCGGGTCCCGGCAGGCAGCATGTCGACGCTTCTGGCAATGTCCCTGCCTCTAAGCCAGAAGCCATGGAGGAGATAAGATAGCCCCCATCCCTGGATCGGATTGGATGGGGAAGCCCAGTTCAATGGATGCGAAATACAAGGATGACTTGTTCCGGAAGTATGTGCAGTTCCACGAGGGCCAAGGGGACGCCACCCCCAGCAGTGATGAGTCCCTGCGGGTGGCAGCCTCCACCCTGCTCAGCCTGCACAAGGTGGACCCCTTTTATCGATTCCGGCTGATCCAGTTCTATGAGGTGGTGGAGAGCTCCCTGCGCTCGCTCCGCTCCTCCAGCCTGCGGGCCCTGCGCTGCGCCTTCAGTGTGCTCGAGACGGTGGGCATCAACCTCTTCCTCTGCCCCTGGAAGAAGGAGTTCAGAAGCATCAAGGTAGGGTCTGGGGACGGGCCCTGCACACTGCTCTCCCCTCTTGGCGCCTTGCCGTCCATCTTGGGAAGAGGTTTGTGCCCTGTAATCTTCCTCTGCTTGGGCCTTCCCGGCTTCCCGGCTGCCTCTGAGATGAGGACCAGAATTGCCCACCTGGCCTCCCTGCATAGTGCCTTCTTTCTTCACTGGTTGCCCGCCCCTGGCAGCTCACATCTGAAACCGTGAGGTTGGAAAGATGGGCAGCACCCAGTTACCCAGGGCCTTGGAGCCCGGAGCAGGGGCTGGAATTTATTCTAAGGGGGCTGGGAAGCAGGCAGGGCCAGGACCTGGCTTCCACTGGAAAAGACGACTCTTGGCGGTTGTATGGGAGGTAGACAGCGTGGAGGCCTTGAGGAGGCTGCCGCGCGAGGGAGACAGGGATGAGGGGGAGGAGGAACTGGAGACCGAGAGTTCTGAATCATTCCAAAGGTGGTGGTGCCTCCGGAGAGTTTCCCTTGGGTCAGGCTAAGTCTCACGGAAATACCAGAAAGGGTACTCGCATTGCTCCTGGGTGTTTCTGCCTCTGACCCGATTCCCTTTCTCCATCTGTGTTTGCCCTGCACCTCCCTAAGGAGCAGGGCCCCGGCAGCCCATGTGCAAGGCCAGTGGCTTTGCTCCCTGCCCCCCCGGGGTCATTTCCCTCAGACCCCTGCGCTGAGTTGTTGGGGAGCACTAGCCTCTACCTGCCGCCCTGAGATGGCCCCGACCCCCGCTCCCCGCGTGACCCTGTGCAGACTGGGTACGCGCCGCCCGGGTACAGTCTCCGCGGTGTGTCTGGGAGAGGAGAACCCACCTCTGCTCCTCTGCCCTCCCTTCCCCTAGACCTACACGGGCCCCTTCGTGTACTACGTCAAGTCGACGTTACTGGAGGAGGACATCCAAGCCATCCTGAGCTACATGGGCTACGTGCCCGAGCTGGGGACCGCCTACAGGCTCAAAGAGCTGGTTGAGACGCTGCAAGTGAAGATGGTCTCCTTCGAACTTTTTCTGGCCAAGGTGGAGTGCGAGCAGATGCTGGAGATCCACTCGCAGGTCAAGGACAAGGGCTACACGGAGCTGGACGTGGTGAGCGAGCGCCGGGGCAGCGCGGAGGACGCGCGGGGGTGCGCAGAGGCCCTGCGGCGGCGCGCCGAGGCCCGCGAGCCGCTGTCGGCCTCGATGGCGCGCGTGGTGCTGCAGAAGTCGGCCAGCGAGCGGGCGGCCAAGGACTACTACAAGCCGCGCGTGGCCAAGCCCTCGCGGTCGGTGGACACCTGCGACAGCCGCTGGGAGAGCCGGAGGCCTCCCCTGAAGACCTCGCCGAGCCTGCGGCAGGAGCCGGCGGCCGCCGGGCCCGGGGACGAGCCCAAGGCCGAGACGGTCCGCCCGCCGCCCTCGCTGCTGACGGTGGCCGGCTCCCCGCGCCGCGGCGCCGACGACCTGCCGGCCCCCGCTCCCAGCAACGGGCTCGGCCTGCTCCGCGGCCCCTACCTGCCCGGCCCGGACGACGTGGATCTGTACACGGACGCGGAGCCCCGGGCTGCCTACCGGAGGCAGGACGCCCTGCGGCCCGACGTCTGGCTGCTGAGAAACGACGCCCACCCCAGCTACCACAAGCGCTCGCCCCCCGCCAAAGAGTCCGCCCTCTCCCAGTGCCAGAACTGCGGCCTGGCCTGCAGCGCCGCGCTCTGCCCGCGCTGCGACAGCCTGCTGGCCTGCTCACCGGCCGCCAAGCCCAGCGCCTTCCCCGGCAAGGCCTCTGGCCACGACAGCCTGGCCCACGGGGCCGCCCTGCGGGAGAAGTACGCGGGCCAGACTCAGGGCCTCGAGCGGCCGCCGCACCTCCACTCCAAGTCCAAGCCACCGGCCGCTGCCGCCTCCCGCTGTGGTTTCTGCAACCGCCCAGGGGCCGCCAACACCTGCACCCAGTGTTCCAAAGTCTCCTGTGACGCCTGCCTCAGCGCCTACCATCACGACCCCTGCTGCAGAAAGAGCGAGCTGCACAAGTTCATGCCCAACAACCAGCTGAACTACAAGTCCACCCAGTTCTCCCATCTCGTGTACAGATAGATGCCACCCCGCGCCTCCCTGCTCCAAGGGCTACACCTCCGACCTTTCTGGTGTCACGGGGAAGCAGTGTTAAGGCACAGATCTCAGAAGCAAGCCCTGCCCTTGACCACGCGGGTGTTGGGAGATCCGGGGGCGGCCACCCCATGTGGGAGTTCCCTTACCGACTCAGACTATTTCAACTGAAGGCTGCTTTGTCATCTGGCAGGACAGAGGGTGGCGCTTCTGTTGGGATTCCTTTTTGCTAATCTCTCCACTCCCTGTTCCTGGTTTTTTTTGGGGGGAGGGGTGCTTGTTTTATCAAGATGGTTTCTATCTCTGGGACTCTTGCCGACCACTCACTCCCATGGCGAAGCCAACTTGGATTGGGAAGGGCCCCCTCGGGTCGCTTCCAGATGTGCACCTGGAGCGGTGAGCTAGAGGCCTGTTGGCTTGTGAAATGAGCCCTCCTGCCACATCGGGCCTCCTCCACTGGCTCATCCCTCCGCCGCCGTCCCCAAACACCGGGACCCCCGCCAGCATCCCCCGCCTGCCTTCCCTGCCTCTATGCGTCAAGGTGACCCGAGCCCAGGATTCACTGAATGTCATACTGTTGCCTCCACAGCTCAGCGCAGCCGTGGGGTCTGTGAACTTGGCCCTCACGCTCTGCTGTGTGGACCTTGCACCGCGGCACTGACCCCCCCCTTCTGTTGTTTGCACATCCTTCTCTTCCTGTATTGTACATAGATATTTTTGAGATTTATTTTTAAATAAATATTCAACTTGCCGTGTGTTTCAAAGTGGTGAAAACGTTACCGATGTAGCTATTTATAAAGATGCCCTAGGTTCTTTAGTCTTCCAGGGGAGGGGCTCATGCCCTTCCACCTTGTTGCCTCTGCTCGCCACCGCCCGAAGGTTGAGTGGAGCGTGTGGGCGCGGAGAAGGAACAGAGATGATGTCCCCTGGGCTCGTGGAGAGCCGCTGTCTTCCCTGTAACCAATCTCAACACCTACCTCCAGCGTGCACCTCGGGGGGCTCGTCCGGGCTGAGAGGTCTCTGCGCCTGCAGAGTGTGACCGCCCAGCGACGAGTCGGGAACCTCACCCTGCGGACCTCCAGCCTGGTCTGCGCCGCTTGCTGAGTGTGGGCCTTGCTGCAGTCTCCTCGAGCCTCAGTTCAGAAGGAAGAGGGTTTGGATCCCCACCACCCCTCCACCTCAGTCCTCTCTTCACCTGTTTCCCGGGCTCCTCTGTAACCGACACAACCTTTTTGCACTAGAAGTCGGCAGGAGTCGGCGTGCGCCCAGCAGATGGGCGCCTCCCGAGATTCCGAGCCGAGCCTTGGCGCTTCCCGAAGGCCCCTTAAACTCCTTATGTGAATTAACTGACCCCGGATTATCCTTTTGGGTTACAGAGGAGGAGCGGGGCAAGAATCTGAAAATAAAACCGCTTCCGTGTGAACTAATAATATATTTTAGCCATAAGTGTTGGTGATGTACAGAATGTTACGGGGATTGACCTGCAGTGGGTTTTCTGATGGGAGGAGGTATTCAGCTCCTGAGCACATTTCCATCTGGCTGAATCCTGAGGCCACTGTGAATCTGCTGATGTTCTTCCAACTCAGTTGAGAGATTTTAAGGTTTTCAAAATCTTGTATGGCTTTTTATATATGTATAGAGATCTAGTAGGTCACTTGTAGATACTCCATGTGTATGTAAAGCTGAGTTTCAACCAGCTTTATTGCTAAGGCCCTCCCTTAGTAATAAAGGAGGGCACCCATCTTTGATGTTCTTCCTTTTCCCATTTCAGACGTGTCAGTGCCTGTCCCAGCCCTACTTTTCCAGTTTTCCATTTTCAGACTGCTCTAGCACTACACTAACTCTTAACCAACCGTGATGCCACGTGACTCACACAGCAGACAGCAGCAGGAATAACCCACTTGTTCTGGAGGAGAAAGTCCAGCGTGGGTTATCATCACGGAAACACTGTGTTCGTGGGTTGGAATAGGAAATGCTGTGACCGTGCTCCTCCTCGGTGTGTATCTTAATTGTATGAGGTTGCTGTGATTGAGATAAATAGATGCTAATTTAAAAATGCAGATGTTTGCATTTGATTTCTACCAAGAGTTGAAATGTTGAGAGATGCTTTAAAAAATAATAATAAAGTGTCTTCCATTGTTAATGAAGTGTTTGGGGTTTTATGTCTCTCCTCTCTGCCGCTCTGAAGTTTGGGTTGCTTGGGTTTGTTTTTTTTTGCTTTTTGTTTGGTTTTTGCCCAAACCATGTTTTGTTCTTTAGTGACAGGACTCATATTTTCTCCTCCATGAAACTCACAAATGATAACAGCCAGCATTTGAGTGCTTGTTCTGTGAGACAGACTTTAAAAAAACAAAAAGATCTGTGCGTGTGTTCAGGTTGCTCCGGCCTCTGCTGCGCGGCCTCCTCGCTGCGGTGGTCCGGCGCTGCTCTGGTGGCGGTGCGCCGGCCTCTCGTCGCACTGGCTTCTCCTTGCCAAGCACAGGCTCTCGGAGCCCACGCTTCAGTAGCTGTGGTGGGTTGGCTGTTTTTGCAGCATAGGAGCTGAGTTGTCCCCTGGCACGTGGGACCTTCCTGGACCAGGGATCATACCCATGTCCCCTGCATTGACAGGTGGATTCTTTCCCTCTGAGCCACCAGGGAAGCCAAGCCGGGCATTTTATATGCTGAGACTTTTGAGATCTCATGTAATAGTCTCAGTCCCCCTGGAAGATAACCTAAATCCCATCTTACAGATGGGAAAACCAAGGTGTGCAGAGTTCAGCCATGCTTCCTAGGTGTGGGACTGCAGACTCCAGGAGAAATGATTGTTAGTGGTGACAGAAAGGAGTTAAATAACAGTGAAGGGTGTTGTGTTAAAAAAAAAAGCAATCCCATTTAAAAATGTTTTATTCATTTAAATGCCTCAAGAGGATCCTGGTCAGTGTGATGCTAGCTTGTCTCTAAGAAAGAGAAACCAGGGCCAAGAATCTTTAGCGGAATCTTGGGTTTTCAGTTCCCCTCTATTCAGGGCAGACCATACTACTTACCCAAAAATCGATTTAAGGTTTCTTTTTTAAATGAAGTTTCCAGAAACTGATATAACATGCCAAATCAACTAAATTTCAGTGAAAATAATAAGTAAATAATGAAGGTTGACCTAACCTACATGGCAAAAATCTTCAGGGCAGTGTACAAGCAGCTGTGGTTTGGGGATGTCCTGCTTTATCCCCTGGTGGGGTGTCTGTGCCACCATGCTGCCCACTCTGGGGGCTTGGCCCCCACGAGGCTGCTCAGCTGTCCAGGAAGAGACTTAAAATTTCTCTCCAGCTCACTCACTGGCTGAACAAATATCCAGGCCTTGGGCCAGACGAAGGCCCAGGTGCTGGGCTTGCTTTTAGCGACAGCATAGGAAATGGCACTGCCATCCTGGCTTCCTGGAGATGAGCACCCAGCCTGGGAGAGCTAAGGGAGCCAGACGCTCCTGATGCTCCTGCATCTATCTGAAGGGGAGCAGAGACTCTGAGCAGCTTGCTTGGTTTGCATATGTAAATGACAAGCATATTTAAGCATCACCAGGCCCACCAGCTGTACAGCATTACCATGAGCCTCGCTGCCAGCTCTGAGCACCGACCTGTGGTACCCCACATGCTCAGAGGGACAGAGCCGTGGCAGACACTGCCAATTAAACTCTGGTAGCTGCTCACCCACCCTCCCTTGCTAATAAAAGCCCGGAGGTTTAGACATCTGGCCAGCAGGATAAAGACTGCCTTTCCCAGCCTCTCCTGCAGCTGAGCGCGGTCATATGGTTAGGTCTGGTCCGTAGGATGGAAAAGTGCTGTGACTTCTAAGACTCGTCCTTCAAGAAAAGCTTGTGCCTCCCACCCTGACTGCTGGCTGGAATGGAGCAGCTCTGTGTGACTCTGAGGCAAACGTCAAGGCACGGGGGCAGGGCAAGTGGCTGGAAGGGGCTGGCTTCCTGACACGTCCGAAGCCACCATCTTACCTGGCCTGCCCCACCTATCTTCAGATTTTATATGCAAGAAATAAACTACTCTCTTGCTTAAACCCACATTTTTATTTTTTCCATTTGCTCATTTTAGAAACCTTGATTTACAAAGAAAGCCAGACTAGAGTAATGATGCCACATGTACACTGAACCCAGGGCTTCAGGCGTTGAATGGTTGACAACTTCCAGCCAACCTAATTTTTTCTGTACCTGTCCATCCACTTCCCCGACTCCTAAATTCCTTGGAAGCAAATTCCAGACGTCTGTTTCATTTAGGAACATTTCAGTTTGTGTATCTAAAAGACAAGGACTTTTAATACCCTGACCGTATTTAAATTTTTATAACAATTCCTTAATTAAGCAACAAATATCAAGTCAGTGTTCCCAGGTCTAGTTGTCTCCTAACTGCTTGCCCTGGGGTCCCAATAAGGTCTCACACTCCAGTGGATAGATCTTTAAATCACCTTTATCCTAAAGGCTGTCCCCACGGAGGGACACTTCTTTCTTTTTTTTTTTTTTTAATTCCTCTTGGAATGTATTTGTTGAAGAGACCGGATTGTTTGTCCTTTAGAGTTTGCCAGAGTCTAAATTCTGCTGGTGGCAGCCCCTTACTGCTGTTTATCAAGTTCCTCTGTTCTCTCAGCCTCCTGAAAATTGGCAGTTGGATCTTTTCTTTTTCAATTCCTTTCTGTTTATTTGAACATGTTCAAAAGTAGAAAAATAAACATTTCTTCTGCAGCTCCATCAATAAGGGGTGAGAGAAAGTCACCAGGCAGGATCAGGGCTTAGTGAATAAAGAGGGTCAGGGTCCCAGACGGGGTGGGGCTGGGTCCAGGTCTTCAGACACGCACGTCTCCACTGGCAACACCTCTCAGGTCCTTATAAGGAGACTGAAGGGGCTGAAAGGGACAGAGGCCTCGAGGCAGCCTTGGGACCCCTTGGGCTTCCTGGAGATGCATCCAGTGGTGCAGGCGGCCCCAGGGCAGGAGTCCCGCCCTGGGCCGAGCCAGGATGCAAGCCTGGAGCTCCCGGCAGACATGGCGCGGCATGTGCAACGGCCGGTCATGGACGACCCCCAGGGACCTTCAGCATCAGGACCAGCTCCCCCTCCAGGCCACAGGGCGCTCCACACCTGCAGCCGCCTCAGGTCCTGGGTCCCAGGGAAGAGGCGAGAGCTGCAGCTCCCGTTCTTCAGCGAGAATGACTCTGCCAAGGCACGCTTGGCTCTCTTGAAGCCCTCCGGCTCCCGTGGCAACAGGAGAGGGAACCGGCCCCCGTGGCAGCCCATACCCGCCACTTTGGGCTTTGATATAGGGACAGGGCCTGCTCTGGCCAGGGCCAGCCAGGTCCAGCCTCACGATCACCAACACCAGGACCCAAGCTGCAGCCATGGCTAAATCCCAACAGCTTGTCTGGCCCCAGGGCTCTGCTTTCAGCCAGGCGCATGGGGCAAGCCCAGCTGATGTGTGTCAAGTGAAAAGGCAAAGGGAAATAGGAGCCCCACTTGGACTACAGAGGGGTGAGTGGGTGGGGCCAGGCGCCCAGCCAGGTGAGCTGGGGCCTGTGCCAGGAACGAACGAGAGACAGATTCAGTTGCAGAAGAGAACTTTGTTTCTGAGAAGACCCCGTGCCTGGAGGACTCCGGGTTAGGACTGCTGGGTAATGCCTTTAGCTCGCTGACTTTGGGGAGCCCCTGAAGGAGGCTGACGCAGGTGGAAGGATGGGAAGCTGACTCAAGGACTCTCACGTTGGGGCAGGGACCTAGAGGGGTGGGTAAGGCTGCCTGAGAGGCAGAGAAGGGGCATCCTTTGAAGATGCAGAAGTTTTAAAGTCCGCTGTGGCCCTCTTTTCTGCTACTTTTGTTACCTATGCTTTTGGCATTAAATCCAAGAAATTGTTGCCAAATCCAGTGTCATGAAACTTCCATTTTCTTCTAGAAACTGTTTTTTAGTTTCAGACTAAAACTAAATTTGGATCTTTAACCCATTTTCGGTTTTGTGTATGCTGTAAGGGAAGGGTCTAGCTTCGTTCGTCTGCATTTGGATGTCCAGTCTTCCCAGTACCATTTTTGGAAACGGTCCTTCCCCCGCTGAATGGTCTTGGCATCCTTGTGGAAGATCTTCAGACCACATGCGTAGGGCTTCGTGCTGGCCTCTCTGCTCTGTTGATCTCTGTGTCTGTCTCTATGCCAGTACCACACTGTTTTGATTACTGTAGCTTTGTATGTAATGTGTTTTGAAATCAGGAAGTGTAAGCCCTGCAGAGTTTCTGTTGTTCTTCAAGATCGTTTTGGCTATTCGGGGTCCCTTGAGATCCCATTTAAATTTTAGGAACTTTTTTCCCCATCTGTGCAAAAATGCCATTGGGGTTTTGATAGCTCATTGGAAAAGACTGTGATGCTGGGAAGGATTCGGGGCAGGGGGAGAAGGGGACGACCGAGGATGAGATGGCTGGATGGCATCATGGACTCGATGGACATGAGTCTGAGTGAACTCCGGGAGATGGTGATGAACAGGGAGGCCTGGGGTGCTGCAATTCATGGGGTCGCAAAGAGTCGGACACGACTGAGTGACTGAACTGAACTGAACTGACATTGCATTAGTAGGTTGTTTTGGATAGTATGGACATTTTTAATGATAGTCAGTCTTCCAACTTGTGAACACAGGATGTCCTTAATTTGTGTCTTCTTTCATTTCTTTCAGCAATGTTTTGTAGTTTTTGGTGTACACGTTCTTCACTGCCTTGGTTAGATTTACTCCTAAATATTTTATTCTTTTTAATGCTGTTGTAAGTGGAATTGTGTTTGTAATTTCCTCTTCAGATTGTTCATTATTTTGGCATAGAATAATGAATAATAGAGAATAATGTGTTGATTTTGTATCCTGCAACTAATTCTTATATTAGTTCTAACAGGTGTGTGTGTGTGTAAAATTTTTAGGGTTTTCTACGTGTAAGATCATGTCATCTGAGAACGGATATAATTTTACTTCTTTCTTTCCAATTTGAACGCCTTTTATTTTTTTCTGGCCAAATTGCTCTGGCTGATTATCAGCACTATGTTCGATAGAAGAGGCAAGAGCAGGCATCCTGGCCTCTTCTCGAGGAAAAACTTTGAGTCTTTCACCACTGAGCACGAAGTTAGCTGTGGCATACGTGTTTTGGTATATGGCTTTTATTATGTTGAGAGAGTTTCCTCTCATTCCTAGGTTGGTTTTTTTTTTTTTTTACCATGAAGGTGTGCTGAATTTTGTCGCCTGCCTTTTGTGCGTTAATTGCAATGACCATGTGGTCTTGTCCTTCATGCTGTGTGCTGTGTCACCGGGTAGCTGACTTTTTTTTTTCTTTTCAGTAGTTGACTTTTGAGGCTTGCTCATTTGTGGGCTGGGTTTTTTGTTGTTGTAAGAACCCTTCATAGATGTTGTCTTTTTTTATCAGGAGGCACATGGCGTCGAGTTCTGTCCCTTTGGGATATGAATAGCCTTTAAGGCTGTTACTCAGTACTTAGATCCATTATTTAACTGGAGACTACAAAATGGAGATATTCCAATTGTAGTCTTGATCGTTTGGCAACTGGAATACTTCCATAAAAAGAAACTTTTCTGTGGTGCTGTGAATCCCTACCTGGGACAAAACTGTATAAAACTGAATACATGGGCACACACACACAGGAGAGCATGTAAAACTGACGTAGTCGGAGCAGGGTCCATGCGTTTTACCCGTTGTGCCAAAGTCCGTTTCCCGGTTGTGATATCCCTCTATAGCTGTGCTAGATGTTACCTCTGAGAGAAACTGGCTGCAGGGTACATGGAACCTTTCTGTACTATTTTTGCAACTTCCTATAAATCTAGGACTTAAAAAGAAGTTAAAAAGAAACATCCCTCATCAACTATTTTGCTACTAGTGATATAGTTTAAGAAAAGCAGGATAGATGTTTACTTCTTTTCCTTTATTTTTACTTAGAATAATGAGCTGATGCCTTAGAATCCCCTAACAGTTCTTTTTAAACTTATTTTGTACTGGGGTATAGCCGATTAACAATGCTGTGATAGCTTTGCTTCAGAACACTGAAGGGAGTCAGCTGAACATATAACATGTATTCACTCTCCTCTAAATCCAGTGACTGATTTTCAAAAAGTGTTACTCTGAACTCATTGATTTCAGTATATCTTGAGTATTTCAACCCACTCCATTATTAATGTTATTGACTTTCAAGTCCCATCTTTGTTCAGTGGGAACCTCCTCAGGCTGGCTCCCAAGTCCTTTTGACTTGACCCTGAAACCCCACTTGTTTCCTCACCATCTGCTATAATGGGGGCTCCAGGTTCACCATATACATTTCCTGCCCAAGTCCTGGAATTGAAGGTTTCTCCAAAGAGCCCTGGGTCCTCTCCCTGTGAGATGACGTAAACCCTAACCCAAACAGCATCAGAACATGTACTGTCTCCCGCCTCAAGCTCCGCAGGGAGGTCAGTTCCAGGACCCGCATCCCGCGTCCGACAGAGGCGTTAAGGACCGGCCAGCTTCCTGCTCGGCAGGTCGGCGAGGCCGTGCCTCGTGTTAGAGTGGCAACCGCACAGGATGGGAGACAGAGGCCAGACAATGGGAAGAGGGCGCTTCCCTGCTGTGAGTGACCATTTTTCAAGTGTGAGGAAACAGCTGGAAATTCCCTAAGATGTTGCTTTCCTCTCCTGCCGGGACTGGGTCAGAGGCCCGTTGCTCAGCCTTCTCAGGTGAGACGGCGGCTGCCGCTGCTGCTGCTAAGTCACTTCAGTCGTGTCCGACTCTGTGTGACCCCATAGACGGCAGCCCACCAGGCTCCCCCATCCCTGGGATTCTCCAGGCAAGAATACTGGAGTGGGTTGCCATTTCCTTCTCCAATGCATGAAAGAGAAAAGTGAAAGTGAAGTCGCTCGGTCTGTCCGACTGTTAGCCACCCCATGGACTGCAGCCCACCAGGCTACTCCGTCCATTGGATTTTCCAGGCAAGAGTACTGGGGTGGGGTGTCATTGCCTTCCCCATGAGACGGCGGAACGACCAGGAATGGCTTTACCTCCGCTCGGCTCCTCTGGGTGTCCTGTGCTGGTCACGGGGCCTTCAGCTCTGTGCGTGACCCTCCCCTGCAGCTTTCCAGTCTCTCAAGGAAAACCCTTCTTCCCTTGCCTGCTCCCCTTCACCTTGTTCAGTTCAGTCACTCAGTCGTGTCCGGCTCTTTGCAACCCCATGGACTCCAGCAAGCAAGGCCTGCCTGTCCATAACCAACTCCCAGAGTTTGCTCAAACTCATGTCCATTGAGTCGGTGACACCATCCAACCATCTCATCCTCTGTCGTCCCCTTATCCTCCCGCCTTCAATCTTTCCCAGCATCAGGGTCTTTTCCAATGAGTCAGCTCTTCGCATCAGGTGGCCAACGTATTGGAGTTTCAGCTTCAGCATCAGTCCTTCCAATTCCAAATTCAGGACTGATTTCCTTTAGGATTGCATAGTTGGATCTTCTTGCAGTCCAAGGGACTCTCAAGAGTCCTCCCCAACACCACAGTTCAAAAGCATCCCCGTCACCCTGAGTGCTTTTTCTGGACAATGAGAAGGTTAAAATGTGCCCAGGTGCCACTCTGGCTCCCCTCGCCCTGACTCTGGGGCTCAGCAAACTCCACTTCCCAGCCTCCGCCCGGCCACCAGGGCCTGGAAGAGCCTGCTTCCTATCTGCCAGAGTTTCCATTGCTCCCGGGCCCACTGGCATCACCGTCGCGCAGTTTCACTAGGCGGGAGAACCCCTTCTCTGAGCCCAGTCTCTGTCACAGGGGGACGGGAGCTGAGGACCACGGGCACTCCCCCCAGCCCTGCTCCTGACCTAGTTCCCCGCTGACTTGATCCTCAGCGATTGGCAGTTCAGGAACCGGAAGGAGCCAGCATGTGGTAGATGCTTTCCCCGCAGCCTCCTTTGGGGCCAGGGGCGGGAGAGGTGGGTTAGCATCGGGAGGCACTGCAGGGTCGAGGGGCCCGAGAGGCCCAATGGTGGCCTCCCGCCGGAAGGCTGGTCCTGGGGTCAGGACAGGTTCTCTCGCCTGGTTTCGTTTATCTCACATGTGTTTTCTGTTTGCACCTGTGACCAAAGGCTTCCAGATGGCTCAGTGGTAAGGAATCCGCCTGCCGGAGACTCAGGAAACACAGGCTCCATCCCCAGGTTGGGAAGATTCCCTGGAGAAGGAGATGGCCACCCACTCCAGTCTTCTTGCCTGGAGCATCCCATGGACGGCGGGGCCTGACGGGCTACAGTCTATCGTGTCGCTAAGAGTCAGCACACATGCACAGCCTGTCACCATAAGCAGCTTAGGACGCCTTCTGGAAGTATGAGAGGGTAAAAGCAAAGTGAGCCTCAAGACTTCCCACTGAGCAGACAGACATTGCCTCCACCGTCCACCCAACTCTTGCAGCCGTGTGGGCTCAGAGCCTGGTTTCAGCCAGGCAAAGGCCCACCTGGGGCTGGCCTGCAACCCCAGGGGCCCCGGTGAGGACGCGTCCCTTGCATCCATGCGAAAGCACTCGTGGGCTGGCTGGAGGCTGGGCGCTGCCTGAGCCCTTCCCACAGAGGGACTCTACGCTTAGGCCACTCAAGATGGTTGCTCTCTTGCTCTGGGTACATCTCCTGTTCGACCAGCCCCTGCTTCCCTCACATTACTGTCCAGTTCTCTTAGTTACAGGGCTTAATCAGATCCTGGTAACTGAGCCCATCTGACATCAATCCCCCCCGCCTATAAAAGGTAGCTGCCTCCTCCCCGGGGTACTGAAGGCCACCGCTGTGTTCTGCCCACCAGCTGCCGTATATGGTGGGGTATCGCTCCACCTTGTGTTAAGATCCCTCCATCTGCCAAACCATTACACCTTCCCTGGTGGCTCAGACGGTAAAAAATCCGCCTGCAGTGTGGGAGACCTGGGTTCTATCCCTGGGTCGGGAAGTTCTTCTGGAGAACGGATGGGCAACCCATTCCAGTGTTCTTGCCTGGAGAATTCCATGGACAGAGGAGCCTGGTGGGCTACAGTCCATGGGATCACAAAGGATCTCATACGACTGAGCGACCCCCACACACAGCAAACCATTGGTATCTATGCTGCTGCNGGGCAACCCATTCCAGTGTTCTTGCCTGGAGAATTCCATGGACAGAGGAGCCTGGTGGGCTACAGTCCATGGGATCACAAAGGATCTCATACGACTGAGCGACCCCCACACACAGCAAACCATTGGTATCTATGCTGCTGCCTCTGGGTGATGATCTCAAGGCTTGTGGGCCTGTGGGTGCAGCCCCACAGAGACAGAGGCAGGAATTGGGCCCCCAGAACCCACGCTCCTGCTCATCACCCCCCACGTTTTGCACCCACCTCTGGCCTAGAGAGCTGAGCCATGTTGGTAGAGCCAGGCCCAGGGGCGTGCGACCCCTGCCTTTGCAAAGCCACGGAACACAAACACAGACAGTGGTTCAGATTCAGCAGCTTTCATCTTTATTTCTAAAGAAGCATCCAGTGACATTACTGTTTTCCATCCACTTCTGAACTCTTAAAGAGCCCAATGAGACGAGGCAGTGGCTCCAGCGCAGCAGCCGCAGCCCCCTCCACCTCTGACCGCCCCCTCCCCAACCCGCAGCCCCACCGAGAAGAGCAGCAAATCATTCCTCAGAGAGCAGGACCGGGAGTGCCTGGGGAGGACAAAGAAACAAGTCTGGCCTCCCCACGGTCCTAGCGAAACAGAGTGCTTTAAAAATCCTTCATTTTTACAAAGAAAACCACTCAAAAAAATACAAGATTCTGATTAACCTTGAACACACCAAGTTTTGCAGGAGCTGTACTGGAGAAAACGTTCTACATTCCCAGGTGGCGCAGTGGCAAAGAATCCGCCTGGCAAATGTAGGAGGCTCGAGAAGCAGGTTCGATCCATGGGTGGGGAAGATCCCCTGGAGGAGGAAATGGCACCCCACTCCAGTATTCTTGCCTGGGAAATTCCATGGACAGAGGAACCCTGGAGGCTACAGTCCATGGGTGGCAAAGAATCGGACACGACTGAGCACACACACGCTCACACACACAGCCACACACCTCGAGGGGGCCCAGCGAGTAAGGCGCCTCCTCAGCTCCGCAGAGCAGGGCTGGGCCCGGAGAAGCGGCTCTCGCGCGTGACTGGCCGGCTCCTTGGACGGGCCCCCAGCGCCGGCCGTTCCCTTTCGACCACCAAGCCGCACGCTCCCCGTCAGCCCCGCGGGCTCAGCCTTCTCCCCTGGAAGCCGGGACGCTCCCGCTGAGCAGCTGGGAGAAGCCCTGCTCCCGGGTTAGGGTTAGTGTCATCTGGGGTGAGCACTGGTGATGCGGGGCTGCCTGTGCCCGTCACACAGGGCGAGGCGGTGGAAGCCCCTGCAGGTCTGGCTCTGTCTGTGAGCGAGACGGCGGGAGCCTGAGCGGCAGGGAGCCGCCTGCTGCTCCTCAGCCTTCGCTCTCACTGCTGTGTTTCCATTGAACACATATTGTCTGGGGCTTTGGAGACCGGGCTCCCGGGGCAACAGCTTCTTAATGATCCTGGCTGCTCCATCGGGAACCTTTCAGATTTGGTTTCCTACCCACCACCCAGCAGGAGACACACACGTCTGCATCCCGGAGCCAGTGAATGGGGAAGCCGAGAAGGTGCTCTTTTTGGCATTTAAAGTCTAACTGACTGCCAGTCACTGCTGAGAGTCCTCCTCACGCCAGACTCGGGGACCAGCTTCAAGGTCAGACCCACCCTCAGCCAGGCCTGCGCCTCGCACCGCCCCCAGCCCGCCCACCCCGCTCTTAACAAAGCAGAGCGACCC